>CM062291.1:404765473-405338753 GCA_031216915.1 Pictodentalium vernedei
CTTTACCTAACGTAACGGCCAAAACCGGCCAGCGCTATTCTCAAAAATCGCAAATTAATTTTCATTATTTTTTTCATTTTTTGTCTCAAAAACATAGGTTATGACCCTTCGTTGGAACGAGCTCGGAAGAGTTTAGCACTTAGTTTGCTGCATTAATTCAATAATCCTCTTTTCATATACATTGATTGACCTCCGAGGATTAATTAACTGAAACGAGATAATTGTCAGACGTGGTACAATGAACAAATGCCGACAGCTTATTAATGTACTGTCAAATGCACGTTGTCTCTCCTCAGTCCGTATGCATGGAGATTTTACATTAGAATATCCCCCCAAAACCCTAATTTTCCTGACTAAGAAACAAATGTCGTGAAATTTCGACGAGATAAATTCGATAGGTATCCAACATTCGATGGACTACAAATACTGGTTATTTAAAAAAAAATCGGAACAAAGAATAACAGCCAAACTGATTGTAGCACTGAAACTACTTGTTTAAAATAAAAATACAACTGAATAATACTAAAGCAGGGGCGCCGGAACGGCCCAAACATTCGCTTGACCATAACACCCAGATCCCTGTTTTTTCTAATTGTTGCCATCGATTTTGTGGGGGAGAAAAAAAACGACAGTGCATGCTGTTCGTCTTTCGAGGAACATAATATGCCAAATTGCCAAATAACAATTATGTTAACCAACCAAAGTACCTTACAAGGAAGGGCGAAACAATGCGCTGGGCAATCACACCCCTGGGGCAACGCTGGTTCGGCCCAGTATGATGAAATTTTAAATATGCAGGCTGAAAGACGCTCGTACTTCGTCTTTAGATGTAGCAGAACAGACCAATCATACTGTGCATCCTCGGCTACTTCTCACGAGCACCCCCCCCCCCCCTCACACACACACCCTCAACGCCCACCCCTTCTCATCCTCTACCCTAACACACTCTTCCTCTTAGTTCATAGTGAAATTGATATGTCAGGGTCGGGGAGGGCATTTACAACGTCTAAAGCACAGTCGAAAGGTGAATATCTTGACGGTTTTGACCCCCTTACCAGCCCTGCTATTCCACTACACGTGAAATGCTTGCAGTAACCTAAACATATTATCTCGTGCACACGACTTAGGTATCTCTTGTGTGAAATTGTGTCACCATGAGAAGTATACCTTCTCTCGTCAAAATTGTCCTGGTGTGTTTCGTTTGTGACGACATTATTTGGTTGTACGGTTTTTGTTCCTCTGGGAAGAAGTCAAATAGAAACCAACAGTCTTTAGAATCAATAAAGTGAAGGGAATAGCCCCAAATTATTTAAAATCCTGTGATGTTCATTTCTGTTGCAAATGACAAAAAAAACCACTAATCATATAGCAGAAACGTAGAAACTGGCGGTGCAGGGCTGGGACTTTTCCAGTAATAGATGAGAGAGAGAGAGAGAGAGAGAGAGAGAGAGAGAGAGAGATAATATATATATTAGGCCAATATTATCTTTGCCTAAAACAATTTCTTTGTGAACTTGCAAGCCCACCAGTCGCGACGGAAAAGGTCCAGTTGCATTACAAATCAAGGGATGTAGTCTGAGCTTGACATTCTAGCTGGATTGAATCACGGAATCACATACTCCCCATTTATATAATAGCTAAGTAGGAAGGGATGCAGAGAAGATTATTTACTCTTAAGATGCGACCGAAGATGTTCTTGCATGACGTGTTTCTCCTGCGGCCTTGAACGTTGATAAAAATCTCGGCTTTGTGTCTTTATTTTCAACCCTTTTTCCTTACAAGAAAAGCATACGACACTTGCAAAAAAAATTCTTGAATAACTATTTTTTTTCATTTTATGTCTCAACATAGGTTATGACCCCTCGTTGGTACGATCTCGGCGAGCTCGTTCCAACGAGGGGTCATAACCTATGTTTTTGAGACAAAATAATGAAAATTAATTGGCGATTTTTGAGAAACGCTATGGCCGGTTTTGGCCGTTATGTTGGGTAAAAGTTAACAACATTCATCACCGGACTGAAACAAAGTTTCCGCCCGATGGGGAAATTTGTTCAATATTGTCGAGCTGAGAATGTGCATTTCTTGTCAATGTTGGGGTGAGTTAGTCCCCAAGCATAGATTGCGTATTGTATCCCTACCACGTTATTAAGGCACACCGACCATAACTGATGAATATTAGTGCGTGCGCACTCTTCTATCACGGCGCCATCCCTTCCCGGTTCGAAATTCGTACTACGCGCCTGTACTATCCAATTGAAAGTGTCCTCTTTGATCACCTTGTGTATTTTATATGCGCAAATGCACTTAGTTATAATGAATTGCTTGTATTTCAGTTGTCATAATCCCCGCTTGAAATAATACTACTTCATCCAACTTGAAAACGTCATGCAGTATAAGAAGGATATTATTTACAGTTATCATTATTGTCACTGGATATAAGATCCCTGAGTAGAACGAGTCGATATTTCTCGCTTGTTCATACAAACAACAAATCAAATTACCGTCGTGTAAATATTATGTTAGAGGATAAAAATTAGCTAGGGCAATATTTAATGTTATATAATCAGTCACCCGGATGACTTGTGTTAATGCACGGATGCCATGATAAACCCTGTGTGTCAATGATGTATAAAACAAGGTATATCGTTTCAACTTGAAGGTGTATCGCCTGGGTCCGTTTTTATGAGCGCTCATCTACAATGTCGCCCGATAAATAAAAAATAAAAGAAATATTGAATTATGCGCAAATTTGAGCTTATAGGTAGGAAATGTCGATATGCTCACATACCGATTACATCCGATTGTGCCAGTAAAAGACACTCTCTTGGAGCTGTGTTGACGTGCCATAAAACGCAGTAACATCGCGATCGGGAGGTAACTTCGCCACCCGATTATTTTGCTTAATTTGTCATACCGAGCTATTTCCGGGGGCATGGCTAGATCTTTCCGATTGGGGGGAGGTGTAGGGTAGTGAGTTTCCAACTAGGAGGAGGGAATAGGGATCCCTGTTCCTCCATACTCGGAAATTCACTACCGAGAAAACGTTTGAAAATGAAGTCATAAAAGGGGCATAAAATTGATTCTAGTAAATGAAATGCCAACACATTTGTGATAGAATTATCAGGTTATTATTATTATTTGGTATTATTCTGGGAATTGAATATGTGCTGCACAAATGCTCAAGCTGAGAACTTTGAGCAATTCACACTGTCCTAACATTAAATCAGATCTTATGCAGAAATGATCAGTTTTCGATGTTTCATCATTTTGCAACTGTGAATGATGGAATTAATTCAGGATAACGATTTTACTTGACGTGAATTTCTTGAAGTGCATTTCGAGGATTTTTTTTTATTATGATAAGTAGAAGTATTATAGAAATCTCGTACCGATTGACATCATGCATACTTATGAAGCTCGATATTGCGTAGACTGTAGTTGTAAATAGTAACAGTTGGAATTTTTGTCGATTTGAAACCGAGTTGGGATTTTGGGAAGTAAAGGAGACATCAGCATCACCAAAAAAGTTCTAAAATCCAGATAGATGGAATTTCCAAATACTCATGACTTACCCTCCGAATTTCTAACTATAGGAAATTTTGGCCAGGATTGGGTGGGTGATACACCCACAAGACCCCACCCCCTGTCGCCACCTCCCTGACTGTCTCGTCAAGAATGATTGTAAGGTCAGGTGAACCCGCAGACGCGCATAAACTGCATCTTTTTTTATTGCGTGGAAGATGTTGCATCAAATGCATTCATCCTTGAGAACTCTGCTGGAAGGTTCCATTTATAGTGACTTTGTTCTTTTCATCATTGTTGTCTGTCTGTACAGGAACCCAACAATGGTGTAGAAATACTTAACCTTTTACCTAACACAAAAAGCAGACAACACATTCAAACAACATTCTTGAATAATTAACTGTTTTCATTTTTTGTCTCAAAAACATAGGTTATGACCCCTCATTGGAACGGGCTCGACGAGCTCTTTCCAACGAGGGTCGTAACCTATGTTTTTGGGACAAAAAATGAAAAAATAATGAAAATTAATTGTCGATTTTCAACTTGTTACGTTGGGTGAAGGGTTAAGTCATCTATTGAAGTTTACAATGGTCGTGGTGTTGGGTGGGGAATGTGTGCGGGGAGGGGTTGGGTGATTTTGTGTGTGCGAATGATTTGAAAAATTATGTACATATTATTCCTAGAAATTAATATCGTTTTTCAAGTGTCTCATAAGTCTTCACGGCTGGGTTTCATGCTACTTTACTCATCTGTATCAATGTAATATATTTTTTTTCTGTAAAGATGTATAGAAACGTGACACTATAATAAAATAATTTACTACTACTACTACTACTACTACTAGTATACACGATATTTATTATCTTAAAATTACTCGAGGATTTCAGTCAATCAACAATTTCAAGACAATATTTTTTCATTGACAATGGGAAATAAGGAATGATCGTTTGTTTCTGTCTATTTCTTGAGTTATCAATCCCAAAACACAAAGGTCGAACTGTGTAAATGTTGAAGCAATATATGAGCGTGCAGATGTTCTGTTCCATTGACACTGTGCAGCCAATCATTTTTCCTGAAAATGCAAGAACAGAAAAAAAACATTTAATTTTAACATAATGTAATAACATAAATGTTTGCAACACAATGTATTTTTTTATTTATTTATTAACTACCGAAACAACGAAAGAGTAGACAAAACAGACACACCCGCACCCTTGTTTGTAAGATGTGTCAAGTGAGAACTGCCATGCAAAACCAACTGACAGGAACCATGATTGTTCACGCGCCACGGAAATAACACGTCATCTGCAAGTCATGAATACCATATCAACAATATTGCTAGCATGAACAGGGACGTGACTACAGGTGTGTGTGTGGGGGTGGGGGGGGGGGGGGGGTGGCACCCAACCAATCCGGGCCAAAAATTTCCAAAAGTAGGAAATTCGGAGGGCAAGTCATGAGTAGTTGGAAATTCCATCTATCTGGATTTTAGAGCTTCTTTGGCAATGCTGATGTTTCATTACTTCCCAAAATTCCAACTGGGTTTCAAATCGGCAAAAATTCTAACTGTTACTATTTACAATTGCAGTGTACGCAATATCGAGCTTCATCAGGATGCATGATGTTAATCGGAACCAGATTTCTATAGTACGTTCACTTATCGTAATAAAAAAAAATCCTCGAAATGCACTTCAAGAAAATCACATCGTGTAAAATCGTTATCCTGAGTTAATACCATCATTTACAGTTACAAAATGGTGAAACATCGACAACTGATCATTTCTGCATAAGATCTGATTTAATGTTAGGACAGGACTGATTTAATGTTAGGACAGTGTGAATTGCTCAAAGTTCTCAGCTTGAGCATTTGTTTAGCACATATTCAATTCCCAGAATAATACCAGATAATAATAACCTGATAATTCTATCATAAATGCGTTGGCATTTCATTTGCTAGAATCAAGTTTATGCCCCTTTTATGACTTCATTTTCAAACGTTTTCTCGGTAGTGAATTTCCGAGTATGGGGGAACCGGGAGGGGGGTTCCCCCTCCCTATCCCCTCCTCCTAGTTGGAAACTCACTACCCCACACCTCCTCCCAATCGCAAATATCTAGCCATGCCCCCGGAGAGCAAATATTCAATTTCCCGAAGCGTACCAAATAATAATAACCTAATATTCTATCATATATAAATGTGTTGGCATTTTAGTTGCTAGAATCAATTTTATACCCTCCTTTCATGCCTTCATTTTCAAAATCTTTCCCGATAGTGAATTTCCAACTACGGGGACGGACCGAGGAGGGGATTCCCTTCCCGGTCGTTCCTCCTAGTTGCAAATTCACTACCCTACACCCCCCCCCCCCCCACACCCCCTCCCCAATAGGAACCCTCTAGCCACGTCCCTGCGCATGAAAAGAATACTCTAATTTTTGATACAAGAACTTGTTTTTTATACTGTGTGGGGACCTTTAAATATACCCGTAAGACCCAAAAGAGGCTGGCCACCACTTCGAAAATGTGCTACCTCGACAGATGCCCAACAGGGGCGTCGCCATGCTAATGGAGTTAGGGGACAGGTGTCATTTACAGCCCCAGAAGTAATTTTTAAGCCTCAAGTACCCAGATAGTGAAAGTATAACTCTAGAAGAAATGACCTAGTCCGGCAACCAATGCACTGAACCTCAAAGTGGCATCCCAACTTTTTTCGAGTCTATATACATCTTTAAGGGATATCTGGGGTATTTGTTGATCCTCTTCGTCACTTTTCTACTCTTACCTGATACATTTGCTAACCTTGTTTGTTCATTTCAACCCTCTAGTGTGGAGTTTCAAGAGCAGAAAAATGTGTACGCCATTTTAGCAGCATTACATTTGTACCTGTTTATACTACATAGCGTCTGGTCTGAGCAAGAACATTTTATTAACTTCAGTACGTCACCTGGGTGGGGCCAGAGCAAAATCGGATGGAACTTTTATGGGCTGGAGCGACTTAGTCTTTAGTTCCTTCTCGAAGCCATATTTGATAGGATCTAAATTTGGAAGTCTCGGTTCAAGGGCGTTCTTCCTCACACATGGCTTAAGTTGTGCTTTTTTGATATTTTCTCCGAGGGCAGCTGTGGTAGGAGGCAGAGAACGAAGTTTCAGTGCATCAGTTGCCTTGGGATTCCCGGTTTTCGATAACTGCGCATCAATACGTACATTAGTCAATGATGTACTTACCTTGCAACAAGTAGCAGAGAGAAAGGAATTGGTTGATCGAGTACATTTGGCCACTCAGCGTCTTCCTCGCCCAAAGATTTCAACGAAGCTCGGCTTTGGATCACTTCTAGTAGTTTTGGCTGCTAGTTTGAACACTCTAAAGCTAGAACTTCTGTCAGCCCTGGCTACGGACTTGGTGCTGAAATCCACATATCTGTCAAAGATCAAAGAGACGTCACTCGACTGCATGTGCTGATTTATATGATCTTTAACCTTTCTACAAAGTCTATAACTGTCGCTTGGTGCATTTTGCCGGAAACTGGCCAATGTGGAATCCACAACAATGCACAACCATCTATCACTACTGCTGTATGCCGCCTGTCAACCATTCTGTCCTATATTTAAATCCGACTTTGCTTTAGAAATCCGCATGTCACCGGTCTCATCAAAGTATGGTGTAGGTACTGGCGACAATTCATAAGAGAGAAGTCCCCTAACATCGAAGTTGCGAGAGCTTGATAGGACTATGATTATTCTGAAGTATACGAGGTTCGTATCATAAACTTTAACATCACCAACATTGACACATTGTTTTGACACTGCCATGATTTGGACCGGTAATGGAATAAATAGAGAGTAATCGCATGACTGGACTGATTACGTGAAATATTTTATGAAAGGTGAGGAACGTTGCACAAACTCGAGTGCGCGAATGCGCACGAGTGTTTTGCAATATAGTCCCTTGCCTCGAATGAATTATTTCACGTAACCAGTCCAGTCAAGCGATTACTCTGTTTATTACTTTTCATTATTAACGATAATTATATTATTTAACCCTTTACCTAACGTAACGTCCAAAACCGGCCAGTGCTATTTTCAAAAATCGCCAATTAATTTTCATTATTTTTTCATTTTTTGTCTCTAAAACATAGGTTATGGGCCTTCATTGGAACGAGCTTATCGAGCTCGTTCCAATGAGGGGGTCCAAACCTATGTTTTTGAGACAAAAAATGAAAAACTTAGTTATTCAAGAATTTTTTTTTTTTTGCTATTGTCGTCTGCTTTTCATGTTAGGTAAAAGGTTAAAAAAAAAACCAAAAACAATGAAGTACCCATTACACCCACGGCAAAGCGTCTTCGTTTGCGCGCACGGATACATGGCCCAATTGTTGATTGCATAATTCACTTGTGAAGTTATCGTTTATAATCAAACCCGGAAATCCCTTTACATCACACTTTGGAAAGTGATAAAGTCATAGAATCATCCCCCAGGAAGGTTCTTTTCGGACTTGATCATCAGTGCTGAATCTAACTCTTGGACCATGTCCACGTTGATAGACCCAGAAGTGTCCTGTCCGGTTACGATATTGACAATGGTTTCAGGGTACCGTGGCGGATGCATGGGATTTATACACATCTCAAGTTTGGAGCGGGGCGTTTGCGGTCAGCAGTATCTGATGCAATGGGAGTACCCGAATGTAGTTTCTATGAACATGTTACTCCATAACTCCTTCCAAAAATTCGGAATGTGTCTCATGACATGTTCACCTCTCATGAAATGGGTAAAAACATTAGGCTCAAGATTCTCCATTTGGCGAAGGTATAGGTCATACCTCGCGTAATTCGTATGTCCGAATGAGAAAAAGTATGGCAACATACTTGGCACAACATAAAGGTAAAGGAGACAGATACATTCCCGTTCAGCACGAACATACAACATCATGAGGAAAACCAGCTTCAGAAAAACATCCACCGACATTTCCATTGTCCCATTTTCATCACTTAAATCTTCCTATAAAGAGAACAGATCTTCCGGGCATTCAAAGTTGTTTTTCTCAAATAATTTACGGAGTTCTTCTGCCATTCAACACATAGCTCTCATGTTCACTAAAAACGTTTTGCAACTGGGAAATTTTCCACCCCTCCAAACAACGATTGCATCACAATACCCAAACCTGATTCAGACATACCTCCTAAACGGGCAATAAAAGATGGAAATTAGCCCCGAGACGACCACAATACCTGTACGGCGATTTTATAAACTGTTGATCAGCTGTGAACACTGCAAAGCTCTGTTGGGCCTTTTTAAAGCAGTGGCAATAGTTTTAGGATCGGAGAGCATGTACTTATTTTTGCATTGAATAATGTCACTTGTGTCTATATGAGTAAAACTTCTAGATTGTTTCTAGTAAATGCCATTTGTATATGAGAATTTCAGTATCTTGGCTAACTAAGAGAATTGAAATTGGGTTCCCCCTTTTCTTGGACGAATATATCAAATTGCTCAATGCTGTCAGACGTCCTGTAAACTTTTTTTAATTATTATTATTTATTGGTGTTTAAGGTCACATACTTATGCACAATGGCTAATCATGACCGTGACAGTTTTACGGGCGGAGGAAGCCGGAGTACCCGGAGAGAACCACCGAGCAACAACGAGCAGCTGCCAGCTCCACAACATCGTAACTCCGCACTGCAGCACAGGCAGGGTTAGATTGGTTGAAGACATGAGCACCATCGACGTGCAGTACGCCTTGGTACACGGCGTCATCGTGCCCCCCCCCCCCCCCATGTGGACAATCGGGGTGAAGTGCCTTGCCCAAGGACACAACGCCAGAGCGCGAATCAGTCGCTGAAATGGTCACCCATCGAACTGCTAACCGCGCTCGACGTTGCTTAACTTCGTGATCTGACGAGAACCGATTACCGCGACGCCACCGCGCCCCAAACTTTTTTTTTTAAATCAGGAAATGTCCTTCTACCAGAAAACACCGAGAAAAAACTTTGGCCGCGACTTTGGGGTTGGGCAGAAAGTTGGCATTTGGCGGCCGGACTAATCTTAACCCTTTACCTAACGTAACGGCCCAAACCGGCTAGCGCTATTCGCAAAAATCGCCAATTAATTTTCACTATTCTTTCATTTTTTGTCCCTAAAACATAGGTTATGACCCCGCACTGGAACGAGCTCGTCGAGCTCGTTCCAATGATGGGTCATAACCTATGTTTTTGAGACAAAAAATGAAAAACAAAACACATTTATTCAAGAATCTTTTTTGCAAGTGTCGTCTGCTTTTCAGGTTAGATAAAGGGTTAATAATATGAGAGGACATGAAGCAGTTTAGGGGTTTTCGACATGAATTTATGCAAGGTTCACACTTTTCAGAACAAAAAATGGGATGAGTACAAGGATCCCCGATCCCAGCCCACGCAACTAATGTTCAATGTATATACACAAAACTCATTTGGTTTAGGAATTTACCCAGATCAACTTGGTTGAGTGAATATGAACCCAACTGATTTGAGTTAGTTTTTAACCCTTTCCCTGACCCGAAAAGCTAACAAAATTATTGAATAATTAATTTTTTTTCGGCTTTTGCGTCAAAACATAGTTTACGACCCCTTATTGGAACGATCTCAACGAGCTCGTTCCAATGCGTGGTCATAAACTATGTTTTTGGGAAAAAGTTTTTTTTTAAATAATGAAAATTGAATGGTAATTTTTGTGAATAGAGCTGGCCGGTTTTGTCCGTTATGTTGGGTACAGGGTTAACCCAACTGATTTTAGAGTGTACAAAGTAGACAATAAGCTAGGGTGTGTGTGTGTGTGGGAGGGGGGGGGGTTACAGGTTTTCACAATTTTGTAATTGTCCAGGAGTGCAGATCATCATATGTCTTGGTCGTCTCTTCTTTTCTCAATATTGTTTATATCCTATAAGAATACTAACCCTCTACCTATTGTCACCCACTAACCACATGTCCTTCATTCTCCAATCCCACTTCCCCGTTATACGTCTACTGAATCTTTTTCTCTTGGACTGGTATTTTGGACATTCTAAATGAAAGTAGTCCAGGGTCTTCAGTACTTCTAAATTACACATTTGGCACTCCTTTTCGCTGTATTAGCCAATTGGTCTCCTAAACTCCAAAGACTGAGACCTCATCTTAAACAACAGTGACCCCGCAAAGGTGCCACTAAGGTAATGTCAAAGCCTGGCTTCTCTTTAATGCGCAGTCCAACCGAGAACTTCTTTGCGTTGACCCTCTCTTACCTATTACGGTTACAATACTCCATTACCCTTTCTCTGGCGATTTTACTTTTTATTTGATAGCTTTACTTGGGCCATAACGCTTACATTAACGCGCATTTCAACGTGCTATTTGTGCGCATTTCATGACAGGACTTCTAGTTTTAACTGTAGGGTGTGTGTGTGTGTAAGGGTGGGGGGTGGGGGGGGGTTACAAGTTTTCACAATTTTGTAATTGTCCAGGAGTGCAGATCATCATATGTCTTGGTCGTCTCTTCTTTTCTCAATATTGTTTATATCCTATAAGAATACTAACCCTCTACCTATTGTCACCCACTAACCACATGTCCTTCATTCTCCAATCCCACTTCCCCGTTATACGTCTACTGAATCTTTTTCTCTTGGACTGGTATTTTGGACATTCTAAATGAAAGTAGTCCAGGGTCTTCAGTACTCCTAAATTACACATTTGGCACTCCTTTTCGCTGTATTAGCCAATTGGTCTCCTGAACTCCAAAGACTGCGACCTCATCTTAAACAGCAGTGACCCCGAAAAGGTGCCAATGCCACTAAGGTAATTTCAAAGCCTGGCTTCTCTTTAACGCGCAGTCCAACCGAAGACTTCTTTGCGTTGACTCTCTCTGACCAATTTCGGTTACAATTAGGACTGTCACGATTAATCGATTAATCGGTAAGTTGTACCCCGCTTTAGACTTTTAATAATTAAAAGAAAATTTGATGAAAAAACTATTGTTTCTAAAGGTAAAGAGTTAAGAACATGGATGTTAAACCCCAAGAAGCCATTGGAAACATTTGTCTTTCAGGTACATTCATCAAAACTTTGATGTTCTAAACTTTTGAACCGTCCGTGTAATAATCAAGACCGGTCGGCAGTTGCGAAGTTCGCAACTGCCGGCCGGTCTTGATTATTACACAGACGGTCCAAAAGTTCAGAACATCAAAGCTTTGAATGTACCTAAAAGAGGATCGTCTTCGTTGTTTACCGGAGGTAGGTCAACTGACTTGAACTTCATATTTATTGACTTCAAAGAGAGGGAGGGGGGGGGGGGTCATCTAGGTACGATTAATCGATTATTATCGATTATTAGCGACGATTAATGGATTCCTAAATTAAAAAATCGTGACAGCCCTAGTTACAATACACCATGACCATTTCCCTGGCGATTTTATTTTTACCCTGGGTCGTCCCCAGAGATCTGCTTTGAATGCTTCCCTATCAACCCCGTCACGCACTCAGTCCGCCATATCTTTGAATTACAAATATTCTGGAACATTAGTTTACACCATAAGTTTCATTTCATTAAGAATTCGCCCCCCCCCCCCCCCCCTTTCACACTTAGTTTATTCGTGTGCTTTCGGTTTGTATTTACACCCCCCCCCCCCCTCACAAATACTTGTACACACCTTTCTCTCCCACATTAAGAAGTTTGCTGCTACCTTCTGTAATACAGAACTCCTCACTCCCCACCTTCGACTAGATTCCCCTTTATGACCTACGGGTATAATCTTGCTTTTGTTTTCATTCAATTCGAGTCTCCATTTGTTCCCATATCTATATCAATCAACAATTGCCAGCATTTTGTCTATTCCGTCTTCACTTTCTGACTCTAGTACCATATGATCTTCGAAAAATAGCCCTGGGGTCTTCAGGTTCCCAACTGCTACCTCCTAGTCACCATGCAGGAGTTTTTCTCCCAAATCTTTGATGTTTAATGCCAAAACGAACCTAAAGCTTCCACGACAGTCCTCCCCTGCATACTCGATGATGTGCGTTTTTAACATCCAGAAACGCCATAAATATATTTTCGATTTGGCTTTTGCAGACTCAGTTGTTTGGAATAGAGTGAAAAGGTGGTTAGTGACTCTCCTTCCCTTCCGAAGACCCCTCCCCCACCCCGATAATTATCCAATATACGCCCCCACCCTTTTTGTGTATAAATGTGACCCGGCTTTCTAGTTTAGTTAAACAATGCTTTTATTTTGCGAACAGAAGTATGAATACAGAAGCAAAATTTGAATGTGACAACCGTTACTTATTCCCAGTTCCTTACTCGACATTCGTTATCAACCGATTTTATCAATGAGCTCGTTCCAATGAGGGGTCACATGATATGGTTTTGTTGAAATATTTTGAAAAAATTAAAATTTTTCAACTGCTCGACTTTCATATTACGCGGGCGGATGCGGGCGATTCGTTAGGTAAAGGGTTAACAAACTTCTGTGTGATTATTTCGATAAATTTCACTTTCAATATTTATTATTTAAAATCAAAATCAAAATAAATAAATGAAAATAAAAATATAATATAAAAATAAAACTGATTTATTATTTTAAAAAAATGAACTGAAAAAATATAATTCAAGAAATAAATAAATGAAAATAAATAAATGTAAAATAAAATTAAAACAAAATGAGCAAAGATAGAAAGTATTTAAATGAAATCAAAGAAGTAAATAAATAAAATTGAATATAAAAAAAATATCGTTAAAAAATATAAATAAAATGAAGTATAATAAAAATAAATAAAAAAGGTTTTATTAATTTAAGAAAAAAATACTAATAAATAAATAATAAATAAATAAAAGATGTAAATATTTTAATAAGTTGGTAGTAAATACGATACGATGAAATGAGAGTACCAATATGAATCGTTTATGATATATGAGCTATCTAACGTTTGAGCTCAGTTAATTCCTTATTTGGGGCGAGCTTTGTCGTATAATCTGTATAAGGTCATTAGCAAACTAATATTTCATACCAATTACTTTTTCTATATACTGAACTAGCAAATAAGTAATAAGCGATAGAATCCTTACTTGTTTACACAAAGCGGTCATCGTCTGAAAGTGAATGAACGAAGGGAGATAACTCTAACTGCCTCTCGTATATAGGTCCTGGCTGACAGTTTGTTCTTTACACATACCTAATAGGTGACGTTTTAAAACCAACGAAATTCTCAGAAACTTAGAGGAAGTAAGATAAAAAATGAAAATGACAACCGTTACTTATTCTCACTTTCCTATTTCACATTCGTTATCAACCGATTTTATCGTTTTATAACGAATGTCGAATAAGGGAACTGGGGATAAGTAACGGTTGTCTTGTCCCCGATAAAATAGTATACTGAACGGGTATTGTTTGGGAAATATTTTGCCCTCAAAATGCAAAGACAGAACACAACGAGGGTGGCGAACGGGGGCGTCCGACAAGGGTCGTTGATTTCTGTTCCCGTAGTCTACCGGGTTGTGTTCTGTATTGATACCACGAGAAACTTGAATAAAGTGAAAGAAGCTGATATTTTTAAAGAATCACGTTGTCCGCATTACTTTCTTGCTTGGGGTATTTTGTGTCGATGTATTTCATTCACGTCCTAATGTCAGTCAGACGCGTAACGACGTGTCAGGTGCATTATTTCATAACGTTCTTACATGTGGGCCAGATTCCACGCATAGGGTATCTCGCACATTTCACAAGGTTTGTACTGTTGAATGGGTGAATACATATAGAAACCATAGTATACAGCTTATGGCACATCCATGGACAATTCGACGAGCTCGTTTCAATATGGAGTCGTCATAAGACATGTTTTGAAAGAAAAATTAAAATGTTTAGGTTTTCAAGAATTTTGCTTCAAGGCTTCTTACTGATGATGTTAGATACAGTACAGTCGATGTGGACTGGTTGTAATCTACGCATGCGCAGTGATGTCCACAAATCCGTTTATCATGTAATAAAAATCACCAGCAGCAAAATTTTAATTAATGAAGCACCGGTTTGAACTCGGTGCTTCATTCATTGCATTTTTGATGATTATTCCACTATTTAGTTGTTGGTATCTAATATTAGTGCGTTCGTGGAAATATTGCCCATCCGTAGACAGTGATCAGTCCACGGCGGCAGTATATTAAAGCGTTAACATTTTTCAAGGATTCTGACATATAAGTATATTTGCTTGCCCTTCAACCTCTTGCAAAATAGCAATGTAGCTCAGAATGGTTTCCGAACTGTAAACACATAACTTATCCAACATAATAATCTGACCCGTGATACAGAATGAAACTTTCACATTATTCTCTTTGTTTTGTTTCAGTGTGATCTACAATGGCGTTAAGATGGAAATGGAATTTGACAGCTGCCTCCATATTACTCCTGATATCTCGTGAGCATATGTGGTCTTGCTTATTTCTCTCACCCCCTAAGTCTCTCATCACGTGACTAGAACCTCCTCACCCAACACACCTGTTTTCTCGCCGACCTTCACATCGTCCCGAATGTTAATTTTTCTGTCTGAAGCTGATAACCCATAAAAAAGTGTTTCAATATTTGACAATACACGTGCATGCAAAGCTAAAGTTCAAACTGAAAGTCCATTAGAGGCATTTTACGAATGTATTGTTAGCAGATGATCTTTTAGCCGTCCCCATTGATGGCATCACACCAGGTACACACCAGTGGTATCCTATGTTCCCATGTCCATATATGTTCATTAAAGCTTAATCCTATTTACACCTATCTACGATCCTGTTAAAATAAAGGTGAACACAAGTGAGAGTTTTATCATATATTAACCCTTTAAAACATCGTTTCCTGGAATGGTATCGCCTTTGTGTTCACTTACAGTGAGATGGATCAGTCCAATATCAATATACAGGTAGGATAAAGTAATAATTGCAGGCTGCAGCCGCCTGGCTGCAGACTGCAGTTATTATTTTATCATCAATGCCCTGTGTATACTATAATAAGACAAAAATGGGACGAAATTGTGCCCTGGACCGAAAAATCGGTCTTGCGAGTTCAATGGGTTAACCCTCTGCACGCTAAATTCGAAATATCCAAATTTCCACCTGCAATTTTACCCATAATGCAACTTGGTATTGAACTAGCTTAATCTCGTTTGACAGTGCTCCACCCAGCCTTGCAACATTTGATTTGATTATGTAACCTGCTGACCTTCACACCTTTCTCAGTCTGTATATTGCCTTGATTGTCATAAGCTCATTGTTTATTTAACTGTACAGCGTTTTAGGGAACTTTGAGAATTTACGCTTTATAAAATTCCCTTTTTATTATTATGCATCGAAATGTATATTACTATTTTGCCTTTTTACCCACCAACTTCGAAACCTAACGAACTCCAATAATTAATACAGGCCTGACTATTTTAGGAGGGCCATTGTTCCCTCTCTCTATGGTTCATGCAGAAGTAAATTATGGCAGACGTGGGGTATAATTGCTGTCTTAAATCTTGAAGCGAAATAGAAATGGATCCCTTCGTGTACGAAATATGGGCATCTCTGTCTCAATGTCGACGGAACGGACAGATCTGCAAGTTCTGTATAATAAGAAAACATGCTGAGTTCTGTTTAATGTCTTATGGTAGATTATCGTACCCAGAAGTAAAAAATGTAATAACCTCAGCTTCTTCTCTTCTGGCGGTGATAATCGAACACAGCACTAAACAAAGGTTGTTAATATTGCGAATCTGCCCCTGTTAGCAACCAAGACGTGCCTTGAATCAGCGGCAAACCCATCTATCTAGAATGTCAATGCGTGACAAAAGGTATTAAAATCTCCAGCCCGGTACGTGTTAGAGGGACAATAAGATATGGAAAAAAGTGACTCTCAGATTTTGCATGTATGTGAAAGAGAATGTAACAACCCGACTGTTGTATGCTTAGTTGGGATACACCAGAAGCAAGGGGTAATTACTAAATTAAAGAACGTAAATGCAGACGAAATCCATGCGCGGGCAGTGATGTCCACGCAGCAGTTTACCAGGTAATAAAAGTCATCATCAGCAGAATTTTAATTAACGAAGCACCGGGTTGTACCCGGTGCTTCATTAATTAATGTTTTGATAATTATCCCTATAAGTAGAGTTTTAAATCTAATATTACTGCGTCCGTGGAAATATTGCCCACTCGTGGAAAGTGGCCTGTCCACTGTATGACAATGCGAAGAGATCAAGCGGTTATCTGAAAGTAATCGGAAGTAAACCAAACAGGATTGTGTAATTTCCGAATACACTGTGGAATAATTTTATTTTGGTCACTGTCCGAATGAATGACCACCATGAACAACAAGTGAGCATAATTTAGCAATAAATGATCATTATGAGAACAACGATTTCGTATTATTTTAAATAAAGTACAGTTTTGCGTTCAATAGAACCCACATAATCAAACTGCGCTGACGCTAGGGATATAAATAGAACACGAGTAGTATGTCTCGTATGTTTCACCCCTTATTGGCAGGACATCGGTGCAGGACCTCGGAAGATACGTGTTTCTGTCGTCCATTTTGTATACTGGAGGCCGTCATCTTGCTTTCTATGGTAGCACGTGATCGCTATGTTACCTAAACCCTGCTTATAGGACATGGGTATGTTTGAAGGGTACGTTCGACTGAATCGGAGTAAATCTAATTTCTACAAACAACCCGACAAGTAGTATTGTTTCGAATTCTTTCAGAATTCTCTGCTTCTATCTAGATATGCAATAGTTTTCGTCTACCCGACCATGCTGATTTGTTCTAGAGTATACTCCAGTAGAAGAGCCTATTAGTTGGAACAGCTTTGCTTGTTATTACTATATTTAGCTATTCTGGTCTATTCTTGTTAGTTCTGACCCTATTCCAAGTACTCTTGTTGTTTCATTTATCTAGATCATTTATATTTGAACCAAATCATATCATGTGATCCCTTATTGGAACGGGCTCGCCGACCTCGTCCCAAGGAGGGGTCACTTCATATGGTTTTGCTAAACTATTTTTAGATTTGGGGGAAAAATTAAAATAAATTTTGATATCACGTGTTTTCTGTAAAAAAGTTGAAATCTATTCGTGGGAAACAGTCAAATAATACAATGTGCGCACGATGGGAGGGGGACACCTCCTCTCACCCCCCCCCCCCCCATCTTGAGATTCCTGCCTTTGAAACATGCAAGCTTCGGCATACTAGTGCGAGTAAATGCCCTTTTCCCAGGGTGTGACCCCCTGCCCTGAATTGCTTCCGGCGCTTTTGGATACATACATGTATTCGTGATGCGCAGGCTTCGCAACTTCTTATTTAATTAGAAAGTACCGGTCTGGGATCCCAACAATCCCAATCATCCACAGAGCTCCATTTGCATGAGACTGACTGCTTGTATGACATAAATCCAAGAAACAATATTCCCGTAAGAAAGTGCATACTTACCAGCAAGAGAGAATCGATCAGTGGCGTAACGCCCATACAACGAGGTTAGGGCGTATCCTAAGGGCACCAACAATTGCACATTTTTAAGGGGCCCCAACAATTCCAACATTTTGGGAAAAATCATTATTAAGGGTCTCAAAACAGTGTTGTACAGTACGTGGAGAGTGTATTATCATTAAATCACCCGCAGAGTGGATATTCCACCCGAGCAATAATTGCAAATATGTTGCAAAGCACAACCAGCACCAGCAAAGTTTCAGCCAATGGACCCCCGGGTTAAACCCGGAGGTCCATTGGCTGAAACATTGCTTGTGTTTTTTGACGATATGTACAAAATTTGAACGTTATAGCTTGGGTGATAACTCCACTCCGCGGGTGATTTCGTTACAATCCACTCTCCACGTACTGCAGTTGAAGCATTGAGGTTGGAGTCTTCAATACCAGCTTGCATAAAGAATCGTGGCGATATATAGAGACTTTATAAGGAGCACACAAAATACATCATTCAACACAGAAAACAATGAACAAAATTATAGAATACTTATTGACGTAAATATGTATACCTGACTATACCACCAGGGGATGACATAGCCAGACTGTCTGTCTACCTGTCATCTCCTATAGAGCCAAAGATGCATTTGACACACACTCAGGCTGTAAGCAACCATTGTTTTTGAATACTTCATACACGTACAAGTAAATTTAACAAGATTTATTTACGATCGTACGAATCGACGATATTCTCTGAAATCAATTACAGGATTGCGAACGTGGCACATGACAACATGACTCCTTTTCGGTTAAGGTGCTGACAAACTAACGAAGGAACGAACACAGAAACGAACAAAATGACGAACGAAAGGTGGCGCCGTGTACTAAGGCGTACGGCACGTACTAATTGTAGTTCCAAATTTCAAGTTCTTGGAAATTTATTTTTGGATAAAAAGAGATTATTATCATTATGTGGATGTACAAAATATGTATCCGAGTCGAGCTCCGGGTTCTAAGGGCAGATCACGACGGGTCGAAGACGAGTCGTGGTCTACCCTTAGAACCCGGAGCGAGACTCGGATACATATTTTGTACATCCACATAATGGTAATAATCATTTTATCTTACAATATATTGGGGATAAGTCAAGAATACAGACGAATATATAACGAACTATTTATTCGTACGGATGAACAAAAAGAAAAAAATGGAACTCCCGCGAAAGGAACGTGCTTGTATTCGACCCCCTGATACAAACATCTGTATCAGTGGGTCGGATACACGACATTTGCGGAGTTAATGCAGACACAATACATGCTGATTGTAAGATAAATATATGTAGAAGTCGTGATGCATTGTCTTCCCAAATTGATAATTGGTTAAATGAACCCTACTCCAAATTGACAGTGCTGGACCCTGCCCTCATCCAGATCGTGTACGACGGACCTCCATCTGTCTGTCTGTCTGTCCGTCCGTCCGTCCGTCCGTCCGTCCGTCCGTCCGTCCGTCCGTCCGTCCGTCCGTCCGTCCGTCCGTGTGTGTGTGACAAAAGGCCCTACATGAAATTTACAGTTGAAACTAGAAGTCTTGCTAATATTGTGCACAATTGTGAAGTAATGGCGTGCAAAGTAAGTGCACTCTTCGTTTCGATCAAACTTAAACAGCCCCATTAGAGTAACTCAATTCCTGTAAAAAAACAGCGTGTCCAACAATTCTATACTAGTAAATAGTCATCAACATCATTTCTAACCTCTACATGTAAGTAAGTAATAACTTTATTTATCATATGACTCGTCCGTTTTGTTCACTTGAAAACATTTGATATTTTGTTTTCATATTAATCAGTGATAAATAAAGCCTTCAGTCAATTTCATTGGTCAATTTCTAAAGTAGACAGTTTGATTGGCTGAACAAAATACAACTGGGGCACATTTTCATAATTTGCATAATTAGAGTTGGGAGCTTTCATTGGTCAATTTCAAAACTGGACAATTTGATTGGATAAACAAAATACAACTGGGTCATATTCGCATAATTTCAGTAGGGAGAATGTACGTTATCTGTCCTATTTAGGGTGGGTTATATTTATTAATATTTTACCTACAAGAACAACGCCATTCATTTTTTTTATATCTTCACTTTTTGCTTCCAAAACATAGGTTATGACTCTTCATTGGAACGAGCTCAACGAGCTCGTTCCAATGAGGGGCAATAACCTATGTTTTGGAAGCAAAAAGTGAAATTATACTCTCCCAAAAAAAGAAAGTGTGCATGCTAAAAAATAACACTAAAAAAGATATATATCATTTTCATTCATGGAAATTTTATTCAATCACAGATGAATCAATTTGTGATCAACACGAGAAATTTCATTACGCTAGGACGAATAATCGTGGTGCCATGGTGAGTCAAAGACACTAAGGGTCAAACACAAAAGTCACACACTCAATATCTGGTATGACCTCCGTCTGCATCGACTACTGCTGTGCATCTACGCCTCATGGAAGCGAACAAGTTAGCATGGAAGTGTTGTGGGATGTTGTTCCATATTCTGATAAGCTGTCTTTGGAGTTCCACAAGCGCTGACAGTGCATGGGGAAGCCGGCGTAGCTGACGTTTCATTTCGTCCCATACGTGCTCAATGGGTGAGATATCGGGCGAATTTGCGGGCCATGGAAGAACATCCACTTGTTGTTGCTGCAGATACTGTTGAACAGCACGAGCTGCGTGGGGTCGGGCGTTGTCCTGCTGTAGAATGACGCCGGGGTCGTGACGTTGCAGAAATGGGACAACAACAGGTGTAAGCACTTCATCACGATATCTGGCTGCATTGAGATTGCCATCAATAATGACCAGCTCAGTTCTGTTACGGGCAGTGATGCCACCCACACCATGAGAGACCCTTCCCCATAACGGTTTCGCTCCACGACACATGGATCTGCGTAGCGTTCGTTTCGACGTCTGTACACTCTCTGGCGGCCATCTGATGATGAAAGATGGAAACGACATTCATCTGTGAATAAAACACGTCGCCACCAGTGTAAGGGATGCCTGAGATGTTGTCTACACCACTGCAGTCGAGCACGACGATGACGTAACGTCAAAATCGGACGAATTGCAGGTCTTCGAGGACGTAAGCCGTATTCTCTCAGCCGGTTGATTACTGTTTGAGGATGTATCCGTCTCAGGTTAGGGATGTTCCTGGTTGTCGTCTTTGCCGTTTGTTGCCGGTCCGGAGATGGACGACACGGATATACCGATCTTGTGCAGGGGTGGTAACTCGGGGTCTCCCGGAGCGGGTCGGTCTCGAACGTCATCATGTTGTGCATGTCGATGGACTAGCCTGTCTACAGTGTTACGGTGGCAGTTCAAATGCTGGGTAACCTCTCTGTGTGTTCTGCCAGCTCTAATCATACCTAGGGCAAGGAGACGTTGATTCATTGTCAATCTTGGCATGCTAATGTGCAGTCGTTTTAACAGCAGCGCAAGTTTGAATGTGAACGATAGGAAGGCCTTACTTTAGTGTTTAAATACCCAAGGATTCACACTGCTCCATGAATTTTCAGACTCTCCACGTGCAAAAGATGCCTTTTCACAAACGTGCAGCACGTCATTTAACGTTAATGCAATTTTAAAGGGTAAAGCTGTTTTTGTGTCCAATATAACTTATTCATGAACAGGTTAATACTCTTTACACCTACGAAATTATTTTTTTGGAGTTTGATCAATTTCTGCAATGCACACTTTCTTTTTTGGGCGAGTATATTTTAGTTACATGAGGATATTTTTTCCAAGTGCCGTCTGCAACTCAAGTTAGGTGATGGGTTAAAAAGTCATACTAAGTGGCTAATTTGTGCGTGTGTGTGTCATATGATAAATAGAATATGAAATGAGTGTTTTTCTCATATAATATTTATGAAACTCGTCCGAATTTTCCGTTTGGGCTCGCCAGAATTCTTAGACTCGTTTCATAAATATTATATGAGAAAAACACTCATTCCATATCCTGTATTGTACAATCAATTGTACAAGAAAACATTTTACAAGGGTTATTGAACATCAAAATGGAATATTATTCAGGGAGAACATAGTCATGTTGGCTGTCTTCATGTTGTCCCCGTAAAAAATTAACGGAATAATAACATTCAAATGGGGTGTAAATTTACAGAAATGGTATACGGCTACCTCTGTCTTTGGCTCATCGGTCTGGTCTACGAAAAGGAGACCCCGAATCGATAATAGATGCTATAACGTGATTTGTACGGGGTGGGTAAGACTTGCGGTTTCTGTTATTGTCTTTTGTTAATGACTACTGAGTGACAATTACAACGATTATATATTCATTGCTGTTTAAGACCACCTTACTGCCTCAATGGCTTATTGTGGTTGCAAAATCGGTGTAAGATTTTCTACAAAAAGTTCGTCTAATCACTCATGTCCATGCTGCTTGTTACAACGGATTTGCGCCTCAGACGTTAGTGGTCGAATCCTATTCAACTCTATAATGTGGGGTTGATGGTTGTAGTTGATCGATTGAAGGTCGGTTTGGATGAGATAACAGATAGAATCACTATGTAAGTCCGGGTATTTATTTTATATTATTTTATTAGTGTTTAAGGTAACTGTTCTACATTTATGGCTAATTGTGACCGCAATATGGGTATAAAGTCAAGTTTACCAATCGTTCGTACACATACTGTTCAATTTAGGGAATTTGTACCCTGAACGTTGGGGACCGGGTCCTATTGTACCAGCGAAGCGGGACGTGTTTAACGCAGGCAAACATGAACTGCTTAAATTCCTACGGGGTAGAGTCTGAGTGGGATGGTCAATTGCCAAATAACTGTAATTCATATTATTGAGCGTTTGGTCTGCAGTCCGGACACGACTGATACGTGCATGAAACGGAAGAACTAAAACCCTGTAGGCAGTTATTGACAAACTGTTTCTTAAAAATGTATCTAGAAGGTAAGGTATGGAGGCTCGGATCAATTTCTTTCCAATTTTTTGGAAAATTATGTTTGGGTAGTTTATCAGAAAATTGGGTACGGGCCTTCGATATCTGCAACTGTCCAGCTTGTCTCGTCTGACGACCGAGTGTTGAATGAATGCTGAAAAAGGTTTTGAACGATTCGGGTAAGTTTTCATTTTTCCAATGATACACGAAAAGGGAAGCACTTAATTTATAAAGGTCGTTGAATTTCATTATGTTGTTTTTCTTAAATAAGGGGTCTGTGTGACTGTTGAACTTCTTTCGGCTGGTTATTCGCATTGCCCGTTTTTGTAGAAAAATGATTTTGCTATTGGATGCCGCATGACCCCAGATTTGGATTGCATGTAGCAAATGGCTGTGGACCAAAGAGTAGTACAAAGATTTCAAAGCTCTTTTAGGGAAAACGTTTTTAACCTCATTCAAACAGTAAATGGCACTTGACTACTTAGCACATATCAATGATGTATATGTAATGATGTAAATAGATATTCAAATTCGACTACACAAACAGAATGAAGAGAGTGGATTACTACTTAATCGTAGCGCCATATATTCTCCACTCGAAAAGTATTTATAATTGTTCATAACAGCACAAGAAGCACTTTCAAACTTATTTGTTTTTTTCTCAGAAATTGTAATTTCATTGGTCAATTTCAAAACTAGACAATTTGATTGGCTGAACAAATACAACTGGGGCACATTTTCATAATTTGCATAATTAAAGTTGGGAGCTTTCATTGGTCAATTTCAAAACTGGACAATTTGATTGGATAAACAAAATACAACTGGGTCACATTTGCATAATTTCAGCAGTTAGAATTTACGTTATCTGTCCTATTTAGGGTGGGTTCTATTGTATTAATCTTTAACCTACAAGAAAAACGCCATTCATTTTTTTTTATATTTTCACTTTTTGCTTCCAAAACATAGGTTATGACCCCTCATTGGAACGAGAGTGTCGCGCTTCCAGGCGTCATAACCTATGTTTTGGAAGCAAAAATGAAAATTTTTAGTTATACGAGGATGTTTTTTCCAAGTGCCGTCTGCAACTCAAGTTAGATGATGGGTTAAAAAGTCATACTAAGTGGCTAATTTGTGCGTGTGTGTGGGTCATATGATAAATAGAATATGAAACTCGTCCGAATATTCCGTTTGTGTTCGCCAGAGGCTCGCCCTAACGGAAAATTCTCAGACTCGTTTCACAAATATTATATGAGAAAAACACTCATTCCATATCCTCTATATCTCGATCAGAAAAATTGCGGGGAGGGGATTGTCACATCCGCATACACCCCACCCCCTGCGCCTTCGCTTGACAGTTGCTTTTGTAAGCTGGATTGCACTCTGCTTGTTTGTTTCCTTTGTCATTTACTTAGTAACATAACCCACCTATGCTGTTTACTCAACACTTTACTTAACACGAAAAGCAGACATTTGCAAAGACAATTCTTGACTATTTAATTTTTATCTCAAAACATAGGTTATGACCCCTCGTTAGAACGAGCTCGACGGACTCGTTCCAACGAGAGGTCATAACTATGTTTTTGAGACAAAAAATGAAAAAATAATGAAAATTAATTGGCGATTTTTTGAGAATAGTACTGATCGGTTTTGGCCGTTACATTGGGTAAAGGGTTAATTTCTCCTACCTCAGAAATCAACACAATCTAAATAGTTAACTCTCTCTGATGTCAAAATGGCAATGTTTTCAGTAGTAAATATTTCCCATAATGCAGTTTGCTATTTAACCAAATTTACCTTGTTTGACAGAGCTCGGTTAAATTGGCTAAATTCAAAATAAAACAAGAGAAAAACGGAGTGGCTGGAGAAAGTTTTCTTGTACTACCAGAGTGCAAGGGGCTAATAAGCGTACTACTAATATCCTGATGAATTTGATAAAATCCTCCTTTCATTTATGTTAAACATTGTTTAACTCGGGATATGTGACTAAGATTGGAAACGCAAAACCGGCAAGAGTTTTATTTGTTTTGAATATTTTGTTTATAAATATATTTTCTTCTGTGCAGGCATTTCAAGCTTCAGTCTCAATGAGATATCTACAAACGGCTGCTACGGAAGTGGTGTTGCAGACAGAGATTTTTTGAACCCGGACTGTGTGGCTGGGGAGATGATGTCTATAGCATACATTAAAACAGGGGCAAAAAAAGATATCACTGGTTGTCCATCGGAAGCAATAAACATAACAGACTCATACAAAGACAAATGTTGCTCGTATGACGAAACAACAGACAAGAACTGTTTCCATCCTTATACCAAAAATCTGACATACTTTGCTGAAATTTGTTTGGGGAGATCCCAGTGCTTGTCAACTGACACTAAACTGAGAGTGGATAGAGTGCCAACAACAGGGGGCATATGCGACACAGAATACTTAGATTTTACAAATTACATGGTGATGTCATACTACTGTGCTCCGGGTAAGTCAGGTCTCGTCTTCTTGCCATCCACCCCCTCTGTGTATCTCTCTATTTAAAGAAGGGCTACCTTATATAGGTACACGTGGGGACACGTGAGCTCGTTCCAAAAAGGTGTCATAAGCTAAATGTTTGTGACAATGCATGCATGCAAATATACCGCTGTGCAGTCAATGTACCACGGTCAAGGACACAGAGCTCTGTACGTCCATCCCAGCTGATGCCGCCACAGACCATTATTGACCCTCCACCATAGCGGTCATGCTCAGCCATGTTGGCTGTATGGAATCGCTCTCCTGGTCTTCTCCATACCCTAGAACGCATATCTGTATTGTCTAGGTAGTACCTTGGCTCACCTGAAAAAAGGACAGGTCGCCAATCTTCTCTGGTCCATCCAACGTGATCCATGGCCCATTTATATCGTGCCTGGTGGTGGTTCTGGGACACCAAAATGCGAATACATGGTCTTTTCGATTGGAGACCATCTTCGTGCAACCTGGCCCGCATAGTCTGCGTCGAAACATTCTGAAGGTTACTGCGAAGCTGGGTTGCTGTGTCAAAGCGGTTCCTACGGGCCTGAATGATCAAAAACCGGTCTTCAGCTGCAGATGTTGCCCTGTCTCTGCCACCACCATGCCGTCTTACTGGTGTGCCATACTGATGAAATCTTGCCCAATCTCTGGTGATCACCGTATGGTGCATACCAAGGAGTCCACAAACCTGACGATGGGTAGCCCCTTGCTCCTCCATCCCTACATCCCGCCACATTTCTGTTTCAGGCAAATGTCTTCTTACATTTGCATTTGCCATATTCAATCATTAAATCACAAAGGTTTGTGTTGAAATGAAGACTGAATATCCTACACATGTCATGTACATGTAGACAGTACACGAAAACATCATGCAAATCAAAGTATACATGCTTTCCGTGACTGTCACGAAAGGTCTACCTGTCAAGGAAGCTAATGAAAACAACGGGGACCATCTCAATACATTCCTAAATCATATCTACCAAAAATATCGCAAATATGTCACACGCAAATTTCACAATGATGTGTCAAATATTTAATGCATAGCAAACTTTGAGTAGTATATATAGGCAACTGATGCAAAACCAATTATCGAAACAAAAATATGTGGTATTCAGTTCAGTGATATACACCTCTGGTGAGACTCCTAGAGTAACGGATTTTGCATCTTTTGGCACCAAGTTTCAAACATTTCTTATACCGGGCCGAACAATGGTCAGCCAGTGAGTTATGTTTTCCGTGGCCCTGTGCAAGTTTTGGCGAGGCACCCCATCCTCCATCCCCCGACTAGCAACCTTCCAGCTCCCACTGGAAAAGACGATTATATTATATTTCTTATTCGATAAAAACAATATTTTTGTTTTTACCAAAGGGGTAGACATAGGAAATTAATTTTGCTTGTCCCTACATCTCGATAAATTTTGTATTTTGATTGGTCAGAATGCCTTGGACAAATAGCCATGGCAAATGGTGCACCAAACATCCAAGGTATATGTGAGTGTTTAATATCCAGGGTATAAGAGCACGCGAAACATCAGGGGTATATGGTTTAAATGAAAGCGTTCCGCTTTTGTTGCCTCGGTATAAAAATCGATCCTAATAAACATGATAAGAGTCAGAAATATAATCAGATTTCCGACAATTCGATCATATTTTGCTGTTATAAATTAAGTAGGTGAATAACTAAATGAGACAACTTGAGAAAAATAAAATAAGAGCAAATATCGTCCCCTCAGTTCCAATGTCTTCTCTGTGCCAGTGGGCACATAGAACACATTGGAACTCGGGGATGATATGTCAACAAAATACTGTTTACTCGTTTCTTTTACGAGCCAAGGGATGTAACACAAGCTGTTGTCTTCTGTGTTTGTAAAAACAAAACAGTTATTCACGAATTTGGGCCAACTGATTAGGGAGCGTGAGAAACGCGTCCACAGAAGTTTTCTATTGTGTTTCAAACGGGACAAAAACGTTATTTCCGCCAACATATATGGTATATGTACATTTAATACCTGAATGTCTCACTTAAACACCTCGCTTGCAGTTCGGTTTTTAAAAACCGACATCCAGGTATTAAATCTCCATATTCCATACATGATGGTGGAGATAACGTTTATTGATCAAAGCTCATGAGGCGATGGCACTCGGTAGATGGTAAATTTGATGTGTTTAATTTATTTCAATACACCATGAATTTCTAACAACTATAATTCATTTCTTAAATGGGAGTTCCTTGTTATGACATTTTACTGTATACAGTCTCAACCGAATCAAGTTCATCTCAGAAAAGAAGGCTTCAGGTTTTAGGAAGGAAGCGTATTCAAATACTTCATTTTCCAGACGGCAGTCCAAAACACAAGGACTAAGCGGGTGGATTGATCTGTGCACCCAGTTAGAATATCACGCGGTTCCGTTTGACTGGACTGTGTTGCTGGGCCCAAAATTCCCATTTATATTTCTGAGATGAAAATTTTAATATTCTACATAGTCACTAAGGGATTGAAATAATACGTTTCAAAGAGGCGTTTCTTGCAAAGAATTCATATCCAGCAAAAAAACAAATTGAAGACAAAATTACTTCTTTAAGGCCTCACAAAGCAGATCGTCTGTTTCTCATGCCATTTGTTTTGTAAAATTGCATGCGGGGAGGGGGGCGGTTTGTATTTTATTTATTATAATTATTTCTTTGCAATCAAAAATTCATATTCTTGGTTTTGTTTATATTTTAGACCTCGTAATCAACAGAATAGCATGGGAGGTGGTTTATTTCGTCCTTTGAGTGCCAGAAGGCTTTGCAATTGCAAAGCCTTCTTGCACTTAAGGGACAAATTTATCAGTTTTATTAATTTGGGTAAAATATTTTTACTTCCTCAAGTGTTAGCATTGGTTATAAAAGAGCACATGCGACAGCCAATAGGCCCATGCGGGGGGGGGGGGGGGGAGAGAAACATATCTTTAACTTTTTTTAGGCCTAAACGTTCTCTTTACCAAACACTTGTTTTGTTACACTCCATCAAAGGTATTAGGTGTCAAAAATTCATACCTGTCTTTCGTAAATATCGCCATATACCCTTGACGCGAAAGTATGTGGAAAATGTTAACATTGTTTGGCAGTTTGCTGTTAATGTTATGTTTTGTGTTATCCGCACTTCAGATATTGCCCGCATTGAAGAAGATCAGAGTACATCAGCAACATCCGAAAGAGCTTACCTGCACAGCAAAGGCTACCCAGCACCCACAATGAAGCAACGATTGTCGAAACAAATTGGAGTTTGTTCGATATCCGGCTCTGCATGTAACACGAGAATAAGAATCTCATTACTAGATATCAGATTTACAGGAACACCAGGCAGTTGTAGTCAAACACTGACAATCAATGATGGCCCAAATGCAAGGGAGATAAGTTGTGATCAGAATTCGTTTTTCGTCAACGAGGATATTTATACTTCCACGTCTAACTTTTTGACACTGGATATTGAAAACCCAACGACAGGGGGGATATTTTTCCTAGAATTTGATTGTGAGTATACTATATAGCTATAGCTGCGCGATGCACTGCCGTATAAGGCCATATAAGACGAAGATAAACCATATTAGCGACTGACGGAGAGGTCTAGTAGAGCCTGATATGGTATTCTCTTATCCTTGTATGGTACTGTTTCACTAAATTAAATCTATTATTATTTTGCTGACACTCTGACATCACTTCCTGGTTTTAAAATAATTAGTTATGTCTTTTCTATTTCGCCCTCCACGAAACGACAATTTACCCAAACGAGCTCTTGCAATTCCTGGGATACATGAATTAATAACAAGATTAAAGGTAAATTCTATCAACATTTTTTGATGTGTCTGGCTGTCAGTCAAGCATGCACCCCCATCCCACACTCATACTCCGATAAAGCGAAAGGCAATTCATGTCAATTGTTATTATATAATTTTGACCATATTTTTGAAATCTCGACCATATGTATCATTTGCAGTCATATCAACTTTTCTCCACGCCGGAGTTTTACTTTCAACATAGGCTGAAAAACGATGCCTCGAATACTTCAGAGAAAAAATAATGAGAACAACCCAAGTCACCCTTAATTATTGTCACTTTAGCGAGCGTTCTCTAGTATGTTAACGTAGTTTAGCGGAGCGATAAAACTCAGTAATTCATTACGTCATGCAACCGGAAGCGAGGGGCGGCGTTAATGAAAACAAAATTCATTACAGCCCGCCGCCCGCTTCCGGTTATAGTAATAATAGTAAGAATGTCATTTTGTCGGGCGTTCCGGTTTATTAATGGCCCATGGGGACTGAATAACAACCCTCCGGCTTGCTAGCGGCCCTCGACTTCGTTTAGAGCCGGTAATAAACCCTCGGTCTGTTATTCATTCCTCTCGGGCTGTTATTAAAAGGTAACGCCCTCCAAACTCATATTGTTGTTATTTATACCATGCTCGTCTATGTTACTACCAGTAGTTATATTTAAAATAAAATTTAAGAATTGTTAATGATACTTTGACTGAAATAGCAAGGTAAATTCAATCACTTTTGACGATGTATCTAGCTGTCAATCAAGCATTCACGTGCAGCAGGTAGTTCTGCCCACCGGCGCAGATGAAAAAGAATAAACCCGTGTGTTTGCGATAGAAAGTGTCGTTTTTTCTCCATTTTAAGTGAAAAAGTCGATTATGGTATAAATAAAACAAATAGGCAAGCCGAGTGGTTAAAACCCTTATCCTACTCGTGGTTTAAATCTGATTTCCGGACCTGGTACCTATTTATTCTATATATCGACAGAGCACCTGTTGCAATTACAGTTTAGTTGCACGCTGGGCAAGTAGGCGGGGCAAAGCGGAAAACAAAACATTTATATGATCTGATGCGATTGGAAAATTATTCATCAAGTTACGAAAAACTCAAAACGACAGTATCTACTGCTGTGCAACAGAAATTCAAATTTTAGGCAGTGTTTAAAATCAAGAATTTGCCAACTAAAGTCCACGGTCGCCGGAAGTACTTCAGAGAAGCATGCATATCTCGAAGTCCGGAGGCCCGAGATGGGTGAGTTTGTGAGGATGGGGAGGGGGACACCTCCTCCCAAACTCCATCATTTCACCTGAATTTTGAAAGCTCCCAGAACGGATTTGGGGGTGTATTTTAGCTTTGCTTCGAGAGTAAATCATTGAAAAAATTGATTGGTGGACCTGAAAAGGGCATTGTCTGTCCCCTCTCGTCCCTGTGCTCCGAAGGCAGCTGACACTGTGCTTCCGGCGTCCTTGCTGTCTGTTTCTGTTTTCTATCATTTAGTTTACCTGACAGATAAATGCGATTGAAAACAGTCCATTAATTAAGTGATATCTTTCTAATTTAATCAAGTTTTCCCAAAATTATATGAAAGTAGCGTGGAATGCATGAACAGATCAAAAGGTGTTTAAATCTTTACCCCGAACGTAACGGCCAAAACCTATCAGCGCTGTTCACAAAAATCGCCAATTAATTTTCATTATTTGTGTCATCTTTGCCTCAAAAAAATAGGTTATGATCCCTCATTCGAACGAGCTCGACGAGCTCGTTCCAAAGAAGGGTCATAACCTATGTTTTTGAGACAAAAAATGAAAAAATGATTTATTCAAGAATTTTGTTTGAAAGTGTAGTCTGCTTTTCATGTTAGGTAAAGGATTAAAGGGTTCTTGAAAGTGGAGTCATTGATCTTTTTGCAGGTTCTGCAGGTTCTGTTCATTCTTACCACGATGGGGTTTCTAATGAGTAAGAATTGGTCAATTATCTCCCATAGAATTATATTTCAGCGTGCGGACAAGCGTGTATATTGGGGATTAATAATTGCTCCCGATCATGCAATACTGAATTCTCGGGTCGATTCAATTGACATGGAAAACAATGAGAAATGGAACCTTATATATACTGGATCTACTAATATGCGGAATTTGGTTTTAACTGGGATTCACCGTATTCAATGTTATCAATATTCGTTTTGTGGTATGCCACCTCTAAACTTTGATGTACCCATTTATGTTATGATACATCCACCCTCGATTATATTAGATGATTTTTGTTATTAGGGTTTAACGACACTTTAACAGCCAGGGTCATATCATGTCGGTGACAGTTTTACGGGTGGAGGAAGCCGGAGTACCCGGAGAGAACCACCGAGCAACGATGAGCAGCTGTCAGCTCTCCAACATCGTAACTCTGAACTCTGCATCGCGGCACAGGCAGAGTTAGATTGGTTGAAGACATGCGCACTTTCGACGTGCAGTACGCCTTAGTACACAGCGTCATCGTGTCCCCATGTAGGCAATCGAGGTTAAGTACCTTGTCCAAGGACACAACGCGGGAGCGCGAATCAGTCGCTGAAATGGTCACCCATCCAGCTACTAACCGCGTTCGACGTTGCTTAACTTCGGTGATCTGGCGAGAACCGGTTACCTCGACGCCACCGCGCCCTCATATTGGATGATATGTCTGAGTGAATATGTTCCCCCAATTCTCGATATGCCTGTAGCCTACATTTGAGCATTCTGTTTTGAATGGAGGGGTTGGTTTGTTTTCCAAGTCTTTTTTCGAATGGAGATCTTAACCTCCAAATTGTGCCCCAACCCCTGCTTGTCAAATAAGTCTGACACGCTTTAAAAATAATTTTCGAGAACTACCACTGACAATACATGGATATGGTGCCGGGGCAGTTCCTCTCAAAATCACCTCGGCACGGGCGTTTTGTCGTAAGTCGAGTTTCGTGCTGTTTCGATTCGTCCAAAACGCTGATCTTTTGTGGGGAAGGGAGTTTGTGTGTGGGATGGGTGCCCTTTCAAGTATTTTCGAGGGAAGATATTAACACCCATAGGGCCATAGCCTGGAACGTGTCCAATAAATTTTATATTACTTTAAATAGGGCTGTCACGATTTTTAATTTAGGAATCGATTAATCGTCACTAATAATCGATAATAATCGATTAATCGTACCTAGATGACCCCCCTCCCTCTCTTTGATGTCGATAAATATGAAGTTCATGTCAGTTGACCTACCTCCGGTAAACAACGAAGACGATCCTCTTTTAGGTACATTCAAAGCTTTGATGTTCTGAACTTTTGGACCGTCTGTGTAATAATCAAGACCGGCCGGCATTTGCGAACTTCGCAACTGCCGACCGGTCTTGATTATTACACAGACGGTTCAAAAGTTCAGAACATCAAAGTTTTGATGAATGTACCTGAAAGACAAATGTTTCCAGTGGCTTCTTGGGGTTTAACATCCATGTTCTTAACTCTTTACCTTTAGAAACAATAGTATTTTCATCAAATTTTCTTTTAATTATTAAAAGTCTAAAGCGGGGTACAACTTACCGATTATTCGACAACGAAAAATACTAATCGATTTCGCCGTGACCGATCAACAATCGATTAATCGATTAATAGTAACAATCCTAATTTTAAACTAATTTCTTGTGAATCATCAGTCACAATGTTTTGAGATGTGGTTTTCGCCTTCTTTCAGTGAGAGAGATTCATCTTTGTTCACAGAATGTTTCTTGTTTATGTTTCTAATACGAAGAGATTGCATGATATATGCACAAAATAAGAGTGTTTCATGGGCATTTTCTCGCACGTGCGTGCTTTCACAAACCGTTTTCTTGTCTTTTTGAATCAACGTTTGTACTTCTGTTTCAGCTGTCGACGGATCCGACATAACACTTGGTTGTGGCGGCAATGCCTTGACGTCGTCACCTACAACGGGATGTGATACCACTACCATAGATCCGACTGAAACTGCTTCAGCTTCCGGCGCTTCCGGCGCACTCGGCGCTTCCACTTCCACTTCCTCAACTACAACCGAAAAGCCATTCGAGATGACAAAAGAAGGTTTGTGGTTTCTTCGTTCATACCAAACGATAAATAATAAATAAATAAATAAATACAGTGTAACCCTGTTAATTGAATAGCCACTTCGTCAATGAAAATTATTCAGTTAACAGGAGTATTCAATTAATAGGGATTGTGTCACTTTTCTGTATTCTAGAGATAAACTTAGCATTTATTCTATTATATCTTGCTTAGCAGAGCTCAATGAGCACTGTCAAACAAGATATAATAAACTAAATGTCTGTATTGAATGTACTAATGCCAAATAAGTCTATAAACAAAGGAAAACTAGGAAGAATCAGGGTAATTTCTCGACAGGTTACAAGAATTTATTCAATTAACAGGAGTTTACTCTATAACCTGTATTCAATTAACAGGTCACTGTTGTACTGAAGGTATGACAAATGGTTTTGTGTTGGGAAATTATATTCAATTAACAGGGTTATTCAGTTAAAAGATATCCAATATCATGAAACTATATAATCGGCTTCTAAAATTTTCTCGATTTCTTCAAATTGGTCTTGTTTGGAACATGCTCTGCAGGGCTTATATTTCACCAAACTTTGGGTGAGTTCATTAGGATTCTCGCGAAAATGGTTGCGAGAAGCTATACTTGCTATGAGTGTCCCAGGATTCTACGAGGCGACCATGGTTGAAACCCATGTTGTATACTGATAACAAATGTTAACCCTTTTTAATTTTTAAAACATAAACTAAATTCCATATTTTTTTTAAAAAATAAACAATAGTAGGTATAAATTGAAGTTCCAAATCACTTGTACATGTACGTGTACAAAACACGCACACGATGCGTTCACCAACGTGGAATTCGGTGTTAAATCACACGCTTGTTCACAAAAACTGTACAAGATTTAGAATCGGCTCATGTACAGTCAGTGACTCCTAGATCGCGCTTTTAGCGTCAAACACTCGTGGGGAACGCATCATGTGCGTGTGTTGTACATCTTCAGTTGTATCGTGTACGTGATTTTTGGTCTACGTTCGCATCGCAGATCAGACCCACCGATCCATCGTCGGCGAACGCGAGCGAAAGCGTAAGATTCTGGGTCATCATCAAAAAACAGCTTTTGCAATTCTAAATCAGTGATTTAGAACTCTCAATTGCTTTGGTACAGATGATTTAGAACTCTCCCTCGTTTTTGAGGCGGTGGTGGGGTTTTTTTGTTCAAACAGAGTCGATTGTGAATATATAGCCTGTATTATAGACATTGATGTTTTCTGGTGATGGGATGGATAAAAATTGAGTTTTGGGGTTTTTTGGAGAATTCCTCCACTATGAGAAAATTCTCAAAAAAAACCACTCAGCTGATCGAGCGATCGAATCTCGTAATAAAAACTCGATCTGAACGAAGAGTGTCTGTGTGTTTGGAAATTTGCAAACCCAGTCACGTCTTTCCTGAAGTAAGCAACTAACACACGTTATCGTAATTGAGGTGTTTTGTTTAAACAGAGTCGATTGTGAATATATAGCCTGTATTATAGACATTGATGTTTTCCGGTGATGGGATGGATAAAAATCGAGTTTTGGGCTTTTTTTGAGAATTTCCTCCACTATGAGAAAATTCTCAAAAAAAAACCACTCAGCTGATCGAGCGATCGAATCTCGTAATAAAAACTCGATCTGAACGAAGAGTGTCTGTGTGTTTGGAAATTTGCAAACCCAGTCACGTCTTTCCTGAAGTAAGCAACTAACACACGTTATCGTAATTGAGGTGTTTTGTTCAAACAGAGTCGATTGTGAATATATAGCCTGTATTATAGACATTGATGTTTTCCGGTGATGGGATGGATAAAAATTGAGTTTTGGGGTTTTTTGGAGAATTCCTCCACTATGAGAAAATTCTCAAAAAAAAAACACTCAGCTGATCGAGCGATCGAATCTCGTAATAAAAACTCGATCTGAACGAAGAGTGTCTGTGTGTTTGGAAATTTGCAAACCCAGTCACGTCTTTCCTGAAGTAAGCAACTAACACACGTTATCGTAATTGAGGTGTTTTGTTCAAACAGAATCGATTGTGAATATATAGCCTGTATTATAGACATTGATGTTTTCCGGTGATGGGATGGATAAAAATTGAGTTTTGGGCTTTTTTGAGAATTTCCTCCACTATGAGAAATGAGGTTGACTGTTAAGCGTTCCTTGAATAAAGTCAAGAAGCACTTATCAGAATGTTTAAAACGCATTTTCCGCTCAGTTAGGTTTCGAGTGGTAAAATTTTTAATATATTCACGATAGCAATCGGAGAGAGAGATTTGTTAAAATCAGTTTTCCATTGTGTGTGTTAAAACTGTCTAACAGTCATCAAAAATGGATTTTCTCTTAATTCGACACTCGATGAATTGATGTGTGAATGAATGAAATCTTTTGACAAAATGTAAACACCGCTGTCAAAATGCGTTACATTAGAAACCAGTTTGTCATGTACTGTTTAAAACGTATTTTTTTTTAACTTCAATTAACACAGCGAGTTTGAGATGTGATTTTTTTCAGATATTATATTAAGACGGAAAGAGATTTTAATACTTAAAACATAAAATATATAAAATATAATTAAACATTTAATTTTGAAAAATAAATAAAAACAATTAAAACAAAAGATGACGTTTTTCCAGATGGATCCAAGACGCCGAGATCGAATTTTAGCCGAGTATTTAAGTGCTAAGAAGGCGATTCAGGCAGCTGATAGGAGCAGACGTCTCGGTGAGATGGAACTCACACGCGAAGCCACAAAAATATTTAAACCCGTGACAGAGGGTCATGAGCGAAGCAGGAAGGAGATAGTCGAAGAATTGAGACCCATAAAGGAGAGTTCTTTGAGAATGGGTTCGTTGCCTTCTAGTTTTGGAAATCAGTATTCCGTTCAATCTACACCGGATTACGTTCCCACAAGAATCGAAACCGATGTGAGTGAGAGCGATGATACGGCTTCGACTATCACCACTGATAGCATCGCATCGTCCGATGAATGATGGTGGCGGTAAGGTAGATCTGTTGTATGGAATTCGCGAGGATTCGAGCGGTAGGAAATTCGTGGGCGACACTGAAGTGGAAATGGACGATGATGAATTGATCGTGGGTTCGAATAAGTATAAAGTAACCGATGGTCTGCAGAGATTGCTCCTTTTCGATAAGCCCGGAGATTATACGGAACAGGATTTCCACAATTACGGAGACATTCTAGTTCAAACTCACGCCATGAATAGAAATAACGATGCTAGAGAGACGAGACCCAAAGCCAACAGAGGTTACAAGTGGACGAAAATAGTGAAGCCCATATGGAATGCGAACAAGAAGTTCATCGAATCGATGACTGGCAAAGGGGTGAAAACCACTACTTTTCTTCCGAGCGATCCCGACGCTCTGTCTCAGAGATTGAGTTTGTTGATGGGGAGCAGACGGGCTGGTAACACGGGATTAGATAATCAGATAGTTGCCATATCTGACGAATTGTTGAGACAGAAGGTTTTGAATAAAAATCAGTATAAAAGGCTGATGAACGAATTGAAGGATTGATGTGAATATAATAATAAGTAGAGAGAGAAAAACAAACAAACAAACAAAACAAACAAACAAAAATAAAACAGTAAATTCTTACACTAGAATAATAAAAGTATTTAAAAACGACAAAACGATTTACCAGTGAAAAAAAAAACACAAAATATATCATAAAAAATAAAATATGTTGGTGATAAAGAACAGGGGATACGTCAGGACTTACGTTCAAGGCGGTTCTGGCATCGTTGATTCTATAATGCGAGCGTTCACGAGTAATGCGGGTAGAAAACTCGCATCGACCGCGTTTGAGGTCGGTAAGAAGACGGCTTTGGATGCTGGTAAGAAAGCCGCTTCCGAAGCCAGTGGTAGGATAGCTTCTGTGGCTGGCAAGAGGGCAGCCGACGCGTTGATCGACAAGTTGACCAGTCCGCCGGCGAAGCGAGCTGCGTTAGAGCGAACGTCGAAAAGTTGGATAGATTTTAAGGATGCCGTGGTGCCCATACAAGATTTAGCCAAAATGACGAGTGGATCCGGATTGAAGAGAACTCACGACGGTGTGATATAAACAAAATAATAATAATAACAACATTAAAAACAGAGTTTGAAAAACATAAAAAAAATTTGTGTTTGAAAAGAATCTAAAATAACAGAAAAAAAAAATAAAACAAAAGATGAACATTAAAGATATGTCTTGGAACGACGCCGCGACCAAGAGGTCGAATAACGAGTACTTTCCCAAGAGCATAAGAGGTTTGATAGTGGGAAAATCGAATTGTGGAAAGACCAATCTGTTGATGAATCTGTTGTCCCGACCTGACTGGTTGGATTACGACAGATTGTTCGTGTTTGGCAAGAGCTTGTTTCAACCCGAATACAGATTGCTTCGAGAGTGCATGGATCGCAGATTGCCCAAGCACGTCATAGCCAGAATCTTTGACAGTAGGGAGGAATTCGACAAGTGCGGAGCTCCGCTCGAGACCATTTTGGATGATGCGGCGACGAAGCTGACGAAGAGAAATGCATCTTTGAACGTCGAGTGTCGATTTTACGAGAACGCTAGCGACGTTCCGGATCCTAGGGAACTGAAATCGGAAGATAAGAATCTCATGATTTTCGACGATCTGCTTTTGGAGAGACAGAACCGATGCGAATCGTATTACGTTAGGGGTCGACACAGCAACGTGGACTGTTTCTACCTGTCGCAGAATTATTTTCGATTGCCCAGACAGACGATAAGGGAGAACGCTAATTTTCTGTGTCTCTTTCACCAAGATCTCAAGAATCTCAATCACATCTACGGCGATCACGTCGCGAACGACATGAGCGCTGTCGAATTCAGGAGATTCTGCAAGAGGGTTTGGGATGGTGGACTTTACAATTTCGTCGTGATCGATTTGCCGAGCGAATTTAATCGTGGAAAATATCGGTGCGGATTCGACAAGTTTTATGTTCCCGATGGTGATGATAATAATGAGATAGAGCGTGAAAAAATGAAAAAATTACAAAAATAAATAAATCTTCAAATAATTAGTTTTGAATAAAAAAAAAAAAATAAAATTAAGATATAATGTTCCAACATGGAGAATTGTTAGAACGGATAGCCGAGAATACGGCTGCGAAACAATCCATTCAGATCGTGGTGAGTGGCGATTCGACTCGATTCGCTACGAAATTCGAACCTTCCATCGAATTGAACAGAGAGAAAAGTTACGAGATGGCGTTGGTGAATCTGGACACTTATTATTCCTTTCCCAACGTCACCAAAAAGAATAACTCGTTCAAGTATTCCGATGGAGTGGATTGGTTGGAGATTCGAATTCCCAAAGGGAGTTACGACATAGACGATTTGAACCATTACATTCAGACGCGAATGAAGACGGATGGAAAGGGAAGCAACAAGATCAGACTCGCTCTCAATCCTAATACCTTACAGACGATGTTGGATTTGGAAGATAATTTTCGTGTGGATTTCAACACGGATGATTCTATAGGCAAGATGTTGGGATTCGATCGAAAGATGTATCGAGGCCACGCGGCATCTGAAAATACGGTTGACATTCTCGCTGTCAATAGCATTCTGGTGAACGTGGATGTGATTGCCGGAAGCTACGTGAATGGTAGCGCTCAGCCAATGATCTATTCCTTCTTTCCAAACGTGTCACCGGGTTATAAGATCGTGGAGCGACCTCGAAATTTAGTTTATCTACCAGTGATTTTAGACACGTTGTATAGTCTCAAAACCACGTTGACGGATCAAAATGGTGAACTGTTAGATCTTCGCGGAGAGAGAGTGACGATACGATTTCACATAAGAGAAATATAAAAGCAAAAAAAAAAATATTATATATATATAGATAACAAAAAATAAAATAAACGGTAATATTAATTTTTACAAAATTATTTTAATATAATTATTAAACAAGAAACAATTGAAGTAAAATATATTTAAAAAAAACAAACGGAATTATGACACAATACGTGGTTAAAAACGTGAACATATCCGCAGGACAGAAGAAGAAACTTAAGAGAGCTTCAACAACTCGAGGCGAGGCGGTGAGATTCAAATTCACTCACGAAGATCTGACGAGAGGCGGACAGGATTCGATCGCCTGGACCAGAAGTCAAATCAAAAGGATGGAGAAAGCGATTCGCGATGGAAGAGGGTTGGCGGTGAGATTGAGTCCCGCTCAATTGAGATACAATTTGAGAATGAAAGGTGGTTTCCTACCGCTATTGGCAGGAATTGCCGCAAAAGCATTACCCTTTGCCGCAAAGGTGCTACCCTTTCTCGGAAAGACTCTCGGCGTGGGAGCTCTCACGGGACTCGCTAGTTCGGGAGTTGAGAAATTAATGGGTGGCAACGGACTGTTTTTGAAGAAGGGAGGAGCCGTGTGTCGCGTTCACGTAGACGACAGCGGTAAAGGATTGTATCTAGAACCCGTTAGAGGTGGCAACTCTCTGAGAGGAAAGGGTCTCTTTCTGAAGAGTGGACAGAACGTCAAGCGATACGGCAAGGGTTTGTTGCTTGGTGACAATTCGCCATTTAAGAACATACCGATTTTGAATATGTTATTATAAATATAAAAATTATATAAAATATATAAAATCATAGAAAGTATAAAATAATATATATTTAAAATGGGTGAAGAGGTGGAGAAACAAATTTATCACCTGAATGAATTTGACGATAATGACGAACATCGCGAGCCAGAGAGCAAAGAAATAAAAAAATGGTTAGACGCTAATGATGGATATCTAAGGAAAGAGATAGATAAAGCGCGGGATATACGGTTGGGAATGACACGATGCTTTCCACGGTCACCACTACCTTCTGAAGCGAGTGTTACCAAGAGATGCACAACATTCGTTCATAATTATGATTCAGATAAACAAAAATGTTACCATGAACGTATCACATCACAGAGAAAAAGAAAGAAAGAAAAAGAAGAAGAATCGACGCAGAAATTTGAGAGAAAAGGAAACGTTATATTATAATATACCATGATGATAGTGAAGAAGAAGGAAAACCCCCCCCAAAAAAAAAGTAAATGAGATCTCATTTACTTTTTTTTTTTTTTTATTTTTTCTTCGCTAAAAATCAATCGCTCTATTGTTTATATTTCCAAGTCTGTTATTAGCATGTTGATGCTCGTGTCTACTCCTTTTTCGAAAACGTGTTGAATGTTTATCTTTACTCTTTTGAGTTTTTTTACATTGGTCAACTCGCTCTCACCACCCAATTTCTTCATGAGTTCGAATGAGATGTTTGGAAATATGTAATTTCCATAGGGCAACGACAAATCATCCTTGTCAAATTCTCTATCTTTGGCGATGACGATGTTCTGCAGATCGCTTTGGTACTCGTAAATCAAATCGAGCGCGGCTTCGTTCAATTTCAGAGGCATGTTATATTTCTCGTATTTGTGCTCTAAGCCCTTCGTCTCGACATCGTTCAATTCGATGGGATCGTGTCGTTGTAATCTATAGATTTTATGACCGAATTTCTTATACGTTTCGACTCGTTTCAATTTCAATTCGCATCTTTTAGGTGTTGTTGTCTTCATGATCGATTATTTGTTTTTTTTTGTTTTTATGAATTCTTGCAATAATGTATATTTTAAATTTTGTATTTAAATAATAATTTATTAAAAAAAAAAGTTTGTTATTTTTTTTGCTCTTTATATATATAAAAAAGTTGTTTTTTTTAATTTTTAATTTTCTTTAATGTAAAAATTTTTTTAGTAAAAGTTTTTTTTCTCTTTATATATATATAAAAAGTTTAAATTTTTTTAATTTCAATCTCTCTATTGTTTATATTTCCAAGTCCGTTATTAGCAAGTTGACATTCGTCATTTTTCCACATACGAAAATGGTGTGAATGTTCATCTTTACTCTTTTGAGTTTTTTTTCATAGGCGAATGCGCTTTCACCACCCGATTTCTTCACGAGTTCAGGTGAGATTATTGGATATATGTAACTTCCATAGGAGAACAATAAATCACTCCTGTCGAATTCTCTGTCTTCGGCGACGATGATATTAATCAACAGTTCGCTTTGGTACTCGTAAAACGAATCGAGCGCTGCTTCATCCACTTTCAAACACATTCGATATTTGTGGTAGTAGCGCTGTAAGTCCACCATCTCAACCTCATTCAATTCGATGGGATCGTGTGGTTGTAATGTATAGATATTAAAACTGGAATTCTTATACCCTTCGTCTCGTTTCAATTTCAATCCACATCTTTTAGGTGTTGTTGTTGTCATGATCGATTATTTGTTTTTTTTATGAATTCTTACAAATAATGTTTATTTTAAATTTTGTATTAAAGAAAATTGAATTTTAAAATTTAACTTTTTTTTTTTTCTATTATATATATAGAGCAAAAAAGCAAAACTTTTTTAACAAATTATTTAATACAAAATTCCCCAAAAAAAAATATTCTTCACAAATGAAGCAAACAGATAAAACAATGGTAAATTTAAATGAGAAAACCGTACCTCAGTTAAACGAGATTTGTAGTCTATTACAAATTTCAGATTTCAGAAAGCATAGAACTAAAGCAAAAAAAATTGAAGTCATACAAGAATATTTGCAAAACGCTAGAAAGGCAAACGAAATGTTGATAGCAACGACGTCAAAAGATGCGTCGGTTGTGAAAAATAAGAAGACGACTAAATGAAAAGCCATTGAAAAACATCAAGTTTCCAAAGAAAAGAAAAGAAAAACTAAAACGAAAACGAGTGATGCACTTCAGATTCAAGACAAACGAGATATATCGAATGAAATTCAACAAGCAATTGACGAAGAGAAAGGAGAAGAATATGTAAGATGACTCGTTGTGGAACTATTCCAATTGAAACCCGTAGAACGGGAGAGTGCGATCGAAGACATTTTTAAAACTTTTGACGTGTTTCCCTTGTCGAAGAAAGTCGATCCGAAATTGTTCATGGAACAGGTGAAGAAAAAAGTATTGGATTTGTTTCACGAATACACGAACTTGGGATTAAAAATTAAGATGATACTCCATTGCATAATGAATAAAATCGACGTGAAGTCCGGCGAGAGCATCGTGAAAAATGCATATTTCAGATCTAACGTCGAACCCGTATTTCATGGTTCAGATCTATCGGACGTTTTCGAAAAGATGAAAGACAAGATGTTGACGTCTCTCGCGAATTATCAAAATGAAGGTAGTAATTGGACGTTCGGCGAGGTGTTGAAACTCGAAATTCACATGACTAAAAACGAACCATTGAAAGGATCTTCCTACTTGGAATTACCATATTTCTTGACTAAGAAATGCGCCTTGGTCAACGTGAGAAATAAAGATGATCAGTGTTTTAAATGGGCAGTCACCTCCGCTTTATACCCTGTCGAAATAAATGCCGATAGAGTTTCTCGTTACGAGGAAACTTCTAAAAATCTCGATTGGACCGGAGTGACTTTTTCTACAAAGTTAAAACACATCGAACGTTTCGAGGTTCAAAATCCCACCGTAGCGGTGAACGTCTTGGGATACGATGCTGAAAATCAAAAGATCTATCCTCTCAGACGGACTTCGTATCGTGGAAGAGAAAAGACGATTATTTTATTATCGATTTCGAATGGTGACAATCGTCATTATTGTTGGGTTAAACATCCGAGCCGATTACTGTCGAGACAAAATAATAATCATAATGGAAAGATATCTTTATGTTGCAACTGCATGAACATGTTTCACAGCGAAGACTCATTGGCGAAACATCAGGAATATTGCAACGAAAATCAAGGTGTCGCCGTCGAAATGCCCAAACCCAACACCATCGTGAAGTTTGAAAATCACAACAGAAGGTTAGAAGTACCATTCGTCGTGTACGCCGATTTCGAATGTTTCACCGCGAAAATGAGTTCCTGTCAACCCAACGCTCTTCAAAGTTACGTCGAAAGATATCAAAAACACATACCTTCAGGCTATTGCATTTACGTGAAATGCGCTTTCGACTCGCAACACGACATGGGTCCCTTCACCTACACGAAACAGCGCGAAGACGACGACGTGGCTCAATGGTTCGTGGAAGAGTTAGAATCGAAAATTCAAATGTTATATGACAAATTCAAAACTCCGGCGAAAATGATTATCACGCGAGAGCAGCAGGACGAAAATAACAGAGCCACCGAATGTCACATATGCAGACAATCGTTCGACGAGAATTCGGCGGAAAATAAGAAGGTCAGAGACCACGATCATTACACGGGTCTGTATCGCGGTCTGGCTCACAGCAAGTGTAATTTAAAATATCGAGACGCCGCTTTCTATCCGGTGATGTTTCACAATCTCTCGGGTTACAACAGTCATCTGTTTGTGAAAAATCTCGGCACCTCGCACGAAGAATTAAAATGCATCGCGAACAGCGAAGAAAGATATATTTCCTTCACGAAATGGAAACTCATGGAGAGGAAAAGAGTAATCGACGGAAATACGTTGAGAGAAAAAATGAAATCCATTCGTAGAGGCATACGTTTCATCGACACTTTTAAATTCATGTCGACCGCTCTGGAAAAATTAGTCGATAACATGAGCAAGGATAAATTTAAAATCACGAGCGAACATTTCGGAGAACGAGTAGACGTCATGTTGAGGAAAGGAGTCTATCCTTACGATTACATGAACGATCTAAAGAGATTCGAAGACACCGCACTACCTTCGAAAGAAGATTTTTATTCGAAATTATACGAATCCGCCATTTCCGACGAGAATTACGAACACGCCAAAAACGTGTGGAAATCATTCGAAATGAAAACCATGAGAGATTATCATGATCTCTATCTGAAGACCGACGTTCTGCTCTTGGCAGACATGTTCAAAAATTTTCGAGACGTCTGTCATCGAAATTTACGATCTGGATCCCGCTTGGTATTTCACCGCACCCGGTCTGGCGTGGGATGCTCTGTTGAATACCACCAAAGTCCAATTGGAATTATTATCCGACGTGGACATGTTGCTCATGTTCGAAAGAGCTGCAAGAGGTGGCGTCTCGATGATCTCCCACAGTTATTCTGAGGCTAACAATCCCTACATGAAAGAAGGTTTCGATTCAAAACGGTCGACTAAATACATACAGTATTGGGACGCCAATAATCTGTACGGTTGGGCTATGAGTCATCCTTTACCGATTGGAAATTTCGAATGGGTGAAGGAACCAGAAGAGATGCAAAAATGGAGAGACTATCCTTGCATTTTAGAAGTCGATTTGAACTATCCGGAAGAATTACACGATTCACACAACGATTATCCGCTGGCTCCCGAACGAATGGAACCGAACGAAGGAGACGAGGAAAAACTCATTCCCAATTTATTTAACAAACGTAACTACGTCGTCTACAGCGAGAATTTGAGACAGTACGTTGATTACGGGATGAAATTAGTCGACATACATCGCATCATTCGATTCGACGAAGAGCCTTGGATGAAAAAATACATCGATCTCAACACGAAACTCAGAACTCGAGCCGAGAACAATTTCGAAAAAGATTTCTTCAAACTCATGAACAACTGCGTGTACGGCAAATTGATGGAAAACATCAGGAAGAGAACCGACGTTCGACTCGTCACGTCTGAGAAAAAAGCAAAAAAATTAGTGGCGAAACCCAATTACAAACACCGAACCATATTCGGCAAAAATCTAGTGGCCATTCACATGCAAAAGACGCACCTGAAGTTTGACAAACCGTATTATCTCGGACCGATCATCTTAGATATCAGCAAGCGATTGATGTACGAGTTTCACTACGATTACGTCAAACGAAAATTTGGCGACAAAGCCAAACTACTGTTCACCGACACAGACAGTTTAGTTTATGAGATAGAGACGAAAGACATCTATCGAGACATATCTCCGGACGTGGTCGAGTGGTTCGACACGAGCAATTATCTGTCGATCACCCGTCCAACATTCAATCGAACGACAACAAGAAGGTGTTGGGTAAATTTAAGGACGAGAGCGGCGGTAAACAGATCGTCGAATTCGTGGGCTTGAGACCCAAACTGTATGCTTATCGTCTAGAAGATGATGAAGAGATCAAGAAGTGCAAAGGAGTTAAAGTGTGCGTGGTGAAGAAAAACATCTCTTTCCAAGAGTATAAAGATTGTCTGTTAGGAAGTGGTCTGGTGTATAAGACTATGAAATCGATTCGAAGTGAAAATCACGACCTGTATACCGAAATAGTCAACAAGATTTCGCTGCCGGCCGACGACGATAAGAGATTCGTATTAGATGATAAAATAAGCACTTTGGCACTCGGACATTGGACTGTGGATCTAATTAGAGACGATATGAATGTGGATGATTGGATTCCAGATATGATTGTAGATGATAAGATTCCAGATACGATTGTGGATGATAGGATTCCAGAAAATCAAGAGGAATTAGATGAACATAAAATTATGGAAATCGATAGTGACATCGAGAAAGTTAGTTTAAAAGAAGAATTAGATGAATCCAAGATTATAGAAGTTAAGGAATTCGATGGATTCAAGATTGTGGAAGTCGATAGAGTTAGTTTAGAAAGAAAGAGAAAAAAACAAAAAAAAATAACGTCATTTTTTAGTGAATTATAATAAAATAAATAAATAAAAAAAAATATATACTTATTTATGAATAAGAAAATAAAGATATCCGTAGAAGGTGTCGTCTTACCTAACGAACCCCTATCCAACATCGATCTGTTGAATGCGGCAAAAGATTTGAAAATCGAAGATTTTCTAGGTGTGTTTTCCAGAGATGCCTTGCCGAAGAGAAGACCTCGACAATCGGAATGCGGAATTTTAAATCTAGACGATTCATCGGCTGAAGGCACTCACTGGGTGGCGTGGTTCAAGAACGGGAAGAAGAAGAAGAATTATTATTTCGACAGCTACAGAATCTCGCCGCCGAAAGAAATAAAGAACTATTTCAACAAATCAATGTTTCCTTACAACACGGATCAAGTGCAATCGCCAGATCAAGTGTTTTGCGGTCACCTGTGTCTCTACGTTCTCAAGAGATGGTCTGAAGGAGATGAATTTCAAGACATTCTCAATGACTTTCATTAGAGAGAAAAAAAAAAATTTTATAGTATATATATAAAGATAAAAAATTATTTTAAAAAAATTTTAATCGAATAAAAAACGAAAAATAAAATAACATAGTTCATTTTTTAATAAACTGCGTTTTGAACACATTTTTTTTCTAAACAACAACAAAAAAAAAATCCCACAACAACATGACAGTCGATAAATTTGGTAGAAGTGACGACGAAAAAGTCAACCCGAGAAAGAAGAGGAAGACGCTCGAAGTCGATGATGGTTACGACGTTGCCAACTTGGACGAGCATTACGTTCGGAGATATGAACCTCGAGAGGAACCTCTGAACATGAATGATAAGAAGCTCTACAATCTTCCCGAGCCGATAGATCTCGCAGATGCCGCGACTAAAAAATACGTCGACAGGGGGAACTCCGATTTCGAACGAATCCTGCTTGATAATTACGTGGATAAAACCATGACCGACGATCTCGATCTGAAATCCAAACGTTTGGTGAACGTCGCGAATCCCGTAGATCCCACCGATGCCACCACCAAGAGATATGCGGACGACTCTCACACGAGATTCAGCGAACACCTGAGAAATAGATACGTTCAGAAAACGATGCACTCGGAATTGAACGCCAATTCTTACAAGATAACGAACGTGGCCGCTCCCACGAATCCCATGGACGTGGCGACCAAACACTACATAGATCTGGAACAGAGAATGTCTGACAGACGTGAAATGAAATCGGATCTGAATGCGAGATTCCACAAGATATTGAATCTGTCGAAGATTGACGACATGGATGCGGACTCAACCGCAGTCAACAAGGGCTATGTAGATTCTGCCATGATACGATCACAAGAATACGTAGAATCACAAGTGGACGATCTCTACCTGAACAAACAATCTGGCGGAACCATGGAGGGTGGCATCAACATGAACGGTGAGAATTTATTCGGTCTCGGTCACAATCCCGAATTCGATTCCAGTGCGGTAAGCAGGAAGTACGTGGACGACAACTCGGTCTGGAGAAAGGGCGACATCATGGAAGGTAAACTAGACATGGGCGGACACGCGCTCATGAATCTACTGGAACCTGTGCACATGACGGACGCCTGCACCCTGATTTCGGTGGTGGAGAAAGTCAAATATGCCAGACAATTGATCACCATGTGGGCCGAAGATTCCGACGCCTTAGAGGAGGGAAAAGCTGAGTGGTCTTTCGGAAATGGAGGTAGCAGATCGAACACGGTCAGGTGGGATATCCCATGCCGCTGGGAGGTGAAATCCTTTGAATGAGTCTGGCTTCCTCGGATTTGAATAACAGAGCGGTCGTCAATATCATGGTGAATGGTGTGGAGAGCGATAAGAGATACAGCGTCGAAAAGACCGAGAATCAACACGCGAATGTCAGCACGTTTGGCAGGCCTCTCAAAGTGAACGCCGGAGACAGGATTAATTTTGTCACAAAAACCAATAATCCCAAAGCCGCCACTTCCGTGGTGAGTCTACTGATCGAACTGGATCCTTTGAACAAACAGTGAATGCATGGAAAAATAATGAATTAAAAAAAAAAAAAAAAAAATAATGTGTGATTATTAAAAACAAAAAAAAAAAACTGCAAAAAAAAAAAGTAATGAGATATAGAGAGATGTTCAATCTCTCTATATCTCATTACTCTTTTTTTTTTTTTTTTAATTTTCTATCCATTTATGATTACAATTTATACACTTTGCGAATACGGTTGTTGGTTCATCACCAGATCTAGTTTGTTGAGATTCGATTTTTATTTGACGTTTCTTACATTTGCAACATTTTAAAATTGTATTTTTTATAATTTCTTCGTTAGATCTTATGAGATCAAACTCTTCTTTTTCTTTTAAACGATATTCGTTAAAATCACAACTATTCCATCCTTTTTTTGTGTTACGTTCTTCATATTCAATTTGAATCCATTTTTCCAAGTATTTTATTTTAACGTCGTAGTAATCTGAAGTGAACAGATGATTTGTTGTTTTCGTGTCAAAAACATCCATTTTGTGTTCGAGATTTTAGTTTTTAATTAATCTCACATCCACATTTTAACGTTTATTAATTTTTTTTCACACACTCGTCTCTCATCGAATGATCGACATCTTATTTCCGTCCGATTCGAATTGTAATTCTCTGTCCGACAGGACCAGGGCGAAGGCTTCGGTTTTTCTCGGCACGTTCCTATCGAATTGCATCTTGATCTGAATGTCTAACACGCTACTCTTGAGTCGTTCACTCTGTTTACTGACGTCGAACACGAACATGGGATACATCGACTTGTATTCGCCGGGAGATATGTTGGGATTGCTCATCAATTCGTCTAGACCGTGATACTTCTTTCTAAAATCGGCGGCGTCGCCGTACAGCCTGCAGAAATCGTTCTTGTCGAACGACGCGTTGTAATCGATTGCCGGATATCTCATGGCGTTCAGAAACACTTGCATGTTTCTCAACTTGCAGTGATCGAACAGCGATGCATTCTTTTCCTGAGACCCGTCTCTATCGGTCTGAAACGCGGCCACGATGAAACGCGGTCTCTCGGAAGCGGATTTTACCGTCAATCTCCAATCGAAGTGATTCGTGGAGGGAGGAATGCTAGCCGTGTCGCACTGTCTCATTCTAAATCCCACGGGTAATTTACTCTTGGATTGTATGATCTTGTAGAGATGCGTTTTCTCATCCGTCGTAGGTTCCACGTGCGGAACGAACCACGATATCTTGTGTAGAGTTATCTTACCTGCATCGGTCGCGGCGAGTTTCACTATTGCATCGTCGTTTCCTTTTCGAATCAACGTCAGATTGTGTTTGAATCCGTACATGATCTTGTTGTAATCGTCCGCGAATCCGAAGATGTGTTTCAAAGGTATCCTGAACGAAAACGTTCCTTTAGGTCTGGACGTCTTGACGACGTAGTCGAATATCGTGGCGGCGCCGGCGCTAGCAGGGCCGACGGTGTCTTTCACCCACAACTGATTAAGTCCTCTGGATTTCGAAAAATCATCAGGATACGTCAAGAGTCCGAACATCGTGGTGGCCTGACCGGGATGAAAAACAGATTCTATCTCTTGTCCGGATAGCACGTATTTTATGTTACTGAATAGATGCATGATGCCATTATTGGCTAGAGTGACCGTGCCGTCGTCGGCGTAGTCGCTCCCATCTTCCTTGGTGAGACGTCCCTGCACCACTATGTAACTCTCGCTAGGATGTACGAATAGATCTTGAGTTTCGACGTTGATTCTTATCTCTCCCGCATTGTTCAAACTCGTTCCGGTTACTGGTTCGTATTCGTGAACCTCATATTCTTGAATACTTACATCTTTCACTATGCTTTGTGCTATATCTAGTATATTTGTCATTTTAAAGGATTTTTAGTTTTTTTTTTTTGTTTATTAATTCACTTGCTTTTCTTTATCTAAAAAAATAGTTTTTAATTATTTTTTATTATTATTTATTTTTTTTCTCTCTTATATATATGTGTGTGTAAACAAGAAAATGTCAAAGAGAGTAAATAAAAAAAAAATTTTTTGCGTTCTTCATCAAAACTTCGTCTTCTGTAATTGTTGTTCGTAAAACTTTCCGATGATCTCTTCTCCATCCAAAGCTTCGATTTCGTAAGTCACTGGATCGGTGTGAAATATTTTGATGATCACGAAGATTTCCGAGGTCCATCGAGGAGTATAACCCTTTTCGAAGTGCTTCTTATAAGCGTAGATTCTCACTCGATCGCCGACCACAAATTTCGGCGTTCTAGACTTCTTCTTCCCAATCTTAGATCTCTCGGGATATAGATTCACGTAGACCCGTTTTTCGTTTCGAGGATCGCTAGCTTCCGCGGGAGTCATCTTAATCGATCTGTGTCGCGTGTCGTTGTAATCTTTCACCAGACCGTTCAGAGCGTATATGTATTTCTTGGTCGAATTCGCCGTGAAGTATCTGTGCAGACCAAAAATCACGTACACGATACAACTGAAGATGTACAACACACGCACATGATGCGTTCACCACGAGTGTTTGACGCTAAAAGCGCGATCTAGGAGTCACTGACTGTACATGAGCCGATTCTAAATCATGTACAGTTTTTGTGAACAAGAGTGTGATTTAACACCGAATTCCACGTTGGTGAACGCATCGTGTGCGTGTTTTGTACACGTACATGTACAAGTGATTTGGAACTCTCAATTTATACCTACTAACAATTTTTACTATTAATACCTTACAAATATGGCTGTCATTGGAACCGGCACATTAAGCCGATTCCAGTGACAGCTATATTTGTATAATTTTATTGACAGTGTCACGATACCTCCAGATGAGCTCGCTGAGTCACTGTGGCCACTATTTAACGTCTCATTGGAAGGTATAGAACAACTGGATCTACTGCCGACCGACCGCGTTCAGGTCGACCAAGAGTTACGACCCCTGCACAGAACCGACACATCGGGACGTCTCACTTGGGGGATCGCTTCCTTCCGGCGACGAGGACAGCAGCAATTACTCATGGAAGAACTAGCAATAGAATCAGTGCACAAACTGTCCGGAACAGACTCGCTGAACACGGCATCCGAAGTAGGCGTCCATACCTTGGACCAATCCTTACCCAACGTCATCGTACCGTCAGAATGGAATGTTCGCTGGACTCGGTAGCGCTGGAGCACAGTTCTTTTTAGTGATGAATCACGATTTTGTCTACGGTGTGCTGATGGTAGGGGAAGAGTGTATCGCCGGCGAGGAGAACGGTTTTCTGATGCTTGCGTGCGGGAATGCGACCGTTACGGCGGGGGTATTGTAATGGTTTTGACAGGAATTTCCTTGCACCCTCGAACGCAGTTGATCTTCCTCGATGGTAATCTGAATGGACAGCGATATAGGGACGAAATTCTGAACGCTGTTGTTGTCCCGTTGTTCAACGCTAACGTCGGATTGCAGCTATTCCAGCAAAACAATGCCTGATGTCACATGGCGCGTATCTCTCGTGACTTTCTTGAGGAGCAGAGCATCGAACTTCTTCCCTGGCCCCCACTTTCGCCAGATTTATCGCCAATCGAGTATCTTTGGGATCAATTGGACAGTGGGGTACAACTTCATGATCTTCAGACTTTAGGCGATTTTTGTAATGTTCTAAGGCAGGAGTGGAAAGCAATACCACAGGGTGATATCCAGAGACGTATCAGGTCCATGTCCCGTCGATGTCTTGCCATCCAAGAGGCAAATGGTGGACATACACGCTATTGACCGCATGTGTGAACTTTTCATTTCACCCCATGTCTAAATTGCGACGTTCTGGCGTGACGCTGGCAACACTAAGGATATGGAATTATGCAAATTCATACAGCTCGATTCGAAATATGAATTTACAATAATTTGTTTGGGATTAAAGTCGATAATACTCACATTTATTTAATGCTCAGGCATCAATTCACGCTGAAAAATTAAGTCATATTCCCCTGTCGGTCGGCAAAACGAAATATCAAAATGATATTTAGAAATCGATAGGTTCGGATGACGAATCACATGTACTTTAGTTTAAATTCTACGTATTTATGCACGTTAAATGGGCCGATAAACATTTACATGCAATCATCACAGAGTCAGCACATCAGTAATGAATTCCAGAGTCCCAAATACAAACGAATTCGAATAATTGATAGTGACAGTGACTAAATCAATTCATTAAATCAGCGGTTTCAAAGTTTGACTTTCTCATTCACCTTCCAGCGAAAAGCCGAAATCACTTTCAAATTTCTTCAGTTCAACTTCACACGTCTTCAGTGCATTGAGTTCAAAAAAAATAAAATGACGTGTCTTGTTATTGAAAATAAGAAAGTGGTGTTTTTTGTTATTGTTCTATTTCTTCGAAACACATTGCGATTATTTCAATTCGCCAGCCTTGGTAAATCGTAAAGTTAGGGGAGAAATAAGACGGGACTACTTTTTGTGCGGATATTCACACATTCCAATGGTTGGAGTTTGGTTGTTGTAATTTTTGTATGGACGCCGGTTCGGCACATAAATTTTGCGCCTTAATGGCAAATAAAGGCCACAAATTGGAGAGTTTGTAGTCGTAGAGCATTAAATAAAAAGAAAATTCACGAAAATTTGATGAATACCGAAAATATCTCGTTCGTGGCTACAAGAAATATGAGGATCTTCACTCGCGACTGCGTCGCTCGTGAAGATCCTCATATTTCTTTGTAGCCACTCACGAGATATTTTCGGTATTCATCAAATTTTCGTGAATATCCTCTATGTACTTCCTTTTTTGACTCAGTATATTTCTGAAATAAAAGATCTGTAATCCTCTGTTGCAGTCAGATATCCTCTGTGGTGACAGAAAAGGAGGCTTGGAAGCCATGGCTACCATTTTCTCAGATCGAAAATGTTGCTACCCACACCTTTGATAAAAACAAAATTACACATTTAACATAACAAATAATTTGTATTATTGTTAAGCCCTTTTATGACGTAAGTATTGTTTATTGTTTCGAAGACTTAATGGCACTTTTTAACAGCTGGGATTACATCGTGCCCGACAGTTTTACAGGCGCATTAGGCCGGTGTACCGGAGCAGGGACGTAGCTAGAGGTTTCCGATTGGGAGGTGTAGGATAGTGAATTTCCAACTGGACGGAGGGACCGGGAGGGGGAAACCCCCTCTCGGTCTCTCCCCTATTTGGAAATTCACTACCGAGAAAAATTTTGAAAATGAAGCCATGAAATGGGGCATAAAATTGATTCTAGTTACCCTCACTCCGAAACAAGTAGCAAGCGGCACTCTCAAATTAATTTCAAGAATAACGAAAAACTTTAAATATTTTGCCTCAACAACATAGCTTAAGGCCCATCATTGGAACGAGTTCATGTTATCAGATGATTAAAGATGAACTGTGTTCTTTGGAAGAGTTGGCGTTAAGAGGCATTAAACTTGTTTTTCCACAACTCTTATACCTTTGAACCCTGGTCATCTTGTGGTATATTCTATGTCAGTTCAATGGCAGCAATTGGAAGAGTCCATATTTATTATTTGGGGTAGAACAATTAATATTTTCAACGTACAGCCTTGTGATACTTTTATGACATATTTGTTTAGCAGCCATCCAACTTAATGAAATTATGACGTATGATGTTCCTGGGCCGGAAAAGCGGTCTCTTGGGATTAAAGGGTTAAGAGGAAAAATTGTACAGATCACCGGATCAATATTGCAAACAAACACGTGGTGGTCAAAACAAGATCAAGACGCAGAACGTTTTCATTCCAAGTGGCAAGTCACCCAGTTTTCCAGAACCAGTGAAACGAATAATCTTTCCAAAACAACCATGGCAATAACTGGCAATCGAGCAGAGGTTGCGAAAAAAAACAGATGGTTCAGTTTTTTCCCGACCGATCCTAAATTAGGACTGAAACGGTTGGCTAATTTTCGTAACGGACTAACCAAGAGCTATAACCGGAAAATATCCGGTTATCCGTGACCATTATTTCACCGAGTATGGGATCAAAACTACAGGAACTGGAAAGAAGTATTCTCAAACTATTCCGTAGTGTGTATACAAACGAACTTTGTCGAGTACTCGACAACGTTTCGTTGTATACACAACACGGAATAGTTTCTGCGATTACTCATTACTCACGGAAACTGACGATCATTAACGAAGTCTTGAATGGCCAAGTGTATTATCTCCCAATATATACAACGTGGCTTCGATGTGCAATGTGTCGCAAAGGAGAAGCGGCAGATTTACTACGTTTTAAACGTGGAATGACGATTACTATCGATATTTCGGATAACCGGTTGACGGTTTTTCTAATCGGATAGGTAGCTGGTTTCAAACCGATTATACGGTTAACCATTTCAGTACTATCCTAAATATTTATGACACATCCTAGTCTTTTTTTTCACGTTCAAAAACACACACACACACACACACACACACACACACACACACACACACACACACACACACACACACACACACACACACAGTCTTGTTTTCCCTACATACCGAGGTACCCCATTGTCTGTCCTTTGTGTGGACTAACGGTTTCAACCTCGTTTTGCCGGTACAGTTCTGGGAAAACAACCGAGGTAAAGGGTTTCTTTTGTCTTTTGTACCTCGGTAAGGCGAAACACGCAAACTCTTTTGTCTAGTTACCTCGTCAAGTTGGTAAGACAAACGCACACACACACACACACACACACACACACACACACACACACACACACACACACACACACACACACACACACACACACACACACACACACACACACACACACACACACACACACATGTACGCAGTGCTACCATAAGTGATAACGAATGAGTTTCTTACATAACCTTGTGATGTTGCTTTATGACTGCACAGAATGTTTTGCCAATGTTATACGGTGATACACAACTTGTTCGTCATTAAGCTGAGGTGCAGTGTCGTTGACACTTTCATTATTTTTTTTTAGGTTACATGGTCATGGCTTATGTTTTCCTTGCATTTTTCATGCTGGTGTTGATACATTACATTGCTTTACTCTTGGTCTTCATGTGCTACATACAGGTAAGATCATGGCTTACAATTCATGCGAGAATTGATTCTTGAAAATAATTCTCGCAAAGAGAGCAATCGGAATGTACTTTTATTACACGCCTGTTCTAGAGCAACACTAAACAATGCGGACAATAAAAATCCGATCCGCACACATGTGCCGAACAGAAAGCGTTGACGAACTATGTTTTAAATAGAACCGAAATTTCACTGTAATTTTCTACAATTCGTGCACCGCAATTACAATTTGCCTGTTGGCACTCTTCAATAATTTGTAATAAAACAATTCCTGATGAACAAATTCTGACCACCAAAACTAATCTAGCTCTCAACCAGTGGAACATATATTTGAAGATTATGTCGCATTTCTCACTATTCTCTCTATCCCCAGACGTATTCTAGCTTTGCTATGGAATTTATATGCTTTAACTGGGAGAGTGCTGGAAGCCCATATTTGGGCTTTACTCTGACGTTCGGGTGCTGCAACTTGACAGCATCATATTCTGTAGATGTGCTTCATATTATCTTTAAAGTTAAATAATTTTGTCTGCTAGGATTTGCTTTGTTAAAATTTATGGGAGGGTGCCTAAAGGTACTCTCCCATAAATTGTAACCAGGGAAAGACACGTAAATAAATATTGATGACAAAAAAGAATTTAGCACTCTACCAGTTAACGGTGTTCTATCCCACTTCTGAGGCTATGGAAGTTCTGTTCAATTCCCTAATAGAAATAGTAGAAACTGAATCATTTTAAGCATCATTTCCCAAGCAACACCCATCATATGATTATGATATTACAAATGGTCAACCACATGGGCTATCAGGATAGGTATTATGTAACTTGAGATCAGTTTACTTAAGGTTCCAGCGTCTCAATTACCGTGATGTCTTAATAACAAGTTTATTACACGCCTGTTCTATAAAATCCCCATCTACAGCAACACTAAACCGTGCTGAAAATAAAAATCTGTTCCGCACATACGGACTATACTTAAATAGAAGCGAAATTTTCTACAAATCGTGCAACGCAATTACAATTTGAATCGCTAGCGATAGCTGAAAATCGTCCCCTGAGTTCCAATGTGTTCTATGTGCCATTAGGCACATCCAACACATTGCAACTCAGGGGACGAACTATTAACAAGGGTTCCCCTCGCAAATTTGGTTGGCGATAAAATGTGTTGTCTGTTTTAATAGTTGTCAAATGAATTGCTGAGTGTCCTTCTAATAATTATTTTATAGACGTGAAGGCGTGTAATAAACACAGGACGACGCACGCATGTGAACGAGTTAATTGATATGGCACTTGTGCCATCGCGGAATGACAAAACTCGAGACCTCTCGTTCTATCTTTCCGTGCTGGCGGCTTTCAAATCATCACCCCAAGGTGAATACGAGTCAAATTATCACTGGAAATGATCAATTTGTTCTAGAAACATATAATTAAAAGAAAATCTAGTGTTTTTGAGAGGATGCCGGTCATTTCCAGCAATAATTCAACACGTATTCACCTTGAATTGATGCGTGAAACCCGCTAGTCCAAACATGGCTTGAAAGTCCGTAATATAAGTTTTTGGTTTGGTACATCCTTTCAAGGGACGTACCAAACCAAAAAACTTATATTACGGACTTTCAGGCCATGTTTAGACTAGAAACCCGCCAGCTGAATCAGATCGCAAGACGCTGTCTGTACCGAGCATCGATTAAATTACAAATGCGCTGTTTACTTTCCTGCATCAATTCATGGTTGAAACGAGTGTAATTATCAGATTCTTACAAAAAGCGTATAATAAAAAGAAAAACTAGTGTTTTTGAGTGGATACTGAAAATTATCTCTCTAGTGACCGAGACAAATAGTTATTTTCACTAGCGCCAGCGCGCACGAAAAATAAACATTTGTATCGGTCACTCATGAGATAATTTTCGGTATCCACCCAAAAACACTAGATATCCTCTATATATCCTCGAATATGGAATTGGGATTAAGTTACGATTGCTGCGCCACCAATAGGAGTTCATTATGCTGGTAGACAGAACAGTAATCCCTAAACGGTGGCCCTTCACTGGTCTCTACATATCTCCCCTTGTCCTTAAACGGAGAATTCTGCTATGCCCCCCCAAAGAAGGATTTCCTCATGGCCACATGCGGGGATTGACAAATTGATACGTTTTTTTTCTGCTTGGATAAATCTGCGTGGATTGCTAGTGGCCGGAACTAAGGTGGATGAAGTGATACTTTGAAGGACCATAGAGTTTAAGTAGTACATTTTGTCCCAAAAGGTTCTATTCACAAAAGAACCCTTTGTACATTTAAAATAGAGCCCCAATTGATATAAGGGGCCTCAATAGCAGAACTGTGGCAACATTAAAAAGGAGGATGGGGGATATGAGACAGTTTGTCAAATGTTACGAAATTTTTAAGGAATGCAGTGTCAAGGTTGGCGAGCAATTGTCTTGTCGCGTGCTGAGCCTAGTACTTTGAGCGTTAATTAGCTGGTGATAAAGACCACTGGATTGCAGGAACGCTTAGTCACATATAGAAAAATGTCCCATCTGCAGCCCGCCTAGGAGGACGGGGATGGGGAGGGAGCACAGTTGTTGCTAAAATTTAAGGAATGCGGTGTCAAGGTTGACGAGCATTTGATTGGTCGCACGCTGAGCCTTGTCCTGCAGGCGCTACTTAGCTGGTGATAAAGACCACTGGATTGCTGGAACGCTTAGTGATATGTGGAAAAGTATCCCATCCCATCTGCCGCGCGCTCAGGAGGACGGGAAAGGGGGTGGGGGGTGTCACAATTGTTGCTAAAATTTAAGGAATACGGTGTCAAGGTTGACGAGCAATTATCTGGTCGCACGCTAAGTCTAGTACTTTGGGCGCTACTTAGCTGGTGATAGAGACCACTGGATTGCTGGAACGCTTAGTCATATGTAGAAAAATGTCCCATCTGCAGCACGCATAGGAGGATGGGGGTGGGGGGACACAATTGTTGCTAAAAGTTAAGGAATATGGTGTAAGGGTGGCGAGCAATTTTCCGGTAGCACGCTGAGCCGTACTGTGGGCGCTACTTAGCTGGTGATAAAGAACACTGGATTGCTGGAAAGCTTAATGATATATAAAAAAAAGTTGCCCATCTGCCGTCCGCTTAGGAGGACGGGGGAGTGGGGGGGGGCAATTGTTGCTAAAATAAACAATGTTCAACCAAAATAAACTTCTCAAGAGGTTTTTCCAACTCCTTTCAATCGCCGATCGCTTTTTAACCCTTTACCTAACATGAAAAGCAGACGACACTTGCAAAAAACATATTCAATAACTAATTTTTTTTTATTTTTTGTCTCAAAAACATAGGTAATGACCCCTCATTGGAACGATCCCGACGAGCTCGTTCCAATGAGGGGGTCATAACCTATGTTTTTGAGACAAAAAGTGAAAAAATAACGAAAACTTCTCGGCAATACAAACTAAATATTTTCAACATACTTTAGTTATTATTGAAGAAAAACAAGAGCCGAGATTGGAAAGTTGATACAATGTTACTAGTTTCGGTCCTGGAAATAAGCGATCTATCATTTGTAGAATAATGGGCGCGGTGGCTCAGTAGGTAGAGGTGCAGGCTACAAGCCTTGAAGTACTCGGTTCGAATCCCACCTGCGACAACCACATGTTGTGTCCTTGAGGGCACGATGGCGTTGTGTATTAAGGCGTACTGCACGTCGATGGGGCACTTGTCTTCAACCAATGCTAACCCTGCTTGTGTGGAGTTAGTTTGTTAGGGAGCCTGACAGTTGCTCGCCGTTGCTCGCTGGCTCTCTCCGGTTACTCCTCCGGCTTCATCCACCCATAAAACTGTCCGACACGAGGTGACCCTGGATGTCTAAAGTGTCGTTAAATACCAATAAATAAATGTGCAGAATGAGGTACCCGAAGGGTGAATTTGCTGATGGTATTTCATACAGTGGGCCAATTATCCTCTGGGTACCTCTTTCTGTTTTGGCTTCAGTCCTTGATTCAGATTGTGCTTCACAGAGGGTAAATTCAATGATGATACCCTGTGCAGGGTGGCATCACCAAATTCACACTATGGGGAGGGGGAGGGGTCTCATTTTGCAGACATGACAGTCTGCTTATTTCCAACATGACTAGTTAATGTGCTTGACGTCCGTTTGATGTTTGGTGATGAGTTTTCCCATCCCCGGAAGTCCGTTGGTTGAAATTTGATTTTGACTTCTGAACCTCGCGCGTATGTAGTAATCGCCTGTGCGAACATAGTTCGCTCCGACGAAGAAAATTTTTTACAATTGAGTGATTATTTATTATTTATTTATTAGTGCTTAAGGTCACATACTTATGCACAATGGCTAATCGTGGCCGTGACAGTTTTACGGGTGGAGGAAGCCGGAGTACCCGGAGAGAACCACCGAGCAACGACGAGCAGCTGTCAGATCTCCAACATCGTAACTCTGAACTCGGCACCGCGGCACAGGCAGGGTTAGATTGGTTGAAGACATGCGCACCATCGACGTGCAGTACGCCTTAGTACACAGCGTCATCGTGCCCGAATGTAGGCAATCGGAGTTAAGTGCCTTGCCCAAGGACACAACGCGGGAGCGTGAACCAGTCGCTGAAATGGTCACCCTTCCAACTACTAAACCGCGCTCGACGTTGCTTAACTCTGGTGCAATTGAGTAATAAATGGATATCTGGGAATATATTATTTACAAGATAAGATCTATAATATATAGAGGATATTTACGCTGTTTTAGTGAATATCGTGAATATCGGGAATTATCTCAAGGGTGTGGACCTGGAAGTTTCATTTTTAACGAGCGCTTGCGCGAGTGAAAAATAATACTTTTAGGTCCACACGAATGAGATAATTCCCGATATTTACTAAAATAGCGTAGATTTTCTTTTTATTATATGCTACGTGACATTGTATTACGAAATATTCAGCACATTTCGACTGTAAACAATTTCAAAAGAATGACAAAGATCTACTGATCGTTCTTGCAAGGTGACATTCAAAGCGACGTCGTGCGCCGAAGCGTAACGTCATTTAGGAAGCTACTGAAAAAAAATCATCGTGTGGACCTAAAAGTATTATTTTTCACTTGAGCAAGCCCTCGCGAAAAATAAAACTTTCAGGTCCACACTCGTGAGGCAATTCCCGATACTGACTAAACTAAAGTGAATCTTTTTATATCGTATGCTACGAGACTCTTTTTTGCACAATATTCAGCCCAATTCGCCCCCAGATGTGTACTTTTCAAAACAATAACAAAGATCAGCTGATCGTTCCTTAAGGACGACGCGATGCGACGTAGTGTGACGTCATTTAGGAAGCTACTGAGGGATATTCCTCGATATCCATCGCGTCTATGGATATCGAGAAATATATTTTAGATAATTTGCAATAATTCACAGGCTAGCATATAATAAAAGCACGTTTGCACATTTGTATGTGAAAATTACATGCAAAATTTATCGATAAAATTGATAGACATATTTTATTTTCTAGATATACATTATAACTTATACTTAGATATATAATTCTGGCAGAAATTTAACAGCGATAAGTTCGGTGTAACATTTCGAGCATATAACATCATGACCATGCAACTAGTTTCTGTGAAACGCCAAGACGCTCTGATGCCTTTTTCATAACCTAGACTATAAAATGTACCAAAATAGTGCCTAGGCGTTTCTCAGAAACTGTCTACAAACAAGAACATATGTGTTTTCAAACAACTTGCCCCAATACACCGTACACTCTGTATCGGGATAAGTAAGGTAAACCCATTTTATCCAAATTTTCAATTCACAAATGGAAGATAGCTCCAGTGGTATAGCTCGCACACTTAATGTCTGATTTCGATGATCCCGGTAGTGACGTCATGTTACATGACCCAGTATATAGAATGGACGACGACACCGACGATAGCGCCTCTGGGTCACGTGACGTGACTTTCGGGGTTATTTATCGGGGTCATCCAATCAGGCATCAAGTGAGTGAGCTATACTACTTGGCCCTGAAGTAGAACTCCAATTCATTTGGGAGGTGTGTTCGCTATTAGTCTGTTTATGCCCCCACCCCCACCCCTCATTGAACTCGTTCCAAAGAGTGGCCCTTGGCTATGTTTTGGTTGGAAAAATGCAAATCTTCAGTTCTTAACTGGTTGAGTGCTAAGAGTTCTTATCGGGGCTTTAAAAAACGAGGGAACCAGAGCAGAAACAACATCTTTCTTGCTCATGTTTCAAATTCGGTCAAATACAAATAGTATTTCATTTATATGAATTTATTTATTATAACAACTTCAAATCACCCAAAATAATCTGGCCCTAACCAGTTAAATGATTTGTGTGGCAAGTTAAGTCGTGTTAAGTAAGGCATTACTTTGTGACAGATAAAAATTAATCCCCTTCAGTTGTGCCTCTGTTGTTGAGGAAATTCTGAAAAGGGTTATCTAAAAGAAAGACTTCAGAAAAAATCAAGGAAATACCTTTAAATGGCTGCGTACCTCTAGTTTTGTACATTTCGATGTGTGGTTTATCATTAATGCATTTCGGCTTACGTCGTACACACTCATTTGTTACAGGGTTGGAGACCATTTGCCGAGTGGAATACAAGTTCTGGAATGAAAGCAGGGATAGCATCACAGGTAACACACACTTTTTTCGAAGTGTATTAGTAGTATAGCTTGCATGGTTAAACCCACATCACCCGGATCCCATTCCGGATCTCATGTGACGTCATAGTCACGTGACCAAGTGGCGCCATGTTGTGTTGTCATGGTAACCCGCGTGAGCGGCCATATTGTGACGTCACCCCATAGTGATGAATGGTATTAATGCTCATGCGCAGCGCGTGTATAGAGCGCAAGCCCTCGCGAAATCCATTTTGTATAGTGGAGTCCGCCATCTTGGTTTCTATGGTAGCACGTGGTTGCTAGGTGACCCAATGTCTGCTTATAGGATGGGGGTATGTTCTGGGGGTATGCTCGATAAAATCGAAGTACAACGAATTACCAAAATGAACCCGAGAATCACCGGAAATCACCGAAATGATTACAAAAATGACCAAAACGGACTTATCCTAACTAGAATCTTTGATGTAAATAATAGCACGTAGTGCTATAAGTCAACTATATGGTGTGTTCCATTGTACTAGAGTATTTCATTTACCACGAATTACCCTAATGAACCCGAGAATCACCGGAAATCACCGAAACGGACTTATCCTAACTAGAATCTTTGATCTAAATTGTACCACATAGTGGTATAAGGCCCCTATAGGGTGTGTTCGACTAAATGGGAGTATAACGAACTAATCACATGAAACTATTTTTAGTAACATCCGTAACTGACCCCCTAACTAACTACTTTAGTTTCCCTTAACTCCAATATAGAACTATATTTTTATGAATTCATACTGATCTATGTTTAGTAACATCCATAATCGACCCCCTAACTAACCATTTTAGTTTCCCTTAACTCCAATATGGAACTATATTTTTATAAATTCATACTGATCTATATTTAGTAACATCCATAATCGACCCCCTTACTAACTACTTTAGGTCATTTAAAACTATAAGGAAATACCTTAACTCCAATATGGAACTATATTGTTAGTATAGTAAATTCCTACACTCATTGATCTTTTTTTAGTAACATCCGTAACTGATCCCCTAACCACTTCAGTTCACATTAATAGACCCTTTAACTACATGATCCCACAGTTGAGGATCAAAAAATTTCCTAACTGACCAATGAGATTAGTGTATTTCCTGTTGTGTTTCTTTCCGATTACTTTCTATGTTAAATTCTAATTTTTCCATGTTTAACCCGTATTCCTATGGGAAACAAACACACATCCGACTCGTGGATCAAAAACTCGATCAAAATTTGCCAAAACTACATGGTGTTTTCAATAACGTCCATCGCGAATAGATAAATGCCCGAGTGTTGTGACGACGCTCTCATTCTGTTTTCAGCGCTCGATTGAAAAACATCAACTCTGTGTTAATCAAAAGTATTATATTTTTCTGTGTGTTCATTCAAAAGGATTCTATCCAAGGATTTCAAGGACACTTGTGCATTTATTCACGGATACAAAGACACTTGTGCATTCGCCGATTCAAGGAATCAAAGACAGATATTATTACTCAAGGATTCAAGGAACCATGTCTACCAACGCTGGATTTATGTGCGAGGATTGTGGAAATGTTTTTTCGGCAAGCACAAACCCGGACCGCCATAGGAGGACACCACACCAAGGTAAGTCATTTAATTGTAACAATTGTTTTAAAAATTATTTCCGGTCAGAGGACCTGACCCACCATTTAAAAACCTGTCTGTCTTTATACACCCGTCTCGAATATGGGGGAGAGTTCACTAACTTATTGCAGTTTAACCACCACAAGAATTATGCTCATCGCCAGGTCCAACTGCCTACCAAGAGGAGGACTGACCCGCCGACGAGGAGAGCAACGAAACAACCTAGGACCACGCCTACGAATTTTGAAATTGACCCACCAGAATTTGACGAAGTTTTGATTGGTGGAGATGATGATGACCTGATCAGTATATTTAAAGATAATTGAGATGGAATTAGAATCCGCCATGTTACAAATAGGAAAGTCCAAGATGTTTATAATTATCGCCTCAATACTACCAATATGTCCTCCATGTCTGAAGAACTCGCTGGCACGATATTTAGGCAATAGAGAATGAAATTTAAAATTAATTTAAGTTATGGATTTGTATTGAAATGTAATGAAACCGGTGAATACCGGTACTTTCACCCGTCTCAAAATAATGCTAGGGTCATGGATATACCATATCTCGTGAAGAACGAGTCTGATTTTGAAACTTTCCTCGACCACATTCAAGACGATATACAAGAATGGACCAGACAACAGCGACCAACATCCAAGTACATTGTACACTGACTCACAAATGTGACTTTCTACATCAATAAAATTCAGAACCATCTCAATGGTGGAGCAACGGAAGATTTACCTGAATATATAACGAATCACCGAAATGCCATCATTGTCTTAGTAAAAGATGAAGCACGCCAGTTTTGTTATGATGACAACCTTTGCTTATTTCGTTGTTTGGCATTATGGAGTGGAAACGACCGCCAGAACTTGAATACGACTACGGACGCCTTGTTCAAAATATTTTCCATAGAAGATCCCTAAGAATTTTGTGGAGTGACATTGAACCAATTACCTGATATTGAGAAGGTTTTTGAAGTAAACATACAGGTTTACCAACTGATTAAAAGAGAAGATGATACCATTGTAGCAGAGATTGTACAGAGGTCACAACGCCGTTTTAATGAGACCAAAAGTGTCAACCTTTACAAACATTATTTCAGTTACATTACGGATCTGGATCAATTACAGCCATTCATATTCTTGCCGCAAATGCGGAAAGCTTTGAAAATCTGGATTTATGCTCAACAGTAGTATGGTTGGTTCGTTTCAGGCCTGTTCTTCCAGAGACCTGGGCCGGTAGCCTGGGACAGGGGATGACGTCATCTTAATTAAAAAGTTACGTAAGGTAATTAACATGACGTCACGTAATGAATATATTTTTTAATCACTTTAATAACTGTTGCTTAATTAATTTTAATTAATGACTGTTGCATAATTGATGTAATTAATATAATTAATGAGTGTAATTAGGGTTGATTATAATAATTAGTATATTAATAAATGAATTAATAATGTTTACGTCGATTAGTACATATTATTTTTTTTAAAGTCATAATTTGGGATAGATATTATTAGATAAAACATAATATATTTAAAAATAATATTGACGTATTGGACATATATATGAATGTTATCAACTGACCCTGACCTGGACACGTGCTAAGGCAAACACTTCATTGGGTGTATTGGTGTCATTAAAAACCAATGAAATCTCGTTAAATCGATTTTTTTCTTTTTAAACACCAACTACTATATGAGAGTGACAGATGTTGAGATCATAATCTGTCCTAAATATCATTACACTGGACATGCTATCATGTATTTACAAATCAATGATGATCTCACGCAACAGATGTGTCTTGCTTTAACTGAAGACATATGAAGATAACGACTCCATTGTGGCTATTTTTATGGGTGTAATTAGATTTAATAACTTGGCGTGATTCTTACATATTAATAACGCAAGTTTATTCTTCTCGTTTTTATGGCGGTCGAAAAACTCTCATAGACCAAGGTATTCTGATTTTACAGACTACCCTTTTGTTGAGGCTGCCAGACGTCTTTTCGGGAAGGTCCAGTACAAAAATCGACCCAAACACTGGTTCGATCTTTCCGTACACATGCAGGAGGAAGCACGTTTAGGGCCAAGGTTGGAGACACCGGTAATAATCGATGAAGATTGGGAAAATGAATTCTTCACCGAGGCGGAGATGGGAGGAAAAATATAGCTTTCTATGGAAAGCAAAAAAAACGGCCCTTTTCAGGGCCACCATAATCTTAAAAAGAGTTGCTTTGTCACAAACACACACTTTTTCAACCAACCAGACACCTCCATTATCCCACGCCCTCACCGCCACACCCCTGTAACCCCTCACAATACCTAATATTTTCATGAACTCCCCTCCTCCAGGTCATCCAATACCAAAAAACTTTTGGAAACCTCTCTCCCCGCCCCCACCCTCACAATAACTAAATTATCTTGAACCCCAGTCCAGTTCTCTAAATGTAATGGGCATGTCAGGCCCCGGATACCCCATCCCCACAATTTTGAGCGATCAAATTACCCCAATTAGTCTCCTCTCATAACTTACCGCACTCTTGACCCTTAGTTACTATGAGGTCGTCCCCCTAATAAACAGCATATATTCATTTAATATAATATATTAATAATTTTCGTTAAATAATTTATTCCACAAGACACTTCTCGAAAAAACAAAATGGCAGATTAGTTTGACAGAAATACGTGTATCGATTTATTCATGAGTGTCTGTTGGTTGTGTCCTTGGGCAAGACACTTTATCCCCACTGCCCATGTGGGGGCACGGTGACGCTGTGCACTAAGGCGTACTGCACGCCAATGGATGTCTTCAACCAATGCTAACCCTGCTTGTGTGGAGTTAGTCTGTTGGGGAGCTGACAGTTGCTTGCCGTTGCTCGGTGGCTCTCCGGGTACTTCCTCCACCCGTAAAACTGTCGTGGTCATGATTAGCCATTGTGAAGAAATATGTGACCTTAAACACCAATAAATAAATATAAATAAATAGTGTCTGTCGGTTATCAAAACAGCCCTTAGGTGTTTAACAGTTAATTGTGGACCTGTGCGTTTAAAAATGCCAGAATCTAGTTGATTGTTCTCAAAGTTCATGACAATAATCTCCTTTATCTCAAGTGAAAATGGAAAAAAATGGGTGATAACAGTACGGACTGTGTTTAATCATAGAAAAATCACACCCGCGATATTTCTAACCCATAGGTTTTATTTTTTGAACGTTTACTGAAGAATAACCCACCCATCTAAGTAAAGCATGAAAGAGCTACCATTATCTAATTACCCATGTGGGGTGGGGGTGGGCGGTAATGTTGTGTACTATGGCGTACTACCTTCAGCCAATGATAACCCTGTGTAGAACTTTGACAGTTGTTTACCTCTGCACGATGGTTCTTTCTGGATTGCTCCAACTATCGTTAAATATATAAATGAAAAAAACTACAATTCTATAATAACAGGTCAAGCCCCCCTCCCCCATCGTTTTACGTGTTTTGTGAGTGGGAAAATCAACAGTACTTTCACCCCCCCCCCCTCATTTTAATAGTTGAAAAACACTGTTACTCGATCAAAAAAATGGTAAAATGGTAAAAGGATACGCTATTCTGTATTAAACACCCAAAAGTGCAAAACTTGAGAAAATATAACCCACCTAGAGCTGCACCAAAGCTACATACACTATTCGAACTTGATGATGCCGTGTACTAAGGTGTACTGCATGTTGATGATACGCATATTTTCGAACAATCTAACCCAACCTGTGTGACAGTGCGGATTTACGATGTTGGTGAGATGACAGTTACTCTTCATTGCTCTGTGGTTCTCTTTAGATATTCCGGAGTCTACCCATAAAATTGACACGGTTATGATTAGCCATCGCGCATAAGTATATGACCTTAAACACTAATAAATAAATAATGATAATTAGGATTTTAAATCTATTGAGACCTCAATATTCTGTTATTTGATTTTAGCCAGTGGATTGACAATGACTTCTGAACTTCGAGTTGGAGAACTCCGTGTTTATTTAGAATAAACTGCGAACATTTAATTATAACTTGAACTTGATGTCCGGGTGTAATGAAATAGAGTATTTTCAGCAGACATGCTGTTAAATTCTGACATAGATTTTTAAACGCAGCTGGTTTACAGACCTGTATATATATTTTTCTTTCAATTGAGTAAAAATATATGATAGTTACTGATGTAACACGCCGATTAGCATGTTTAATGAATCTAGAGCTACGCCAGCCCAAACAACCCTTTGCCCACCATGATCACAACAAATGTTTCAATTGTCTCTCTCTCTCTCTCTCTCTCTCTCTCTCTCGCTCTCTCTCTCTCTCTCTCTCTCTCTCTCGCTCCATCCTCACCAACCGATACAGTATGGATGGAAACTAATTGCATTCAAGCTGTTGTTTTTTTTAGGTTTTACCACCCCTTTACAGCGCAAATCAAAATGAAATCTGATTCATTGAACCATACTGCAGCGTATGTGCTACAACGATTATTTCTGTACAAATCTCAAGACCTTTCCCTCACAAATGCCTATATAAAAACAAGATAATACGCAAGAATGCGTTGTGTACCAGCTTTTTTTTTGTTGATAAAATATATCCTGTATAATTTCCCGAATATTATTAATGTACCCGCTTAATAACAGCCAATTTTTTATCAGATCACAGAGTTTGAATAATTGCTTAAATTCCATAAATTATGGAAATATCCTGACGTTGGCGAATGTCAACTTAATGTTGAAGATTCAGTAATTGGTCGCATACCCTGGTCTATGGGTGGGACAGCTACAGCATGCGGGGTGTGCCTACTTCCTGTAACTGATCACTCCCCCATAGATCAATACACTGAATTCTCCTTGAGGGTAGGCTGGTTGAGTCATCTATAGGTTTTTCCCTCAGTGATTCCCCCATCACTAGCGATTTTACTGACTCTAGCTTATTTGCAAGCCCCAAAATAGTACCACTTGTTAATGCATTGTTCCAATTAAAGGCTGATTTCATATGCACTGGATGATAGGGTAGCTGGTAACTGGTAGATCTGTATTGGTGTTTGTTCTGCTTACAGGTCGTTTAAAATTTACATTTTTGTGTAATTTTCGTCTGTGTTGATAATAATTAGTTTTATGAGAGTAAGATTTTTGACACAATTTACAGACATAGCGTGAATTCATCCTTTCCTTTTCAGAAGCGAGTTAATAGAGTAGCAATACTCTTCCAATATGCTTTCATTTATATGTATAAATAGGATGGGTCCTACCCCAACCTGTCAAGTGCTGATTGGGTAATTATATACCAAGATAAGGTGGGTTCTACCCCAACCTGTTGATCATTGGTTACTTCAAATTCTCACTCAGTACATTGTGGGAAATTACAGTGATAGAGCTCTGGGGTAAAATAAGTTTTTGCTCAACTTCACACAAATTGATATAGTTTACTTCAAAAAAGAAACATCAAAGTCACATTCATGAAAAGCCGAGGTAGCACATCTGAACCACCCACTCCACATTGTTTAATCAGATAATCCATTTAATCAGATAATGAGTGATCACTGATTTTACAATTCGATGAAATGGTTTTTTAGTGATTTTACAATTCGATGAAATGTTTTTTTAGTTATTTTACAATTCGATGAAATGCTTTTTAGTGAATTGGTCACAGTGACCATTTAATCCTACATGTTCACTAAATTGGGCACAGTGACCAATTTGGTCACAGAGTGACCAATTTGGTCACAGAGAGTAACCAATTTGGTCACTGTGACCAATTTAGTGAACATGTAGCGGTCGCTAGTCTTTCAAAAGGTTGTATTTAATTAGATAAATATTTCATACAGTCGCGCGCGACTCGCGACGGCATAAAATATTTATCTAATTGAATGCTGCCTTTTGTAAAGTTGATTACCTACATTTCATTGAAAAAACAATGCCTCATTACCAATCACTGACAATTAACATTGGAAGTTTGCCCAAACACTATTTCCAACACCTTATTGATAGTCACCGGTTTTATTTCCTTGTACTAGATATAATAAAATAACTGTTTGGTAGTTTGGTGTCGATATTGTCCAGTTTGGTATCCATTCTGGAGTAATATATCGGGGCGTGGTATGGGGGGTCGGTGTTTTCTATGCTAGGTATCCATCCTGGAGTAAACGTTTTCAGTCATTCTAGATGCACTGTATTTGACGTCTGTGTACAGCTCTTGGTAGATAGGGTCACCTCCAGGTAAAGGATCCGACAACATGTTATCTATACATCTGCGTTTACTTGTATATGTCTCTCGTGTCATCATAAAATATCCTATCTACACCTAATGATACCCCAAACCGCTTCCTTACCACCCCCTAGAAATAAGTCTGTGTTGGGCTCATGCTATGCTGCTGAAGTAGAGGTTACCCCTACCCCCTGGGGTATGTTATGGGCCCAATGCTGTTTGGGTTTTTCTATTCTAGGGCAAACAGTTATTCATTAAGAATAGTATATAATTTGTGTGTACACTGTAAGGGTGAATAGATATTATGGTCATCCTCTTGGAAGGAGGCAGGCCAACGGATTATGTAGACTTGTGTTTTCACAAAAGTAAATTTGCTATAGCGTACGAATGCATCATAGTAATTGAAACTAAATTTAATATCAAAGATCCCCAGTTTAGAGATGAGCAAACCGAGCCGATACAGATATCATGGCGATACCGAAAAACCGAACCGAACCAATCGCTGAATATCGAAACTGTCTGCAGGTTCAAATTTTCCTACATTTGCTGTTTATAAGTCCGTGTATATTCCCACTAGACTACAACCTGTACATGTCCAACTGCTTAGCAGTGATTTCTAGTCAAGTCTTGGCTACCTGTTAAGGCAGCCAACACCTGACTGGAAATCGCTTCCCAGGTGTTATGTCAATTGTCGGCAGGACCTCCTAAAGATGACATTTTCAGGGCACATGCTCTGAGATCGCAAAAAGTCTAAAATAGGTCTTTAAACATTAAGGTGCGTTTATAACAGGTCACAAAATTACTGTAGATATGATTTGTGGTCGTAAGAGAATACAGAAATTTGAGCTCATTTGCAGTGTCATCTATAGCGTTGTGGTAGAATGATACTACAACAATTTATTCTGTTTTCATAATGTGGTATAAATAAAATATACCCAAAGTAGCTTGGAGTACCAAATGTTCACCACTCGTGGTGAAGTGGTGTAAACCGCACACCGAAGGCCCGCGGTTAACACCACTTCACCACTTGTGGTGAACATTTGGTACCCCAAGCTACTATGGGTATGTTCTATATGTATTCTGTATTCTGTATTTACACACTGCTGAAATAAATATTTCATTTTCTTTTTTCTTTTTGTTTTGTTTCGTCATCATCAATCGCGCTTTTATTGGTGCCAAAACTTTATTTAGCCAACTAAGATTGTTTGGGGCGAATCAAAATTTTTGTGCAATTCACTAAATTGGTCAGTGTTAACACTAAAAACAACTGTTTTTCTCTTTGCAGCCGAACGGAATGCCACCCAACAGCTCAAGCGGAAAACATAACGGAATAGTGAGTAAATAATATAAAGCCCTTTTCAGATTTGAACCTGTGATTCTTTAACTGACCCGAGTAGAAGTTTGCGATCCCACAGAAAATCTTTATTTTGGGCGTAAAAAATAGCACCTGACACCTTGTTGGAACAAACTCGTTCGAATGAGCTGTTAAAAGCAACTGTTTGGAGGTTAAAAGTTGACAATCTAATAAATAGGGCCCTAAGAAGCTTTCAGAATCGATTCGAGTCGAAATTCTCTCGATCATTCAATTCCACTTGCGCTGGTTCGCAAATTTTCCAGTCACCGCGATATTCTCAAAAACCTGTAAGTGTCTACTCCCTGAACTCTTTTGAGAGTAGTTTCGGAAGCGGAACATCCTTGAACTCTTCTGCACAGGAGACCAGGAGCCAAAACTATACAACGTTTACAATTGTATTTTCTTGAATTGTATTTTCTACCTATTAATATAACTCACTAAAATGAATCATTAGCATTTTAAAATATATGGCAATTTCCGAAGTGGCAAATTGCTAGATCTCTAAAAATGCCAACGGTTCATTTCAACCCATTTAAAGCCATAACTAGAAATATAAATCTACGAAATAAAATTGTAAAAGTTTTATAATATTGGCACCTGGTGATAGAAGAAGATTTCAAGGATGTTCCGCTTCCGAAACTACTTTGATTCCATTTCTGAAATATTTCGCTTTTTTTATTAACTTGTCTACAAGGACCAGTTGCCGTTGAATGCAATGCTCGAGTGCAGACTGGTAAAACTTATGGCTGTAAGAATGGGCAATGTCCAAAAACGGCTTAATAACACTCGAAAGCGGCGAACCTTCGGTTCAATATTAAATTCGAGATTCGATTCGATTCAAAAATCCTCAGCCTGATTCTATTGGGGATTCAATTCGATCCGAAATATGATTCGTAGGACCTCAATAATAAAATATTAATGGCCATTTTTGTGAATGGTGCTGGGAGGATATGGCTCTTTCGTTTGGAATAAGATTACAATGAACGTAAAATGTCTGATACAGAAATTTATATAAGCAGATGAAATACTATTGAAGACCGATCCATGGGAGGATTCAGGGAGTGTGTGTGTGTGGGGGGGGGGGGGGGGCGCACGCAGCAAGCCAATCTATTTTTATGCCCCCGCCATTGTGGCGAGGGGCATTGAGTGTTACCTTTTTCCGTCCGTCCGTCCGTCCGTCCGTCCCGAATATGGTTTCTGGTCGATAACTTTAGTTGTACTGAGCGAAATGCGGTTGATAGTGGGCTTGGTCCGATATTTTGGGGCAGAGTTTTGACCCTTTTCCGACTTAGAAGACGTGCTGATATTAGCTTCTGGACGCCAACTTTAGATTGACTGATCGAAATGAAACAAAATTTTATACATAGGTTTATAACCACATAATTCAGGTTGGGATTGATAGTGGGCTTTGTCCGATATTTTTTGCAGAGTTATGGCCCATTTCCGACTTAGAAGACATGCTGATATTGGTTAAGGAATGGTACATTGAGTTACTGATGTCCGATTTCAATGAAATTTGGAATATAGCTTACCTTCGATAATATACCAGACGGGTTTGATTTTGAGTGTTGTGCGATAACTTTTAGCTGAGTTTTGATCCCTTTTTTGGACTTTGTTAGCCACAAAATATAGTTTATCATAAAACGAGGGACATAGGTGTCCCGTGGACACATGTGGTGACCTGCTGTATTGGTGCTATGGTTTGATAAGGAGATAAGATAAGATATTTATTAGTTCAATATCAACAGATTAATGACTATAAACTCATGCTTGGCAATAGGGAGCGGGGGCATGGCCACCCTCGGCGTTGCACTTGTTAGTAATTCATTTTTACAAGCCCCGATACCAAGGGACGCGATATTGTCGGCAATAACACATGGGCATCCACTACCTTTAGTGGTGGATGTCCATGTGCTATCGCCGATAATACCGTACCCCTTGAATAGAACTATAGGCCTAGCTCCCATGTGGATCTCATGTGACCCGATATAAATTGGCTTCCTTTCTTTATAATTTCAATATTGGAATATTTTTGTTGGGAAACATTGCGGCCATGTGTAAACAAGCCAGCTGAGGGGGGGGGGGGGGGGGGTACTGTCCTTCCATGTTTCAACATTTTCCCACGGGATTCCCCGGACCTCGCTGTTAAGAGTGGGTTACCCCCTCTATTGTTCGTCCCTAACTCGCCGCTACGATCGCCGAGTGATGCGTCGAATCATGACCCACGATTGAAATGTGGCGCCCTCTCAATCCCAGAATCCTGGGTCCGCCACTACGATCTCTAAATGATATACCATTTCATCAAAATCAATGTGTCTACAGACGACATTAAGCTGTATTAGAATAGAGACAATGTCATACAAAGAGTTCACATCTCATAAAATGCCCCATGTCTGTCACATAATTAGAGACTTACAATTATTGCACTTCCGTTGACACTCTGACTTAATGTTGAAACTATAAGTTCTGTCACTGTATTGTGCACTATTTTGAAGCAATGATGCGCTGAGTAAGTGCCCGTTTTGTCCCTATCAAACTCAGTTAGCGTAACTCAATTACTGTTGAAAAATCAGCGTGCCCAACAATTCTGTACTAGTAAATGGAGATAATTTTATACGCCTCACACGATAAAGTAATTTTTTAATCCGATGACCACATGAACAAATAACATTTCGGTTATTGAAAAGCGGGCGTGGGTTTTTTTTTCCCTATAAAGTCCGACGATTCGAACCTCACTCTCATTAGAAACTGTGTCCAAAAGCCAACATGACAAGCATTGACTATACTTCCGTGAACAGTTATGAGCAAACCAAGAAGCAGCAAGCCAACGACGAATTTGCATTAGTGTTAAAAAAGTGGTGGTCAGCGACGCTCCCCATGAAGGAACAAGAAAAGAAACTTAAAGACTACCCTTTTGTTGAGATTGCCAGACGTCCTTTCGGGGAGATCCAGTACAAAAATCGACCCAAACACTGGTTCGATCTTCCCGTACACATGCAGGAGGAAGCACTTTTAGGGCCAAGGTTGGAGACACCAGTAATAATCGGCGAAGATTGGGAAAATGAGTTCTTCACTGAGGCGGAGATGGGAGGAAAAAATATAGCTTTCTATGGAAAGCAAAAAAAACCGGCCCTTTTCAGGGCCACCATAATCTTAAAAAGAGTTGCTTTGTCACAAACACGCACTTTTTCAACCAATCAGACACCTCCATTATCCCACGTCCTCACCGCCACACCCCTGTAACCCCTTGCAATACCTAAAACTTTCATGAACTCCCCTCCTCCAAGACATCCAATACCAAAAAACTTTTGGAAACCTCTCTCCCCGCCCCCACCCTCACAATAACTAAATTATCTCGAACACCAGTCCAGTTCTCTAAATGTAATGGGCATGTCAGGCCCCGGATACCCCGTCCCCACAATTTTGAGCGAGCAAATTACTCCGATTAGTCTCCTCTCATAACTTACCACACTCTTAACCCTAGTTACTATGAGGTTGTCATCCTAATAAATAGCGTATATTCATTTAATATAATATATTGATAATTTTCGTTAAATAATTTATTCCACAAGACACTTCTCGAAAAAAAAACAAAATGGCAGATTAGTTTGACAGAAATACGTGTATCGATTTATTCATGAGTGTCTGTTGGTTGTGTCCTTGGGCAAGACACTTCATCCCCATTGCCCAAGTGGCGGCATGGTGAATCTGTGCACTAAGGCGTACTGAACGTCGATGGAGTACCTGTCTTCAACCAATGCTAACCCTGCTTATGTGGAGTTAGTCTGTTGGGGAGCTGACAGTTGCTTGCCGTTGCTCGATGGCTCTCTCCGGGTACTTCCTCCACCCGTAAAACTGTCGTGGTCATGATTAGCCATTGTGCTGAAATATGTGACCTTAAACACCAATAAATAAATATAAATAAATAGTGTCTGTCGGTTATCAAAACAGCCCTTAGGTGTTTAACAGTTAATTGTGGACCAGTGCGTTTAAAAATGCCAGAATCTAGTTGATTGTTCTCAAAGTTGATGAAAATAATCGCCTTTAACTCAAGTGAAAATGGAAAAAATTGGGTGATAACACTACGGACTGTGTTTAATCATAGAAAAATCACACCCGCGATATTACTAACCCGTAGGTTTTATTTTTTGAACGTTTACTGAAGAATAACCCACCCATCTAAGTAAAGCATGAAAGAGCTACCATTGTCTGATTGCCCATGTGGTGTGGGGGTGGGTGGTAACGTTGTGTACAATGGCGTACTACCTTCAGCCAGTGACAACCCTGTGTAGAACTTTGACAGTTGTTACCTCTGCACGATGGTTCTTTCCGGATTGGTCCAACTATCGTTAAATATAAAAATGAAAAAAACTACAATTCTATAATAACAGGTCAAGCCCCCTCCCCCTTCGTTTTACATGTTTTGTGAGTGGGAAAATCAACAGTTCTTTCACCCCCTCCCCTCATTTTAATAGTTGAAAAACGTTGTTACTCGATCAAAAAAAATGGTAAAATGGTAAAAGGATACACGATTCTGTATTAACCACCCAAAAGTGCAAAAACTTGGGAAAATATAACCCACCTAGAGCTGCACCAAAGCTACGAACTCCCGCATTGTGTCCTTGGGCAAGGTAATTAACCCCGATTATCCACATGGGGGCACGATGATGCTGTGTACTAAGGTGTACTGCACGTCGATGATACGCATATTTTCGAACAATCTAACCCAACCTGTGTGACAGTGCGGATTTACGACGTTGGTGAGATGACAGTTACTTGTCGTTGCTCTGTGGTTCTCTTTGGATATTCCGGAGTCTACAGTAAAATTGTCACGGTTATGATTAGCCATCGTGCATAAGTATATGACCTTAAACACCAATAAATAAATAATGATAATTAGGATTTTAAATCTATTAAGACCTGAATAATTTATGAATCGGCGCATGTTATTTGATTTTAGCCAGTGGATTGACAATGACTTCTGAACTTCGAGCTGGAGAACTCCATGTTTATTTAGAATAAACTGCGAACGTTTAATAATAACTTGAACTTGATGTCCGGGTGTAATGAAATAGAGTATTTTCTGCAGACATTCTGTTAAATTCTGACATAGATTTTTAAACGCAGCTGGTTTACAGACCTGTATATATTTTTTTTTCAATTGAGTAAAAATATATGATAGTTACTGATGTAACACGCTGATTAGCATGTTTAGTGAATCTAGAGCTACGCCAGCCCAAACGACCCTTTGCCCACCATGATCACAACAAATGTTTCAATTCTCTCTCTCTCTCTCTCTCTCTCTCTCTCTCTCTCTCTCTCTCTCTCTCTCTCTCTCTCTCTCTCCGTCCGTCCTCACCAACCGATACAGTACGGGTGGAAACTAACTGCGTTCAAGCTGTTGTTTTTTCTAGGTTTTACCACCCCCTTACAGCGCAAATCGAAATGAAATCTGATTCATTGAACCATACTGCAGCGTATGTGCTAAAACGATTATTTCTGTACAAAACTCAAGACTTTTCCCTCACAAATGCCTATATAAAAATAAGATAATACGCGAGAATGCGTTGTGTACCAGCATTTTTTTTTTTGTTGATAAAATATATCCTGTACAATTTCCCGAATATGATTAACGTACCCACTTAATAACAGCCAATTTTTTATCAGATCACAGAGTTTGAATAATTGCTTAAATTCCATAAATTATGGAAATATCCTGACGTTGGCGAATGTCAACTTAATGTTGAAGATTCAGTAATTGGTCTCATACCCTGGTCTATGGGTGGGACAGCTACAGCATTCGGGGTGTGTGTACTTCTTGTAACTGATCACTCCCCCATAGATCAATATACTGAATTCTCCTTGAGGGTAGGCTGCTTGAGTCATCTATAGGTTTTTCTCTGTGATTCCCCCATCACTAGCGGTTTTACTGACTCTAGCTTATTTGCAAGCCCAAAAATAGTACCACTTGTTAATGCATTGTTCCAATTAAATGCTGATTTCATACGCACTGGAGGATAGAGTAGCTGGTTACTGATAGATCTGGTTGTTAACTCAGCTGTATTGGTGTTTGCTCCGCTTACAGGTCGTTTAAAATTTACATTTTTTGTGTAATTTTCGTCTGTGTTGATAATAATTAGTTTATGAGAGTAAGATTTTCACACAATTTACAGACATAGCGTGAATTCATCCTTTTTCAGAAGCGAGTTAATAGAGTGGCAATACTCTTCCAATACGCTTTCATTTATATGTATAAATAGGATGGGTCCCACCCCAACCTGTCAATCGCTGAGTGGGTAATTATATACCAAGATAAGGTGGGTTCTACCCCAACCTGTTGATCATTGGTTACTTCAAATTCTCACACAATGCATTGTGGGAAATTACAGTGATAGAGCTCTGGGGTAAAATGAATTTTTGCTCAACTTTACACAAATTGATAGAGTTTACTTCAAAAAAGAAACATCAAAGTCACATTCATGACAAGCCGAGGTAGCACATCTGAACCACCCACTCCACACTATTTAATCAGATAATCCATTTAATCAGATAATGAGTGATCACTGATTTTACAATTCGATGAAACGGTTTTTTAGTGATTTTACAATTCGATAAAATGTTTTTTAGTGATTTTACAATTCGATGAAATGCTTTTTAGTGAATTGGTCACAGTGACCATTTAATCCTACAGTACATGTTCACTAAATTGGGCACAGTGACCAATTTGGTCACAGAGACTGACCAATTTGGTCACTGCGACCAATTTAGTGAACATGTAGCGGCCGCTAGTCTTTCGAAAGGTTGTATTTAATTAGAAAAATATTTCATTCCGTCGCGCGTGACTTGCGACAGCATAAAATATTTATCTAATTAAATGCTGCCTTTTGTAAAGTCGATTACCTACATTTCATTGAAAAAACAATGCCTCGTTGCCACTCACTGACAATTAACATTGGAAGTTTGCCCAAACACTATGTCCAACACCTTATTGACAAAGTCACCGGGTTTATTTCCTTGTACTAGATATAATAAAATAACTGTTTGGTAGTTTGGTGTCGATATTGTCCAGTTTGGTATCCATTCTGGAGTAATATATCGGGGCGTGGTATGGGGGGTCGGTGTTTTCTGGACTATGAATCCATCCTGGAGTAAACGTTTTCAGTCATTCGAGATGCACTGTATTTGACGTCTGTGTACAGCTCTTGGTAGATAGGGTCACCCCCAGGTAAAGGATCCGACAACATGTTATCTAGACATCTGCGTTTACTTGTATATGTCTCTCGTGTCATCATAAAATATCCTATCTACACCCAACGATACCCCAAACCGCTTCCTTACCACCCCCTAGAAATAAGTCGGTGTTGGGCTCATGCTATGCTGCTGAAGTAGAGGTTACCCCTACCCTCTGGGGTATGTTATGGGCCCAATACTGTTTGGGTTTTGAATCTATTCTAGGGCAAACAGTTATTATTAAGAATAGTATATAAATTGTGTGTACACCTGTAAGGTTGAATAGATATTATGGTCATCCTCTTGGAAGGAGGCAGGCCAACGGGTTATGTAGACTTGTGTTTTCACAAAAGTAAATTTGCTATAGCGTACAAATGCAACATATTAATTGAAACTAAATTTAATATCAAAGATCCCCAGTTTAGAGATGAGCAAACCGAACCGATACAGATATCATGGCGATACCGGAAAACCGAACCGAACCAATAGCTGAATATCGAAACCGTCTGCATGTTCAAATTTTCCTACATTTGCTGTTTATAAGTCCGTGAAAATTCCCACTAGACTACAAACCTGTACATGTCCGACTGCTTAGAGTGATTTCTAGTCAAGTCTTGTCTACCTGTTAAGGCAGCCAAGACCTGACTGGAAATCGCTTCCCAGGTGTTATGTCAATTGTCAACAGGACCTCCTAAAGATGACATTCTCAGGGCACATGCTCTGAGATCGCAAAAAGTCTAAAATAGGTCTTTAAACATTAAGTTGCGTTTAGAACAGGTCACAAAATTACTGTAGATATGATTTGTGGTCGTAAGAGAATACAGAAATTTGAGCTCATTTTCAGTGTCATCTATAGCGTCGTGGTAGAATGATACTACAACAACTTATTCTGTTTTCATGATGTGGTATAAATAAAATATACCCAAAGTAGCTTGGAGTACCAAATGTTCACCACTCGTGGTGAACATTTGGTACCCCAAGCTACTATGGGTATGTTCTATATGTATTCTGTATTCTGTATTTACACACTGCTGAAATAAATATTTCATTTTCTTTTTTCTGTTTTTTTTTCGTCATCATCAATCGCGCTTTTATTGGTGCCAAAACTTTATTTAGCCAACTAAGATTATTTGGGGCCGAATCAAAATTTTTGTGCAGTTCACTAAATTGGTCAGTGTGAACACTAAAAACAACTGTTTTTCTCTTTGCAGCCGAACGGAATGCCACCCAACAGCTCAAGCGGAAAACATAACGGAATTGTGAGTAAATAATATAAAGCCCTTTTCAGATTTGAACCTGTGATTCTTTAACTAACCCGAGTAGAAGTTTGCGATCCCACAAAAATCTTAATTTTGGGCGTAAAAAATAGCACCTGACACCTTTTTGGAACAAACTCGTTCCAATGAGCGGTTATAAACAACTGTTTGGAGGGTAAAGGTTGACAATCTAATAAATAGGGCCCTAAGAAGCTTTTAAAATTGATTCGAGTCGACATTCTCTCTATCATTCAATTCCAGTTGCGCTGGTTCGCAAATTTTCCAATCACCGCTATATTCTCAAACTCCTGCAAGTGTCTACTCCCTGAACTCTTTTGAGAGTAGTTTCGGAAGCGGAACATCCTGGAACTCTTCTGTATAGGAGACCAGGAGCCAAAACTATACAACGTTTACTATTGTACTTTCTTGAATTGTATTTTCTACCTATTAATATAACTCACTAAAATGAATCATTAGCATTTTAAAATATATGGCAATTTGCGAAGTTGCAAATTGCTAGATCTTTGAAAACGCCAACGGCTCATTTCAACCCATTTAAAGTCATAACTAGAAATATAATTCTACAAAATACAATTGTAAAAGTTTTATAATATTGGCCCCTGGTGATGGAAGAAGATTTCAAGGATGTTCCGCTTCCGAAACTACTTTGATTCCATTTCTAAAATATTTCACTTGTTTTGATTAACTTGTCTGCACGGGCCAGTTGCCGTTGAATGCAATGCTCGAGTGCAGATTGGTAAAACTTATGGCTGTAAGAATGGGCGATGTCCAAAAACGGTGTATTAACACTCGAAAGCGCCGAAACTTCGGTTCAAGATTAAATTCGAGATTCGATTCGATTCGAAATCCTCGACCTGATTCGATTTGGGATTCAATTCGATCCGAAATATGATTCGTAGGACCTCAATAATAAAATATGAATGGCCATTTTTGTGAATGGTGCTGGGAGGATATGGCTCTTAAATTTGGAATGAGATTACAATGAACGTAAAATGTCTGATACAGAAATTTATATAAACAAATGAAATACTATTGAAGACCGATCCATGGGAGGATTCAGGGGGTGGGGATGCGCACGCGGCATGCCCATCTATTTTTATGCCCCCGCCATTCTGCCGAGGGGCATTAAGTGTTACCTTTTTCCGTCCGTCCGTCCGTCCGACCGTCCGTCCGCGCTATAATACGGGCGTTACGAGGGTTTATTTTTAAGTCCGGACAGGCATTATGAGCTTATCGAAATATTATGAGCTTATTTGATATATTATGAGCTTAATTACTAAGATATGAGACTTATGAGGCGAATTTTCGGGGTTCATATTAAGGCTTAGGGTCAGTTCAGGGTTGCGGTTAGCGTTAGTTCCTCTTCAGTATTAGGTTGGGGGATATAACCATGTCTATACCCCCCCCCCCCCCCCCACCCCGATTTTTTTTCCCAAAAAAAGAGATTTTAACTGTTGTCCGAACGAATTAAAATGATCAATTTTGTCGTAATTTTTTAAGCCCCAACTTCCATTTTTAAGAATTGCCGACTGTCTCCGTCCGTCTGTCCGTCTGTCCACCCGTACGTACGTATAACTTTAGTTTGACTGAACGAAATGGGATTGATAGTGGGCTTGGTCCGATATTTTTGGGCAGAGTTGTGACCCTTTTCCGATTTAGAAGACATGTTGATATTAGCTTTTGGGCGCTAACTTTAGATTGACTGATCGAAATGAAACAAAATTTTACACAAAGGTTTATAACCACATAATGCAGGTTGGGATTGATAGTGGGCTTTGTCCGATATTTTTTGCAGAGTTATGGCCCATTTCCGACTTAGAATACATGTTGATATTGGTTAAGGAATGGTAAATTGAGTTATAGGCGTCCGATTTCAATGAAATTTGGAATATAGCTTACCTTAGACAATATACCAGACGGGTTTGATTTTGAGTGTTGTGAGATAATTTTTAGCTGAGTTATGATCCCTTTTTTCGACTTTGTTCACCACAAAATATAGTTTATCATAAAGCGGGGGACATTTGTGTCCCATAGACACATGTGATGACCTGCTGTACTGGTGCTATGGTTTGATAAGGAGATAAGATGAGATATTTATTAGTTCAATATCAACAAATATTAATGTCTAGAAACTCATGCTTGGCAATGGGGAGCGGGGGCATGGTCACCCTTGGCGTTGCACTTGTTTGTAATTCATTTTTTACAAGCCCCGATACCAAGGGACGCGATATTATCGACGATAACACATGGCCACCCACTACCTTTAGTAGTGAATGTCCATGTGCTATCGCCGATAATACCCTACCCGCTAAATAGAACTATAGGCCTAGCCCCCACGTGGGTCTCACGTGATCCGATATAAATGGCTTCCTTTCTTCAAAATTTCAATGTTGGAATATTTTTGTTGGGAAACATTGCGGCCATGTGCCAAGTAGCCAGCTGGGGAGGGCGCACTGACCTTCCATGTTTCAACATTTTCCCACGAGATCCCCCGGACCTCGCTGACAAGAGCGGGTTACCCCCTCTCGTGTTCGTCCCTAACTCGCCGCTACGATCGTCGAGTGATGCTTCGCATCATGACCCACGATTGAAATGTGGCGCCCTTTCAATCCCAGAATCCTGGGTCCACCACTGCGATCTGTAAATAATATACCATTTCATCAAAATCAATGTGTTCACAGACGACATTAAGCTCTATCTTACCTCCTACAAGTATCTGGGAATTTCATTGGTTCAAAGACGTCACATGCAGACTGCATATAAAACCATATACTGCCTGTCAACATCAATATACGCTGACAGCTATGGGTAATCGTCCCTTTGTTCATTGATTATTCAAAATGGCGGGAGCCGATAAACGCTTCAAGTTGAAAGATTAAGTATTGGAAGCCCATATTTGGTCTGAAGTGCAGGTTATGCAACTTAAAAGGCTTCATATTCTGTGGATGTGTGTCATGTTAACTTCGAAATGAAACTGCTTGGTATGTATGAATTTGCCTTGTTACAATGTAGGCACTCTCCCATAAATTGTAACAAGGCATAGACACGTGAACACATTGTGAGAATTCTCTCATTTAATTTTGATCGCTGTTGTTATTAGTTCTGTACATCGATGCAGCAGTCGGTAAGATATATTCGTTACACAGTCTGTTGGTGGCCTAATATGGTATATATGGTGTCAGTTCATTCCATATTGGACTCGAGCTTCGCTCTCGTCCAATATAAAGTTAACTGACATCATATATACCATATTAGGCCACCAGCAAACTGTGTAACTAATAGTATTAGAATAGAGACGATGCCATACAAAGAGTTCACAACTCACAAAATGCCTTCTCTGTTATGCCCCATGTCTGTCACGTAATTAGAGACTTACAATTATTGCACTTCCATTGTCACTCTGACTTAAAGTTGAAACTATAAGTCTCTTCCCTGCATTGTGTACTATTTTGAAGCAATGGTGCGCGGAGTAAGTGCCCTTTTTGTCCCTATCAAACTCAGTTAGCGTAAGAGTTTAAACTCTGGCTAATATATTAATATGAGATTTAATTTAAACTATGGAAAATGCACTTGTTACACTCACAAGGCTACAAAAGTATTCTCATTTTCTCAGTTGCTTAAAAACGGAAAATTAGTTCTCGCAGCAGGAGGTTTTGCTCCCCCACGTTAAGGTAACACTTATAGCTGGAATTCCAGCGGTGAGCAGCTAATTTTATGGTTTCGATATTAAACTGTTATATGACGGAATTGATCCAAACGACTGGCTTAATAAAAACTAGATTTCCTTATATTTTGAATGATTTACATTTCAGTGACCAATGAATTTTCTTTAATATTTCTAAAGTGCACACGAAGTGTTGTATATTTGTCAAATACTCGTATATATTTCATTAAGAACAATGATGGGGTCACGTTTCCCAATTCGTGCAACTGATTGGAAAAATCGCTTCGCGTGTTGACCTTAAAGTCCTGTATTGATGGTCATGTATATTTTTTCTAGGGGCGACACCTCGGACCACCTCAACCACTAACCCACTCCAACTGGGGTGGGTTGATAGAGGGGGATCTGGGGTGTTTTCCTCAAGACAAATATGAAACCGTGCTATCAAATCTAGTCGTAAAGTTTACAATACCACAAATACAGTACGGTCACCCTGATCTGGTCACTTTCCACGGGTGGGCAATATTTCCATGGACGCAATAATATAAGATTCCAAACACTAATTACAGGAATAACCACATCAAAAGTTTAATTAATGGAGCACCGGGTTTAACCCGGTGCTTCATTAATTAAAATTTTGCTGATGAGGATTTTTATTACCTGGTAAACGCATACTTGGACAACACTGCCCGCGCGTGGATTCCGACCATTCCACGGCCACTGTACTGTATCAGCTGGTTGCCTCAGTTATGAATAACCATGAACTTTCGACGGAGATTAGAGAAGAATAAAATTCCGTTGGTAATCGATCTGAGAGGTTTGGTTGTCTTTCATGTATACACAGTTTGTTTAATGCAATTTTTAAGGAATAAACAATTTTTGGAATAAATCACTTGTTTATTATATTTTTTTTAATAAAAAACACTAAAAACCCACAAACACAGTTTTCTCTTTTGCAGCTGAATGGTGCCCTTCCTACAGGCTCAACAGTTAGACCAGCCGGAACGGTGAGTGAAGAAAATAAATTTGAAATACAATTTGTACAGTGATTTTTATGTGTACCAATACTATGTATGGTACACATAATGCCGGCATCCGGGGTGACCATCCTTTGTCCGTCCGTCTGTCTGTCCGTCCGTCCGTCCGTCCGTCCGTCCGTCCGTCCGTCCGTCCGTCCGTCCGTCCGTCCGTCCGTCCGTCCGTCCGTCCGTCCGGCGTCCGTATCCATTTCTTTGGCATTCGATAACTTGAACAATATTGCTTGGATTGTCAAGTTACTTTATATTTGTGTTCCGGTTACTGATGTGCCGAGCTGTATAGTTTTTGGTGTAAATCTAATGATTTGATTCCGAGATATTAACCCTTTATCCTTCAAATTGAAAATTCCTTCAATCCCTTTGGTATTCGATAACTTGAAAAATATTACTTGGCTTGTCAAGTTACTTTATATTTGTGTTCAGGTTACTGATGTGCCGAGCTGTATAGTTTTTGGTGTAAATCTGTTATTTTGATCATGAGATATTAACCCTTTATCCTTCAAATTGAAAATTCCTCCAATCCCTTTGGCATTCGATAACTTGAAAAATATTGCTTGGATTGTCAAGTTACTTTATATTTGTGTTCAGGTTACGGATGTGCCGAGCTGTATAGTTTTTGGTGTAAATCTGTTATTTTGATCCTGAGATATTAACCCTTTATCCTTCAAATTGCAAATTCCTCCAATCCCTTTGGCATTTGATAACTTGAAAAATATTGCTTGGATTGTCAAGTTGCTTTATATTTGTGTTCAGGTTACTGATGTGCCAAGCTGTATAGTTTTTGGTGTAAATCTGATAATTTAATCCTGAGATATTAACCCTTTATCCTTCAAATTGAAAATTCCTCCAATCCCTTTGGCATTCGATAACTTGAAAAATATTGCTTGGATTATCAAGTTACTTTATATTTGTGTTCAGGTTACTGATGTGCTGAGCTGTATAGTTTTTGGTGTTAATCTGATAATTTGATTCGGAGATACTAACCCTTTATCCTTCAAATTGAAAATTCCTTCAATCCCTTTGGCATGAGATAACTCAAAAAATATCAATCCGATTGTCATGTTACTTTATATATTTATTCAGTTTACTAATGTGCTGTGCTGTATAGTTTTTCATGTAAATCTGATAATTTGATCCGGAGATATTAATCCTTTATCCATCAAATTAGACACTCCTCCAATCCATTTCTATATGTACCCATACCTTGTATGGTGTACATAATGTTGGCTTCCGTGGTGGCCCCCCGTCATACAGCTTTCTACTAGTTGCGCGTATGGGTACACATCTGACGATTTCATCGACATATTTTTCATATTCTAGTGTTGTACGAGAGTTGTTTCTGGAATATTAAAGCATTTGAAATAATGTTTATTCCATACCAAATGCGTGATACTTGTCTTCCAGTACCGAATGCTTCGACGTGAAACACTAGAAGAGCATCTTTTCTGGGGGGGGGGGGGGGGGCACGATGACGCCGTGTACTAAGGCGTACTGCATGTCGATGGTACGCATGTCTTCACCCAATCTAACCCTGCCTGTGTTGCAGAGCGGAGTTACGATGTTGGGGAGCTGGCAGCTGCTCGTCGTTGCTCGGTGGTTCTCTCCGGGTACTCCGGCTTCCTCCACCCGTAAAACTGTCACGGTCATGATTAGCCATTGCGCATAAGTATGTGACCTTAAATACCAATAACTCAATAAATAGCATCTTTTCTGAAAATTTAACGGGAATCTTGTGGTTTGTCTCTCAAAAAGCAATTAGAAGATACAGCCCGGAAATGGGTTTTAGTTTTCAGTATTCCAGATGTTTCGGTCGGATGAAACAAAACACTTGAGAAATCATGACCTTACATGTTTCTTCTAATTATTATGCCTATCGGGGCATTTGCATTGTGTCTGGTCACTATTGGTCATGTAGTTATGTGCTAGCAATGAGTGTAAGAAAATATTTAGAGGTGATTACTCAGGCTGAAATAAAGTTACCTCGGCTGATATGAAACTAAACAAGCAATAACCTCTTTATTTATTAAACCAAAACATATAATTATATTTTCAGATCTGTTACAGTTTTTTATATCATGATTACCTATTCTACTTTATATAAAAAGCCAATGACATAAATTTTACCTTTACACACCAACCGTGGTGAACATTCCAGCAATGGGATTTCAGTAGTTAAAAGTTACACCAACAGTGGAACTACATCCAAGTTCACCTGTGGTGACTTCAACTTGAATGCAAACTTGTCTAAATTTATCACTCGACGCTTCGTGAAGAGTGAAATGAAACCCACAATTATTTAGTACGTTTTTAAATGAGTTTACCTCATAAGGTAGCAAAAATTAACAAACATGCGTTGCCTCATGTCAATAAAGCACCCATAACTCAAAATAGTATGTTATTATGTTATTAAATTGAAAAAGGCCTCGTGATTTGCGTGTCTTTTTCCATTTCGTTTCGGTGATACAATTGATGGCGGTACCACCCACCGGAGCTCATGTAAACAAAAACAGATTCACATGTGTGAATACTGTAATATTTAACATTTAAACGCTTATTAATCTGGCGATCGTGGTATAAATAACATATACCCGAAGTGGCTTGGTGTACCAAATGTTCACCACTCGTGGTGAAGTGGCGTTAACCCCGCGCCAAAGGCTCGCGGTTAACACCACTTCACCACTCGTGATGAACCTTTGGCACACCAAGCTACTTAGAGGTGAAGGACTATATTGTAAAAGACTCGTGCGCATTCGCGCACTCGTGTTTGTACAACGTCCCTCATCTCTCATGAATTATTTCACGTAACCAGTCCAGTCAAGCGATTACTCTCTATATGTTGTTCTCGTAGCATTCTACTACAGTGCTACAAATGCAACAGCCGAGGAGCTCAACAGTGGCATTCTTTTACGACAACGAATCATATCTACAGTAATTTTGTGACTTGTTCTAAACACACTTTAACCTTTAAGGCCCTATTGCGGGCGTATGCAATCTCAGGGCTTGTATTCTGACCATACAATCTTCAAAGGGTCATGCTAACAATAGACAAAGCACCAGGGCAGTGATTTCTAGAGTGACAAGTTTTGGCTGCCTAGTAAGGCAGCCAAGACCTGGCTAGAAATCACTGCTAAGCAGCGCGACATATGCAGGTTGTAGTCGTATGAGAATCGGGGACACGTGTCACGGACCCTGAAGGTTAACAAACTGAAAAGAAAATCAGCCACTTCTTTCACCAAAATGAACCCTTCATCTGCTATCAAGCTTCAAGTGAAAGTAGGAACATTTTAAAATTCAGACAGTTTCTGTGTTCAGTGATTGGTTCGGTTCGGAAGAAGAACAAGAAGAACGAGAATAAGAACACGAAGTAGAAGAAGAATAGAAGGCAGGGTATCCCTTCCAGATGGCGAGATGCTCACCAACTGGCAGGGTGTTTGGAGAGGAAGGAGGAAAAGTAGGTCCAAATACCTACTTCTACCCCAGTACCTCGACCCCCAGAGACACCTATTTCCAGCTCGCTTTTTCCCCCACAGGAGGTTAAACCAGGGGACTATAGCCCCCTGCGGATCAAACCGTCATTGTTTCCTTTCCTACTCTCCTGCAACCGGTCATTTGTCGACTCCCAACCTATCATTATACAGTAAACAAGGTCGAAAGAGGCAATACTGTCCCTATAACATTCCTGTGCGTCACCGGCGTCGGCAATCCATTGCTCTATGTGCCTTTTAGTTTGTCTAAATTCACTAATAAGCATAATTTACCTGGCAGTATTGCAATCTCTTTTCTTTGGTCTGATGATAATTAAAAGGTGGTTATTGATATGCTGAAATGTGCCTTAACTCTCGTGTAGTATTAGTTTAAACATTATTTTATTTCCATAGTTATATAATTACATTATTTAATAAAATTGTAGTATTACACCGGAACATGCACCCCTACTTCAAGAACCTTCATCTGAGTCACCTGTCTCATCACCAGAAACAGATACTTCAATTACCAGCGTATGGCTTTGCGATGATCAAGTCTGTACAAATCACTGTCCATGTTATTTGTCTGTTGTCAGTAGGATCTCCTAAAAATGGCATAGCCAGGGCTCATGCTCTGAGATTGCAAAAGCCTGGATTATGTTTTTAAACATCAGAGTGCGCTTAGAACAAATCACAAAATTACTGTAGACATGATTTGTGTTCATAAAAGAATATCCCTATTGCGTCCATTGGCAGTAGCATTTATAGCGTTGTGGTAGAATGTCACAGGAATAATGTATTCTATTTTTCCAATGATGTGAATTCCCTTTTGGTACTTTCGGCAAATCTCAGTCAGGTCAGATACCGAACCGATATTGAGGTATACCCCCTTAAAAATACCAAAATCGATACCGACCACAAAATTCCAATTCCGTCCATTTCTAGATTTTAGTGAATTCGATTCAGAAATTTCAGTTTAAGTCGTGACTTATTTGGAATAACTGAACAACATCTTCGTCATATTACATGTAGATGTGAACATGGTTGTTTTACACGTTTTTTTTTTTTTATAAAATGTCCCTCACAGATAGGACAAATTAAAATGGCTGCATACCAGATTTCAGTTTCAATGTTTGATGGGAGTGATGGCGGATGATATTTCATTAACAGTGCTTGTTCATTTTGTCGTCTTTTCGTGGCCTGCTGGATTCATTTACACAAAAAGGCAGAGTCCAGCGAATGACACATTTTCGATTCAAATCGAATCTCGAATCGAATGAAGTCTGTTATTCGAAATCGAATCGAACCTCGAATCGAATCAGGGGTGTCTTGAAAGTGGCTGATTAGGGGAAAGTACACCTGATTTGTTGTGACTGTGAGGCTCATGTTCCAACTGATAAAATATTCCAACTACATCATCAAGGCATGCCTTCGTCAAAGGCATGCCTTGATGATGTAGCTGGAATATTACCCAGTAAGTGTTACAGTTCAAAAACAGAAACGAGAGCGTGAATTGCCCGTACTATGTTCTGCAAAAGAATAGCCCCTAGCAACAGCTCATCGTCGAGATTGTTGGAAACTTTAAATTTGCTTCCAGCAGTGATAGTGACTGGTGAGACTGGAATCATCATGGGTGGAGGCATGGGTGCAGATGCTATTTATTTCAATATATTGAGAATTACATGATGTCTTCACTCTCAGAATTTTTTGTGTACAATTTCCATCTTAACCTTTATCTGACATGAAAAGCAGACGACACTTGCAAACAAATTCTTGAATAACTATTTTTTTCAATTTTTTGTCTCAACAACATAGATTATGACCCCTCGTTGGAACGAGCTCGACGAGCTCGTTCCAACGAGGGGTCATAACCTATGTTTTTGAGACAAACAATCAAATAATAATGAAAATGAACAGGCGATTTTTGAGAATAGCGCTGGTCGGTTTTTGCCGCTACGTTGGGCAAAGGGTTAACTATGAGACGACGAATATGACTGTAACCCAGCTATATTCTGGTGAAAGGATTCGAAGGGAAACGAATCGGGAATCCAATTTCGAATCGAACCGAATACCAACTAGATATTCTGAATTGAATCGAATCGAATCTCGAAGCTTCACAGAGCCCGACTAAAGGTTATGGAAACCATGGTGAATGATTTTAATAGTAAAATGTAATCAGATACCTGGAACATCAGCCGTGAAATGTCTTAACCAGAAAGCAACAAAGTAATTGAGGCCACATATTTAATCTTTAAGAATTGAACATTTTTTCGATTATGAATACATCTGATTCTTGTAAACAAATATTTCTTTCTTTTAAAGGTGAATGATTATAATGCACCACTTCCACAACTAAGAGGGGTAAGTAATTGGTTTTGCTTGTTAAGAAATTTGTGTCACATGGTAAATATGAATAAACTAAATTTCTTTGTATGAGAATATCAAAAAAGGAAACAGTAGTAAAACATGGATGGTCCGTTCTCAGTTACGATTACCTCTAATCTCTCGTGTTTTCGAAGGTGTGAGATGTAACATCATATGAGGTTAGTTTAAACTTATTTTATTTACCATAAATTTGCAAAATACATTGGAGTACAAGTTATACAACTGTAACAGGAGGAGAGATAAGTGCTGGAGCCGGGGTTCGAACCGTCGACCTCTAGCACACAAAGCGACTGATTTACCACGAGACTAAGAGATCCGGACCACCCAGGCTGGTTGGTAAATGGCCTTTATACCTCGACCGCTACACTACCCTCTCCTTCTTTTGAGATTCACCACATGCGAATCTCACCCAAGTTCCTCCCTCAGAGCGGTCGAATCACCCACAGTGCCACCTACTGCTGAGGATCGGACGAGCCCCCAAATGTAAAAGGAGGAGAGATAAGTGCGGGAGCCGGGGTTCGAACCCCGGCTCCCGCACTTATCTCTCCTCCTGTTACATTTGGGGGCTCGTCCGGGATTTGAACCCGGGACCTCTCGCACACAAAGCGACCGATTTACCACGAGACTAAGAGATCCGGACCAACCAGACTGGTTGGTAAATGGCCTTTATACCTCGACTGCTACACAACTTATGTCAACTTATGTCCATAAACGCAATCGAGTAGAAAATCTATACATGGATGCGGCTAGGAAATATTTGTATTTATGCTAGCCTGTAAATTATCGCAAATTTTCGAGAAATATCCCTCAGTAGCTTCCTAAATAACGTCATGCTTCGGCACATGACGTCGCCTTGAAGGAACGATCCACAGATCTTTGTTATTGCCTTGAAACTGTTTGCAGTCGAATTGGGTTGAATATTGCGCAGTAAAATCTCACGAAGCATATCATAAAAAGAAAAATCTACTATATTTTAGTGAATATCTGGAATTATCTCATGAGTGTGGACCTGAAAGTTTTATTTTTCACGAGCACTTGTACGAGTGAAAAATAATACTTTCAGGTCCACACGCTTCGGCGCATGACGTCGCCTTCAAGGAACGATCAGCAGTCTTTCTTATTTCTTGAAACTGTTTAAGTTGAATTGGGCTGAATATTGTGCAGTGAAATGTCACGTCGCATATAATAACATGTAAATCTACGCTATTTTAGTGAATATCGGGAATTATCCCATTCGTGTGGACCTGAATGTATTATTTTTCACTCGCGCAAGCGCTCGAGAAAAAATAAAACTGTAAGGTCTCCACTCATTTGATAAATAGAGGATATGGAATGAGCGTTTTTCTCATATAATATTTATGAAACAAGTCTAAGAATTTTCCGTTTTGGCGAGCCTCTGGCGAGCCCAAACGGAAAATTCGGACGAGTTTCATAAATATTATATGAGAAAAACACTCATTTTATATTCTATTTATCATATGACACACACACGCACAAATTAAGCACTTAGCATGACTTTTTAACCCATCACCTAACTTGAGTTGCAGACGGCACTTGGAAAAAACATTCTCGTACCACTAAAAAATTTCATTTTTTGCTTCCAAAACATAGGTTATGACCCCTCATTGGAACGAGCAAAATGGATGGCGTTTTTCTTGTAGGTGAAAGATTAATACAATATAACCCACCCTAAATAGGACAGATAACGTAAATTCTCCCTACTGAAATTAAGCAAATGTGACCCAGTTGTATTTTGTTTAGCCAATCAAATTGTCCAGTTTTGAAATTGACCAATGAAAGCTCCCAACTCTAATTATGCAAATTATGATAATGTGGCCGAGTTGTATTTTGTTCAGCCAGTCAAATTGTCTAGTTTTGAAACTGACCAATGAAATTGACGGAAGGCTTTATTTATCACTGATTAATATGAAAGCAAAATATCAAATGTTTTAAAGTGAACAAAACGGACGAGTCATATGATAATTCCCGATATTCATTAAAATAGCGTAGATATCCTCTGTTGATTTACAAATAAATAGAGATTTACACTATTTACATTAGAAATATATGTTGTTAAAACAGGCAGCCAAGTCATACGGTCTGGACTCAGTAAATTCATTGGGTTGGACACTGAAGCTGTTGATTTTCGCTGCGAAAGCCATTGGCTGGCCAGTTCTAAGATATGGGACATAGGACATTTATAAGACGTTTCGTTTTGCACAGGAGAGAGACTAGACTGAGAAGATACCAACTTAATGGAGGCGGTCACTAGCTAGAATGAATGCAAGGGTCTTCATAAAGATATATTCATTTTATTTTATTGTCAGTGCGGGGTTACCGTAGAGGAAGTCGGTATCGGATGAAAAATCAAAATCCTTGTATATCAAATGAGGTTGTAACGGTAGTCTGAGGTGGTGTCTCCCTTGTGACGTGAATGCCATGACGTTCCTATGCTATTGTCTTTAAACCGCACGTGTTGTGAAGATGACACATTTGAAAGTGTTTGCGTTGGGCGATAGAGCTGACATGTATTTATCATAATAGATCGAATGGAGAGATTGAATTTTCTCCTGAAGTTTGTTCCATTGCATGTTATTACTGTAGTGGACGTAGTTGCCTATTGATGAAACAAATAAGAGTTGGAAATCTGTAAATCGAGCCTCAAGAACATGTTATATGAAGGTTCCTCTTAGCATTGAAGGAAAATGTATCTGTGGAGTTCAGAATTGTTAGACAGACACATAAGATATAATCGAAGTAAGCTTTGCATTTTGTGCATCGTCATGCATGTTATCTGAAGAAAATTGGCTTGCTGTTAATTGTCATAGATGCGAAAAGTGGTCACCTGTTATCCGCAAATCTGTGCAAAGTACCATCTTCTAATCGCCGTCTACCACCGCAACAGCGGCATGCGGCCGATTATGAATCCGGTCGCATGTCTCCGTGTGGCACGACTACCGGTCTGTTAACAGGTCATGTTAATATTTCCTGTTCTTCATGATTTGTGGTTGTCACACCTTCTTATTAAGGGGTCGTCCAACGTAACTTTGGACATTTTTGGGGAAAATTTTCACAATGCCCTAAATACGAATTAAAGCGGTGAATAACGACATATTAAATACCACAATAATGACAAAAGTATACAAAACCTGAATTTATCCACTTTTTCAAAAATATTTTTTATTTTTTTGGCCTTGTCAGAAATATTCGCCAGCAGTGTGTAAGAAGTTAACATTATCATAGTGAAAAGTCCACACCCAAATCGCGTGTGTCAGGAGCAAAACATTCACACCCAAGAATGAACTCGTCTACCATTTATGTTTCTGAAATGAAAATACTTTCGTTATCAATAAATTTGAAAAATTAATTTTATTATCTTTTGAAGGTGCATGTAATGCCAACACCTGCAAGCTTTCCTCCAGCTGGAGAGGTGAGAAACTTTTTTGTTCTTTTTTGAGAGAAACCTTGCGCCGTAGAGTACGATCTGGATTTCTATTATGACAAGTAATTCTACGAATAACGTTCTGTTTAGAGATGGGCAATATACCAAAAAACCGAACTGATATCGTGAGGATACCGAAAAACCAAACCGAGCCAATCGTTGAATTGCCGAAACCTTCCGAAGTTTCATATTTTTCTACATTCGCTATTTATAAGTCCCAGTTGAGGCTTGATAACAGTTGAAAGGTTCATTTTCATGAAAGAAGTGACTGATGTGACTGATTTCCTTTTCAGTTTTGTTAACCGCCAGTTGTCATGGCAACTGTCCTGAATTCTCACTAGACAACAATCTGGACATGTCCAATTGCTTTGCAGTGATTTTTAGTCAGGTCTTGGCTGCCTGTTAAGGCAGCCAAGACCTGACTAGAAATCACTGCCCATGTGTTTCGTCCATTGTCAGGAGTTTTGTCCATTGTCAGACCTGACTAGAAATCACTGCCCAGGTATTTTGTCCATTGTCAAGGGGCGTGGTCAGGTCAAATTCTCTGAGATCGCAAAAGCCTGAATAGGTCTTTAAAAATTAAGGTGTGTTTTAGTACAAGTCTGAAAATTACTGTAGATATGTTTTGTGGTCGTAAAAGATTGCCACTGTTGAACTCACTGGCAGTATCATTTATAGCGTTGTGGTAGAATGATACTACAACTTATTCTGTTTTTCCTGATGTGAATTCCTCATTCGTACTATCCGCACTTATTCAACTGCTTAGCAGTGACCTCTGCACAGGCAGCCAAGACTTGTATAGAAATCACAGCACTGGTGCTTTGTCTTTTGTCAGCAGGACCTCTTGAAGATGGCGTGGTCAGGGCACATGCTCTGAGACCGCATGCACCTGAAATAGGACTTTAAAGGTTGAAGTTGTCAGAACAAATCCCAAAATTACTGCTGTAGATGTTATTTGTGGTCGTAAAAGAATGCCACTGTTGAGCTTGTTGGCAGGGTCATTTATAACGTCACAATAGAATGATACTACAACTTGTTCTGTTTTTCCTGATGTGAATCCCTTTTTGGTACTACAGTGAAAGCTGTCTTGAGAGACCACTGTCTTGAGAGACCACCTGTCTTGAGAGACCACATCTGCCAGGCACCGATTGGTTTTACTCTATAGACCTGCTATGGGAGACCACCTGTCTTGAGAGACCACCTGTCTTGAGAGACCACTGTGACCTGGTACCAGCTTGTATTTTTATGCCATGATGGACCTGTCTTGAGAGACCGCCCCTTTGAAGACTGAAACCATGACAAAAACTTTTTACCTGTTCTGGAATTGGAAAATCCATTGTGATTATACTAACGTAATTAAAAGTATTAAAAGCTCTTAATTGGGTTTCAATTGCTATTCAGTTACATAACTCATTAGAGACTGAGATGTTTTTATAAGACCCCTGTGAAAAGATTAGGATTATTGCTGAATAAACAATTTCATACCTGAAATGTGACAAGATAGGATTATAAAAATAAATTTGTGTTGAAAATCTTCAATGAAGATTTTCAACACTAATTTATTTTTATAATTTTTATAACAGCCCATTTCAATTTGTTACAAAAACTTCATAAAAAGAACAACTACAAAGGAATTACAAAAATCCATTCTTCTCCATTTCTGAATTTTGTGGTTGGTTATTCACTGACTTGAGAAAACCTGAAACCTGTTATGAGAGACCACCTGTCTTGAGAGACCACTTTTGTGTGGCCCAAAGGGCGGTCTCTCAAGACAGGTTCTACTTTATCAGCAAATCTCAGTCAAGTCAGATACCGAATACCGAACCTATACCGAGGTATACCTCCATTTCAAAACGAAACCGATACCGAATTCAAAATTCCAACACCGCTCATCTCTTGTTCTCTTAGTTCCGAAAACGTCACCGTCAATGTTCACGTTGTAGGATGCTAATTTAGCCAATTACAGAAACATTTTTATTGGGCGCTAAAAAATCTTCGTTGGCTAAAAAGTTTGGAATAAAAACGTCTCTATCAGTTGTGAAGGAAAGCCAATGTGGCAGTGAAAAAAAACGATTGATAACAAATGTCGAATAAGGAACTGGGCTGGGAATAAGTAATAAGTAATGGTTGGTCACGAGCACTTGCCGTTCCCACGCGTGGGCAATCGTGATTAATTGTCTGACCCAAAAATTCAACACAGATACCGTGCGTCATTGAACCGTCAATCAGTGAGCCACTTCACCCCATACGGGTTGTTAATAGGGCCCTGCGAAGCTTCAAGATTCGATTCGATTTGAATATTCGGAATCGGCTGCCTGATCTGTTTCTTCTCGAATCTTTTTCATGGGAATACAACTTGATATAAGTCTACGGAGGTTGATGTACATGTTAGGACATGGGATTTTTTATCTCATTATAACGAGATACTTTCTCGTTACAACGAGAAAACATTTCGTTATAACGAGAAAGCATCTCGTTTTAACGAGAAACGGTCCTTGTGACCAGAAACAGTTCTCGTTATAATGAGAAAACATCTCACTATCGATATTTCGGATAACCGGTTGACGGTTTTTCTAATTGGTTTGGCAGCTAGCTGGTTTCAAACCTGTTATCCGGTTAACTATTTCAGTACTAGAGTTTCCCCGGTGCACGTAATATAGTTTAGGACCTACCTGTCGATTCAGACAATGCAACGGATAAATATGTTTGAAAAACCAGAGTTCGCCGGTGAAAAGTAATCTGCGACACAGTGTCGTATATTTTTCACTGGCGAACTGTGTACAGTATGAGCATGTACGCAAAGCATGAAATCTAATATATTCATATGTGTAGCGTTTCATACAAAACATCGTGCTTAATTGAGTTTAAATAGGACTTTACTTTAACACCTGAAAAATAAGAAATATTCTCTGGTAAACTTTACAATACAGTCGCCGTGGACTGGCCAGAATCCACGCGTGGGCAGTGATGTCCACGCAAGCGTTTACCTGGTAATAAAAATTATCAGCAACAAAATTTTAATTAATAAAGCACCGGGTTGTACCCGGTGCTTCATAAATTAAATTTTTCACGATTACTTAGCATCTCGTTTTTACGAGATAACAAATCGTTATAACGAGAAGACATCTCGTTATATCGAGAAAACATCTCGTTATAACGACTTAGCATCTCGTTATACTGACTTATGTCCTAGGCCAGCCACCGTACCCGTATTAGTAGTTTTGCTTGCACGTTTCACCCCCTATTTGGGGGACCCCGGTGGGGGACCCCAGAAGCCCAGAAGTGACGTCATGTCACGTGACGTAGTGGCGCCATGTTTGGTTGTCATGGTAACCCGCGTGAGCGGCCATGTTGTGACGTCATCCCCGTAGTGATACGTGGTGTTAGTGCGCATGCGCAGCGCGTGTTGTTAGGGTGATACGTGTTTCCGTCGTCCATTTTGTATACTGGAGGCCGCCATCTTGGTTTTTATGGTAGCACGTGGTTGCTATGTTACCCAATTTTTCTGCAATAGAACGGGGTATGTACGGAAGATGTGTTCGATTGTAGAAGAGTAAATCTAATTACCACAAACAACCCGACAATCCTTCCAAATCACCAAAATCCACCCGAAATCACTGAAATTGACTTTATTTCCCCATTTTATCGATGAAGCACGTAGTGCTATAGTACCGAGAGGGTACCGGGGTGTGTTCCTTTGTAGAAGAGTATTTGTCTGGTTCGGATTTTCCCAGAATACCTTTTTGGATCCCTATCCCATGACGTTTTTCCCATTAAAAGACACGTTCCTTTGGTCATTACCCAGAATTCTCTGCTTCTGCCTATATATATTCAATAGTTTACGTCTATCTGGCCATGTTCCTTTGTTCTAGTGTATACTCCAGTAGCGTAGAAGAGCCTATCAGTTGGAACAGCTTTGCTTATTGTTACTATATTAAGCTATTTCTGGCCTATTCTTGTTAGTTTTGACCCTATTCTAAGTACTCTTGTTGTTTCATTTATATAACTAACCAATCAGATTGCTTGATTTCCCATGACCTGTACTTAATCGTATAGAGTTTATCTCCCTTGTGTATAACAAAAGCCTATATCCAATGGCAATATCCCCGGGCACCCCAATTTCGGCACCCCTTTTTTTAAAAAACATATGACCTTCGGCACCCCTTTTTTGTCATATGTGCTTATGTGAAAAAGCACAATGTGACACAATGTGCCCTAGCACACAGGCACATGATTTATGTGCCGATATGTGCTTATGTGAAAAGGCACAATGTGACACAATGTGTCCTAGCACATAGGCACATACGGGTATTTGAGGATACCTATTGCCTGGTATTGTATTATTTGAGGATACCTACTAGAGAATCCCTTTTTTGTCATATGTGCTTATGTGAAAAAGCACAATGTGTCCTAGCACAAAGGCACATGGTTTATGTGCCGATATGTGCTTATGTGAAAAGGCACAATGTGACACAATGTACCCTATCACATAGTCACATACGGGTATTTGAGTCCGTTTTGGAATCCCTTTTGGAAAACACCTGTGGCTATGGAATCCCATTTTGGTCGTATGTGCCTATGTGATAGGGCACATTGTGTCACATTGTGCCTTCTATCATAGGCACATAGGACCAAAATGGGATTCCATAGCTACAGGTGTTTTCCAAAAGGGATTCTTTAAAAGGGATTCCATAAAATGGAATTCCTATCCGACTCCGTAAAATGGGATTCCGTGTTTTATCATCGACACTCGAGGGTATGGAAAGGGACTGATAACACCCAATTGTTATTGCAAGAACCCGAACAGATACAACTGACAACCAAGATCGAAGAGAACACAACATAAACTTTGATTTAATCTTAACGCCCAATATATACAATACAATTTTTAACCTGAATGGACTGTAACCCCTAAATACTACATGCAGCAACCTAACTAAACAGACGAAACATGAACGAAGATCGAACTAGTTGGAAACAACTGAACAGAGACAACCAACCACTACAAAACAATAAAGGTACAGAACGAAGATCCAGCACAGCCAAGATCGAAGTGAACAGAACAAATTGAAAGAAAATCGAACTGATCTGATCGAATATAAGCAAACTCGAAGTGAATTGACCATAAAAAATGAACAAAGATCCAACACAGCCAAGATCGAAGTGAACAGAAAAAAGTGAACGAAGATCGAACTGATCTGATTGAACTACAACCCCTAAATATAACCCAATGTTAACCCTCTTGAACTGTTTGAAATGAACTACAACCCTAATGAAGGTATATATAATTAGCCCTCTTGAACCGTTTGAATGAACTATAACCCCTAAATATATCCCAATGTTAACACCCTTGAACTTTTTGAACTTTTTGCATGAACTTTTTATATCTAATATAAATAAACACCCTTTGAACTGAACGACATTTAACTGAATAAATTTTAAACTTAATGAACTACAACCCATTGAACTGAATTCTTTTAATAGGGAATGGGAATACCCTCGAGTGTCGATGATAAAACACGGAATCCCATTTTACGGAGTCGGATAGGAATTCCATTTTATGGAATCCCTTTTAAAGAATCCCTTTTGGAAAACACCTGTGGCTATGGAATCCCATTTTGGTCGTATGTGCCTATGTGATAGGGCACATTGTGTCACATTGTACCTTTTCACATAGGCACATATCGGCACATAAAGCATGTGCTTATGTGCTAGGTCACATTGTGTCACATTGTGCTTTTTCACATAAGCACATATGACAAAAAGGGATTCTCCAGAAGGTATCCTAGAAAGATATTCTCAAATAATACAATACTAGGCTATAGGTATCCTCAAATACCCGTATGTGACTATGTGATAGGGTACATTTTGTCACATTGTGCCTTTTCACATAAGCACATATCGGCACATAAACCATGTGCCTTTGTGCTGGGACACATTGTGTCACATTGTGCTTTTTCACATAAGCACTTTTGACAAAAAAGGGATTCTCTAGTAGGTATCCTCGAATAATACAATACCAGGCAATAGGTATCCTCAAATACCCGTATGTGCCTATGTGCTAGGGCACATTGTGTCACATTGTGCCTTTTCACATAAGCACATGTCGGCACATAAATCATGTGCCTATGTGCTAGGGCACATTGTGTCACATTGTGCTTTTTCACATAAGCACATATGACAAAAAGGGGTGCCGAAGGACATATGTTTTTTCAAAAAAGGGGTGCCGAAATTGGCGTGCCCGGGGATATTGCCATTGGATATAGGCTTTTGTTATTCACAAGGGAGATAACTCTATACGATTAAGTACAGGTTATGGGAAATCAATCAAGCTGATTGGTTAGTTATATAAATGAAACAACAAGAGTACTTAGAATAGGGTCAAAACTAACAAGAATAGACCAGAAATAGCTAAATATAGTAACAATAAGCAAAGCTGTTCCAACTGATAGGCTCTTCTACGCTACTGGAGTATACTCTAGAACAAAGGAACATGGCCAGATAGACGTAAACTATTGCATATATAGATAGAAGCAGAGAATTCTGGGTAATGACCAAAGGAACGTGTCTTTTAATGGGAAAAACGTCATGGGATAGGAATCCAAAAAGGTATTCTAGGAAAATCCGAACCAGAAAAATACTCTTCCACAAAGGAACACACCCCGGACCCTCTCGGTACTATAGCACTACGTGCTACATCGATAAAATGGGGAAATAAAGTCAATTTCGGTGATTTCGGGTGGATTTTGGTGATTTGGAAGGATTGTCGGGTTGTTTGTGGTAATTAGATTTACTCTTCTACAATCGAACACACCTCCGAACATACCCCGTTCTATTGCAGAAAAATTGGGTAACACAGCAACCACGTGCTACCATAAAAACCAAGATGGCGGCCTCCAGTATACAAAATGGACGACGGAAACACGTATCACCCTAACAACACGCGCTGCGCATGCGCACTAACACCACGTATCACTATGGGGATGACGTCACAACATGGCCGCTCACGCGGGTTACCATGACAACCAAACATGGCGCCACTACGTCACGTGACATGATGTCACTTCCGGGGTCCCCCACCGGGGTCCCCCGAATGGGGGTGAAACGGGCGAGCACTACTACTCGTATCGTTTCACACCAAACAGGGTCACTTAAAAAGGTGAATTCGTTTTTTGTTTTTTTTCACATTCAGCCTACGGCCTTGTTGGAACAAATAAATTTATTGATCTGACGTTATCAACCCCCTAACTATAACTCTACTTGCAGAGGACTGTATACTTTTTCAAAATTATTTCATGAAATTTCAAGAAATGGAGAACGAGCTCATTGAGGGGTCTTAAGCAATGGTTTGGATGAAAAAGAAATTGTTTTTTTTCTGAATGTTTTTTGAAAATAACAAGGACATACATGTAGGAAATAGGTGGAGGAGGGGGAGGGGTTAGAGGGACACGTGCCTCCAACTTTCTTCAAAAATGAGAGAGAGCAAGAGAGAAAGAGCAAGAGAGATAGATTAGGCCAATACTATCTTTACCAATATATATATTTTTTAAACCAAACCATAGCATTTGCCCCTCATTCGAAGGCGCGCAGCGGGCTCGGACACACTAACTCGGCACAAGAAGGGTTAGCATCGTTTGAATGCTAGTATACCGTCGTCGTGACTAATGCCTTAGTACACAATGCCCCTACTTGGAAGTGACGTAGATACAGGAGGCCGTGTCATTGTACAAGACACTTAATGCCAATTGCCCACGTGGGGACCAAGGCGTTTTGCAGTACGGCAAGTCGATTGTGCGCGTGTCTTCATCTGCGGCTAACACTGCTTCTGTCGGATTGGTAAGTCGGAGAGCTTGACGGTTGCTCGCCGCTTCTGGGTGGTTCTCTTTGGATTCTCCGTCTCTTCCTCCACACGTACATTTGCTCGACACGACATGACCCTGGCTGTTGAAAGTGTCGTGAAACCGCAGTAAAAATAAACAAATCATAAAATACAGGAGGCCAATGGGCGACGACCCAAGAAAACATTGTCGGCGGGGGATCAGAAATCAACATTTAAAATTCCTCTAAAACATGATTGTGTCATTTGAAAAACACACACAAGCCCGTGCCAGTCTTCGTCTGAGGCCATCCACAGAACGTTCGTCGTGCTGTAGCCAGCGCGTTCCACACTTTCATGCTGCTGCCGAAAGGAAGATGAACCAAGTAATCAAGAGGACTTCATCTAAAACGCTAGATGCCTGCCATCGTTTTTGACGGTGTGCAGTGATCCAGTGGTTTAGGCGCTGGACTCATGATTGCCAGGCGGTGTTGCCGGGAGTTCGAATCCCGGTGGGGGATCAGAAACCAACATTCAAAATTCCTCTAAAGCATGATTGTGTCATTTGAAAAACACACACATCCCACATAATTTGACCTGGAATAACCAATACCACACGGGAATGTAACACATAGGCCTGCTGTTTCAACCAAAAACTTACAATAATATTGAAGTGGTTGTCACTTTGTGTAACCTCTGCTTGCACTGATAGAGCTATTTTCATTTTTATTCAGTTAAATTTAGTTAAAATTGATATTTATCCAAAGTTTCTCATTGATTTCTGCAAACATCATTTTCGTAGGAAGGCGAATAACCGCGCCCGCCTCCAAATTATGTGACGCTCCTTATATAAATATTATCTCGTTATAACGAAATGTTTTCTCGTCATAACTATTTGTTTTTTGCAAATTTAAATCTATCATTTTTTTTCTTTGAAGGTAATTAACGGATATCCAACATCTGCCTTCGTGAATGAGGTAAGGATAAATTTGTTTGCATATCTGGTTGTAAAAAACTTTTTGCGTTACAAATTGCATTGGTATTGACGGAAAGTCTCAAATAGTCAAAAGGTTTAGTCAGTGCTAGTCAGTGTATTGATTTCACCCTGAACGGGTATGGTCTACACGCTAAAAACTAAAGTGTTAAAAACTACACTTGAAGTGCTGTATTTAACACTTACTAAGAGCTGAACTAGCACTTTGTTCAAGTGTAGATATCCCGGAACTTGACAGGTGTTACAATAATACCACTTGACAAGTGTAATGTCGCGACACTTAAAAGGAAACAACGCAGATGACGCTGATCAGGCTCGAACTCTCGAGCCTGATCCGCGTCATCTGCATTGAGTCCTTTTAATTATGTTCCCACCAAGCGCAAATCAAATTATGGACGATTCTGGAAGAATCACCAATGCTAGACACATGGGAAGTGCCATCCATTCAAGTTTCAGATGTCTGACGATTGTAATGTCTAAGTGCTTAAAGCGTTGCACTTTGAGTGTTAAAGTCAAACCCTAAGAGTTAGAATGGGTTTAACACCTTGAAAGTGTCAGTTTTAACACTTTAGTTTTTAATGTGTATTTCTTCTCGCTGACGCCTAGAAGGTGGCTGGAGTAGAGAAAATGGGCCGAATCAAGACTAGACCATTGCACGTACACCAGGAAAAGAGACGAGAGGATTTTTGTATATTTGGCAATATATGATTACGATCTGTGGAGTTACTGGAACAACACGAAAGGACAGCTGCCCGAAGACATAGTATTCATTATCTCCCCTGTCCATCAAACTGCCAAACATGCTTCAACATATTTCGTCATTACGAATTTGGTAGTGGGATGGGGATACTGCATCACACGGGCATTTATACACTGAAGTGTATACCGATGGTGGCCTATGTGCCTTAGAAGCATGGTAGGAATACAATATTGAAAGCTATGTTATGACTCACGCAACACAACACCTTTACATTGAGAAAGATACAAATGTTTGGGTCCATATTTAACAATGCTTCGGCCCGATGCGGAAATTTGGTAAATGTGGAGTCAACCATAAGCAATTTTCGATTTTTTAAAGTTTTAACCTCAATTCCTATTTTCTCCCGAATAGTGCTCATTGACAACCGTTCAGCCAAATGTTATCGCAGTTTAAAATACTAATATAATCCTGCTGTTAAGACTTCTTAACTGGTTGAGTGCTAGAAGCCACTATCAGGGCTTTCAAAAACTGAGGATACCAGAGCAAAAGCCAACACTTTCCTTGCATATATTTCATATTCAGTCAAACTCAGTCAATATTTATTTTTATCACATGACTATTGTAAAGTTCAGTGAAAAAGTCAATCTGATATTCTTCTATGAGAACACGTGTAATATGACCTGCAAGGATTTTCATTGGCTGAATTTTAAGCCTCATCACCTAATTAATATTCATATTGTACCACTCCATTGTTTACAAACAAAACATGTCGCGTGTACTTAACTATCGAGTGAACGAAATTGTGAAAATAGATGGAAAAGGAGAAGGGGACATTGTTAAGATCATTGATTACACAAAAGGCTTGTCATACACTGTGAAAATAATAGGTATTGACTTTGAAGTGACTCGCTCGGCAGAACGTTTGAGCCCATTACACGATGAACGCTACCAGAGGCTAGATTGCCAAGAAACTGTTGGTGTTGCTAAGCAAACGGACGCTACTCAACAGCGTCGTTTTGTTAATGTCGCTGCAGATATAGATGGATTTGTTGAAAAAGAAACAAATAAAAACACTTTAAGCAAGACCTTTTATGATATGAAGTTAGTAAGAAATTTTCTTTAAAGCAATGATATAAATGAGCATCGTGAAATTCACAACATACCGCCCAGTGAACTGTGTGTTATTTTATGCAAATTTATCTTGTCAGTCAGAAAATCTGACGGCTCTGAATATGAACCAAGCTCGTTGCGTGGATTTATTTCCAGTATTGACAGAAATTTAAAACGTTTTAATTATGGCCACACAATAATTAGCAGTGTAGAATTTGTGAAAGTGAGAGACATATTGAAGGCCAAACAACGACAACTGAAACGAAGTGGCTTGGGCAATCGGGAAATGAAGGCGGAGCCAATAAGTGACAATGAAATTGACATTTTGTGGCAAAGCGGTCAACTGGGTCGACACCCGAATCTATAATAAATTCCTTGTGGTTTTTAAACACTATTCACTTTGGTTTACGGGGCTCAGATGAGCACCGTAAAATGTGTTGGGGGGGGGGGGATGTTAGTTTGCACAAGGACCCAAATGGCCAGGAATATTTACAGTTTATAGAAAGACAAACAAAAACTCGCCCTGGTGACAATGTGAGAGATGTTCGAAGTGTGCCACCCAGAATGTGGTGTAACTTTGATTTACCAGAGAGGTGTCCTGTGAATATTTATAAAAAGTACTCTCTTTTAAGGCCCTCTGGTTACAGTGACGAAAGTGACCCTTTTTATATAGCAACACATACTAAACAAGATATTATGAATGTCGGTGATCAGTGGTTTAAAAGACAGCCGATTGGAATAACTAAACTTACCTCCATCATGAAGCGCATGGCAAAAGCAGCTGGTCTGTCACCGGTAAAGAAACTTACAAATCACAGTGCTCGCAAACATCTTGTTCAGAAACTTAGTGAAAATAACATCCCTGCTCACCGGATTATGCAAATCACAGGACACAAGAATATCCAGTCATTTAACATTACAATTACAGCCATATCAATGAACAACAACACAAACAAATTTCTATGTTATGACTCACGCAACACAACACCTTTACATTGAGAAAGATACAAATGTTTGGGTCCATATTTAACAATGCTTCGGCCCGATGGGGAAATTTGGTAAATGTGGAGTCAACCATAAGCAATTTTCGATTTTTTAAAGTTTTAACCTCAATTCCGATTTTCTACCGAATAGTGCTCAGTGACAATAATAATTTGACAATAATAATATAATAATAAAACAAGTTTTGAATAACAAATTAAGACCACCAAAAACAATCTAGCCCTCAACCAGATAATCACTAATGCGAAAAATATCTTGTTATTTGTACTTTCCGACGTTTAACGTCGCATTTTGAAAAACGTTGAAGAAACTGAATTCCCTGTGACGTTGGAACGTCAGGATAATTAAAGTCTCAAAGGGTGAAGTCCTCAGTAAAGACAAAACAACCGAGGGAATCTTTGGCCACATCTGTACAGAGTCTGCGCACCCGATTCCTGCTAAGATTGTTGCTATGACGGGTTGGTAAGATAATGTTGGTCTAATGTTACATTGCCCTTGCCAAGAATTATTAAAATTGCAACTCTGTGGATCCAACTGTAAAATTGGGTTCATTTTCACTCAACCCAGCTGATTCAGGTTCATTTTAACCCAACTGAATCCAGAGTGTATATACCACTTTCTAATTATTGGAAACCCTTGGGTACTGTATTATAGATGTGCCTTCCAATTAGATCCAACTACTTGCCCCGAGACTATTTGGATCGTTCGTGTTGGAAATGTTTAAATGACTTATCAACAACGCACCAGTGGCGTAGGAACCGGGAAGTGGGGGAGGGGTATTTACCCCCCCCCCCAAAAAAAGATTTTTTTTCAAAACTTTCAAAATCATATCTAGTATCTACACGAAAATAACCGCATACATCTCCATATTCTACATCATACAGGCGCACATACAAACTGTATGATCTACACCATTTGCAGTGCATAGACAAGTTGGTAGTCGATGCCACTGACTGATTTGACGCTCAACAGGTTAACATCTTCCTCTCTGACACTCTCATCTCTGATATACATCCTCCTTTAACCCTTTACCCAACGTAACGGCCAAAACCGGCCAGCGCTATTCTCAAAAATCGCCAATTAATTTTCATGATTTTTTCATTTTTTGTCTCCAAAACATAGGTTATGGCCCCTCATTGGAATGAGCTTGTCGAGCTCGTTCCAGTGAGGGGGTCATAACCTATGTTTTGGAGACAAAAAATGAAAAAAATTAGTTTTTTTTTTCAAGAATTCTTTTGCAAGTGTCGTCTGCTTTTCATGTTAGGTAAAGGGATAAACACCAAAAAATAACAGCAACGATACTTTGATTTTATCACTTGAGAAACGAGGAAATGAGATCTCAGCAGTTCATATTTCACAAATTGTCCTGGTATCCCCCTCTGGCACTCTCCCCGGGTTTGGCTACGCAGAGTGGGCCCCCAATATTATAAGCTTCCTACGCCCCTGCAACGCACCGTGGACTTAGAAAATTAGAAAATAATCAACACAATCACCTTCCGTTCATTAATGTTTGATATTTTTAAATTTATTTTCCAGGATGAAAATAATAGAAGGAGGCATAAGAAGAAGAAAAAGGTAAATAAATATTTAAAGCTTTTTATCGAGAGCTACGCAACGTTCATTTACAAATGAATGGCGGATCATACAGATAAATGAAAAATACTCAGTTGCGAAACTAAAATTTAGAACAAAAGATGAAGGTTGATGAGAAGATTCCATGAAAAGTCAAAAGTGGAATCTCTCAATTTATCTGTTTTAAGAATATTACTGTTCTTTTCACCAAGCATGCCTGACAGTTTTCCTCATTGGACCTGATTTTCAGGCTACCCTTAATTTCCTGAAGCTGTCAAAAAAATTAACACTGAGGGTGTGGGGATATCATATAAGATATTGAAATTTCGAAATGCTAGTGAAGTCGTATCATGGTTGTGATCATCACTTCACAAACTTTGGGCATTCTCCTGTGGAGTAGTATTGATAAACAGAAGCAAGTAATTGTTAAGGAAACACTTATGACATCAGTAGAAATTAAAGTCAGGCTTCCTTTTGTTACTTTTATTTAAAGAAAGCAACAGACAGTCACATGCTTCTTTTTGTTACTTTTAATAAACGAAAGCAATAGAGAGCCCCCTGCTGTTTTCGTTTATTGAAAGTAACAAAAGAAAATTTGGCTTTTTTATAACAAGCTGATTAAAAGCATCTAGATTTACAGGAATGCTAACTCCCTTTAATTTCCCAAAGCTGTAAGTAAATTTAACACTAGGGGTATGGGAATTTTATATAAAAATTGAAATTTCGAAATGTTAGCGAAATTACATCATTTCAGAAACCTCACGCATTTTCTTATAGAGTAGAATACTAAATACAGAAGCTGGCTTTATACAATTTTTTCCCCAATCAGTGGGGGCGCGGTGGCGTTGCGGTAACCGGTTCTCGTCAGATCACTGAAGTTAAGCAACGTCGAGCCCGATTAATCACTGGATGGGTGATCGTCTGAGCTATCAATTCAGACTCCTGCGTTGTATCCTTGGGCAAGGCACTTGACCCCGATTGCCCGCATGGAGGCACGATGATGCCGTATACTAAGGCGTACTGCACGTCGATGGTATGCATGTCTTCAACTAATCTAAACCTGCCCGTGCTGCAGTGCGGAGTTACGATGTTGGGGAGTTGACAGCTGCTCGTAGTTGGTAGGTGGTTCTCTCCGGGTACTCCGGCTTCCTCCAGTCGTAAAGCTGTCACGGTCATGATTAGCCATTGTGCATAGGTATGTGACCTTAAACACCAATAAATAAATAAATAAATAATCCCCAATCAGTTTAAATGTTTAACTATTATTCTCTGTCGAAACCAATCTAAAAATAAGAAACTTTGGGACTTTTTTTCTGGTTCTTTTTTTCTGATCATTATATGAACAGTGTGCGCATCGTGTTATATAATTCAGACACTGTCCATTAGTGTTCAACCGATGATCGGAACCGGCCACCACCATCGGCCGATTGTGAGCAATCGGATAGTAACAATGGCTCCTGGAACATCGGTTCAAACGATTGTTGCCAAGCATTTTGTGATGATTCATAAACCGCATTTTATTATCTTCTGCAGTTTTCTAATTGTTAATGTAAAATGATGTCAATTATACCATTCAATAAAGTTGAGAAACAACCACAATGTCTATTCTTAATCTCCCTATATTCCCCTTTACGGGATAAACGACATGTAAAGCTTACAATTGAGCGTACTTGTGGCAATCGCCAGTTCTTATTGGAAAAATGAAGGTTGCACTCCATTTACTCGGGTCGCCGTAAAATCGCACGCACTTGGGCGGTAAACGTGGCTCTGAGAGCCACGTTTACCGCCCAAGTGTGCGCGATTGGTGATTTACTGCGACCCCAGTCAACGAAGTTTAACACTGTGAAATATGTTCAGTTTAATGTCGTTCTTTCGAGCCACGACTTGTCTGGCAGTGCGCGGTATTACAGTCGAAATCGGCATCAGAATCGGTCGATTGTGAGCTCAAATAACCGGTAATCGGACAGCGACCATTTTTGGTAATCGGTTGAACTCTACTGTCCTTTTCATTAACATAAAACTCTAGGAAGAGAGATTTTCTTTTTGTTTTCCTGGGAAGTATAACGACTTTCAAATTAATGTAAAAATTCATTCGCTAAAAGAAGGGCCCAAGGAGACATTTATTTTGTAATTGTGGGTGTGATACTGATAGATAATGCTAATTAATTAAACCGTTTTTCTGTTGCTGCATTTTCAGGCAAAATGATTGGCTAAAATATTTCTTTTTTTTTCTTTTCATAACAGAATGAACCGATAAAAACGCATTTAGGCCCCGCCCTAAACCATGCACCGAATGTCTGTCTTGAATATTACGTTGCACAGGGTGAATGGAAAAGAACCCCTGCTCGCTCATATTGTTTCAACATGATGTTGTTTGTTGTTTATTGGTGTTCAAGATCACATACTTATGCACAATGGCTAATTGTGACCGTGACAGTTTTACGGGTGGAGGGAGACGGAGTACCCGGAGAGAACCACCGAGCAGCAACGAGCAACTGTCAGCCCCTCAACATTCTAACTCTGTTCAAGCTCCGTTCAAGTAGGGTTACAGAGGTTGAAGACGTGCACCATCGATGTGCAGTATGCCATAGTACACGGCGTCATCGTGCCCCCATGCAGGCAACCGAGATAAAGTGCCTTGCCCAAGGACACAACGCAGGTCGTTCCGGACGGGGATCGACTTCGGGACCTCTAGCATAGAAGTCCAACAGGCTACCACTGAACCACCGCGCGCCCCGTTTCATCATGAAAAGAAATTAATATTTATCTCATCATATTAAAAAGACTTTATTAAAGCAATGAAATCCTTATCATGCTTTTTATTCCATGTTGAATTTGTTTATATACAATAGATGATCGTCTGTGTTCATCGTTTTACTCACATCAAACTTAAACAATGGCCGGTCATAATAATCCATAAACGAAACTCACACCAACAAAACTTTCTAATTTCCAAATAGCCTGAATTAACTCTTTGTACGCCACGCCCATTTACACTATGTTTTGACTTTGTTGTTTGGGGGTTCATAACTCAAGAAATAGACAGAAACAACCGATCATTCCTTATTTACAGATTATCTGTGAAGTTGTTTCTTCTAATTAGCTTGCCATAAATGCTAAGTTCCCCTTTGTAACTTTTAATAACTGAAGCCGTTTGTTGTTTCCGTTTGTTAACTAGTTGGATGCTAGAAGCCACTGGCAGGGCTTTTAAAATATGAGGGTAACAGGGCAAAAGTCAACATTTTCCTAGCTCATGTTTCACTTTCAGCCAAATGCAAATAATATTTTGCTAATATAAATTTGCTTTATTTCAAATTATTGGCCTTGGAGCACTCTCCCATAATTTGTATTAGAACAAATTTTAACAGATTCAGACCACTAAAACTAATCTAGTCCTCAATCAGTTAAAAGTAACAAAAGGAAATTCTGCTTTATTTTCTTCTGGTATATTGTGGGTGCTTTCTGAACAATTATTTGCTTTTAATTAGCCTTTCCTCACTCGACTAATAATTTCAAGAGAGATAACTTTATAGAAAGTCGATTTTCATGAGGAAATAAGTCAGGGGTGTTCTTTCTCCAGTATTTATTTATTGATGTTTAAGGTCACATATTTATGCACAATGATTAATTATGTGACCTTAAACATCTCCAGACAGTCTTTTTGTGATTGCATGCACATTGAATGAATGGGGGCCCAGGTAATGAACCATCAGTCTGAACTCAAAGATGCATAAGATAAAATGGTACCTGCACATTTGCTTTTTTCGTAGTTACAATTTTTATTCCAGAGTTCGCTATTTTCCAGGTAGAAGTTTTTTAAGTTTTTTTTCTGAGGTACCTGAGCGTATACTTCACATGAAACAAAAAATATATGATACTAAATGTAACATAAAAACTCCATATTTGTCTGCAAGGGATTTTGTTCACAGACACTAACACAAACTTTCGTCTGACCTGTTTCTTTCAACAAATAAGTGATTGATGTTTTATTTATCACCAGGTCAAGTAATGTGTGCAATTGCAATACTGATTCGACACAAGGTGGGAGTAAGTGGGTGGGTGGGTGGGTGGGAGGGTTGTTTCAGCGTGTCGAAAATGCATTTTCTCGTTTTCTCAGATCATGCAATTTATTTTATTAAATTTACATTTGTGACCAATTTGGAATCTCAAACAAGCTCAGAAAGCTATAATTCAGCCCCAGTGTCCAGTATGAAGCGCCGTGAACAGTTGTCACCCTTATATTGGAAAAAGAATATGGGGAAATGTCACTGGAACTAGTATTGAGGCAGTTGGTCAGTGTTGGTTAGAAAGCGGAAAATATGTTCCGAATACTTTTTTGGAAAATGCACGTGGAGATGGCAATTTCGAGCATTCTAATATGAGCTGGTTCAAAATTAAACCACATCGACTGGGTTGAGTGACTATGAACCCAATTGGGTTCATACTCACTCAACCCAGTTGATTTGGGTTGGCTTTTAACCCTATTGGTTTTAGAGTGTGAGGTGTTTTGCCTTTTGTCTCATTTGAACTGAGCTTCATATTCACAGAATGTTAAATAAACTAAATTACACCACTTCCCATGACTTGCATCAACTATGATTTACTTTTAACACTAAATCTGTTTTACCTTCTCATTCAAGATGCCCTCAGTATTTTTACCTCATTTGTTTTTCATACAAGAACAGAGGTGTCTTCTCAGGCTCCATGATAGAGAATTGGCAATGAAATTTGAGATACCTACACAACATGGCTACCCGTTTATTTTACAGCGTTTCACAGAGAATGGTCGCTCAGTGTCTAGAGCATTGAATTTCAAAACGAAAGGTCGGCGGGTCGAGTCTGGCCAGTCACAAGCGGTAACTGCGCTGTGCTCACTTAATCCCGATTGACCATGTGGTGGCACGACAGTGCTCTCTACTAAGGCGTACTGCACTTGCCTTAATCTGCAGCTAGCTGCTAGTTCTGCGTGTGCAGAGTTGGTGCGTTGGCGGGCCTGGCAGCTGCTTGCCACTGTTCGGCGGTTTTCTCTAGGCACTTCAACATTCTCCACCCGTAAAACTGTCGTGATATAACCCTGGTTGTTGAAGGCATCGTTAAACCCAATAACAAGCAAACAAACAAACAAACCACTTTTCAGACCACAAGTGCAGACCTCCATCATCAAAGCTAGGACATTACTCATTTAAACTATACGCCTTGAAGAGGCTTTGCCCTCAGACTGTAAGACAGACATAATAATCGCTCGCAGTCTTAGAAACTCAGACGATAATAATAATAATAACACTTTGGCCAGCCGCTGATTTGTCGCGGTTCTCGGACGAGAAGGCCTTGGTTACCCCTGTACTCCCAACTGCCTCCCTATTCCCATGCTTCTCCTCTCCCCCCAACACTCGGAGACGAACTGTTTGATGACATCCCTTACCCCATTCTTCCCAATCTCTCCGATTAGCATATTAACGCCCTCCTTTGAGGCTCCCCCTAACCACATGTCCTTCATTCTCCCATCCCACTTCCCCATTATACTCCCAGTGAATCTCATTCTTTTAGACTGGTACTTTGGGCATTCTAGAAGAAAGTGTTCCAGGGTCTCCACCATGCGCAAGTTACACATCTGGCACTCCCTTTCACCGTCTTTCCCAATTTTTCCCCTCAGCTCCAGGGATCGCGACTTCAGCTTGAACAACAGTGACCCCCCCCCCCCCCAAGGTGCCATCAAGGTACTCTTCAAAACCTGGCTTCTCTTTATCACGCAGGCCACCCAAAGACCTCTTTGATTTGACCCCCCCCCCCCCCCCCCCCCCGTCGCCAATTACGGTTACAATCTTCCATGAACCTTTCTCTGACGATTTTTTTTACCCTGGTTTGCCCCAACGTCCAGGTCCGAGATCTCCAATGGGGAGTTCTCTACTAGCTCTCTCACTTGGACCATCCACCCCGTTTTGATATTTGAGTTGAAAATTCTCAGGAGCATTACTTTACACCATCGGCTGTCGGGGAGATTTACCAAATAATTAAGATAATTAAGATAACCGAGTTTCAATAGGTCTATCCTGTCCTTGATCCTCATCCACCCAAGCTCACCCCTGATTGCTTCTAGCGCCGCGGCATTACTCGATCCCGTTATCCATCGGCCTGCATCGTTCTGCAGGATTTCCAAGCTCTTTACGGCCGTCTGGTTTAGGGGTACCACTTCCGTACCGTATGTTATACTTGGCAGCCCCACCATTTCCCAAATGGTTTTCCCCACGAAAACCTTATTGAAACTGTTTCTCCCTATAAGTTTCATTTGGTTAAGGATTCGCTTCCCCTTCAGAATCAATTTATCTGTGTGGTTTCGGTAGATGCCTCTTCCTGTAATGTTTATATATACCCCCAAATACTCGTAATAACCTGTCTCTCCTACACTGAGTAGTTTGCTGCTCCCTTCCGGAATGCAGAACTCACCCACTCTCCACCTTCGAGTGGGGTCCACTTTGCGGCCCACAGGTATAACTTTGCTCTTGCTTTCATTAAGTTCGAGTCTCCATTTGCTCCCATATTTCTCAAGAATTCCCAGCATTTTCGTTAGCCCATCTTCGCTTTCTGACACTAGAACCATATCGACTGCAGAAAATAGCCCTTGGATCTTCAAGTTCCCAGTTGCTGCTTCCCCGTCGCTACGCAGGAGTTCATCTCCTAAACCTTTGATCATTTGATGTACAATGCAAACAGATTTGTCGAAAGGATACACCCCTGTTTTAGGCCTATCTCCATAGGCACACGTTTTGTTGTAATGTTTCCCAGGCAAAGTTCACTCTGTACATCTTTATATAATGCTTTCATAATTCAAACAAACTCGCCTCCTAAGCCCAGAGCCTCCAGCTTGCGCCACATACCCTCCCTCCATACTCTATCGTATGCCTTTTTGACATCTAAAGAGGCCATAAACATCTTTTTCTTTTTTGCTTTCACGGATTCTATCATTTGGGATAGCGTGAAAAGATGGTCAGTAACTCTCCTTCCCTTCCTGAAGCCGTTCTGGATTTCTCCCAAAAAACCTTTCTCTTCAATCACCTCCTCTAGTCTCCCATACAGGACTTTACAGAAAACCTTTCCAATGTTGCTACGGACAGAGATCCCTCGATAGTTATCCAAAACATCTTTTTCCCACTTTTTGTGAATAAATGTCACTTTGCTTTCTCTCCACTTCTTTGAGACCTCTTGATTTTCTATGGCTAGATTGAATAGGGCAGTTAGGCTTTCCACGAATTCCTCTCCCCCTTTTTTGATAAACTCGTTAGGAATTTCATCCACTCCTCCTGCTTTTCCATCCCTTAATTTTGATATCACCTTTCGCACCTCCTCCGTTTTAATTTCGCTGCACACGAAGTTCGATAGGTTTTCCTCGACCTGATTCGGACACTCAGGTGGGCTCCCCATGCCCCATCGCTTATCGTTTACCTTTCCCAGTACTTGACTAGTTCTGATGCGACTTGATCTTGCTCGTCTGTAACTCTGCCATCTACTTTAATACTCTGTGGGTTACTTCTTTTGTTACGTTTATTCACCCATCTCCAAAATACGTTCGAACTCGACCCCCCTGTCGCTCTTATCGTCCTAATAAGACTGCTATTTCGTACTCTCCGATTATCGTCTTTAATCTTATTTACTTTATTTCGTGCTTTGCTTTTTACTAGATTTTTGGCCCTGATCGTCACTGTAGTCAAGTTGTGATCACTATCCACCTCCATTTTACCCTCTCATCCACTTCTTCCCCTATCACCTGCCTCCATAAATTAATATCTGTGAGAATGTAGTCGATTATGGATTTTCTGTCGTTCCTCTCCCAGGTCCATCTCCCCTTACACCTCGCCTCCCTGTTCAGAATCTTCAGACCGAGCTCGTTTGTGAAGTTCAACAGCTTCCTTCCATTCCTGTTGACTTTCTTGTCCCCACCCTCTATGCCTTCTTCATTATTACCTATGTGGCCATTAAAGTCACCCATCAGAATTATACCGAGCCCCTTGTTTTGTAGTTCGGTGATATTGGATCTTACCGCACAGTACACAACCCCAAGGGCAATACTTTTGTTTCTTAGATTGATCCTTACCCATTCAATTTCTTTCGATACCTCAGCCGGGGTGCTGACGACTTCCAGGTCTGTGATCAGCGACGGGTTTAAATCTTCTTTAATGTACATACCCCTCCCCTTTTTTCTGGCCTTCCATTCGCCCTACACCTATCCACACGCACCCCCTTACTTGGTCTACCCGTTCCTCGTGTCTTACCCACGTTTCGCTTAAGTCCCATGACGTCAAACTCCTCTGCCTCGATCAATGTAGCCATTGCACTTACTTTCCGGTGGAGACCCTGGATGTTGCTATAACCCACTTTCAGGGTATCAAGGTTCATTGGCTTCCGCCTATTGGTCCCATTATTATCTAGTCCCTGTATGTGTGTATATCCTATTTTGTGTACCTGTGCTTTCCTTGGGAAGCTATTCCTATTGATTTGGATTTTTGGTCCCTTTTCCTTATCCCCCTTGTCCCATTTTTTACAACTATGGATCGTAACACATTTCCTGTGTTCATTGCCCCCTTCACTGTTCTCCCCTCCCGTCCCCATATCAAAAAAGGCTCCACCACCTGCAACATATTTCTTCCTAAAACCTCTGTACCCCCTTGGGCTAAGATGGAGACCATCCCTTCCAAATAGGACCTTTCTGCCCCAAAATGATCCCCAATTGTCTACAAAGGGTATCCCAAGTTCCTTACAATACTCCCCCAATTCCTCGTTGGTCCCAATGATCCGCGAATTACGCTCGCCCCCCACCACCTAGTACTGCCTGTGCATTCTTGGCATTCAGTTGAGTTATTAAGTCCTTGGAAGTCTCAATAAGCTGAACTGATTTTCTCTCCCCGATGTTGTTGGTCCCCACGTGTACAACAACCACTGGGTCTGAGCCTGACATCTTTACTAATCCACCCACTCGGTCCCTTAGGTCCTCCACCCTAGCCCCCAAAATGCACAAATTGGTCCTGCTGACACTGTCGGGCCCACACACCACCCCATTTAACCCCCGCACTATACTACTCCCTGCAACCACCAACTGCCTTTTTCCTGTCCTACTACCCCTGTTACCACCTCTGTTCCCACTGGACCGGCTCGCAGTCGTGCACTCCGCCACACTAACCTCCATGCCTACCTCCACCTCCACCTCTTCGGACCCCACCTGCTCCTCAGAATTCTCGAAATTACCTAACACACTGAATCTATTTTGGACACTGCACTCCACGATTAGAACTGTTGCAGGAACATAGGTGACAAATCGTCCCCGGGTTCCAATGTGTTCTATGTGCCAGTAGGCGCATAGGACACATTGAAACTCAGTGGACGAAATGGGGAAGAGTGCATTTGTGGCCTTTGTAGCGTTGTAGGCCTATATTGGAGACAATTTTAGAATTGTATGTCATGGGAGGTTTGCTTTGCGCCAATGTTTTTTTTTTTTATTTCACAATTAGTCTTTGTGTTCATGGTTTGTGATTATCTTGAATATTCTACACAACGCGCGTACTTTGATTTTCATGCCAGTGTGCACGTGCAACGCTTGGGGGAAATTTTAGTATCCGAGAGGTGTGGGTGTCAAACATTTCATGGAAAAAGTGCTGGTAAAGGATGGGTGAGTCTGAAAGAACAGAAAATGTCTCACTTTTTCCCTGGCATTCTCGTGATCTTGTAGGAAATTTATCATGAGTATAAAAACCTCTTTCCGCCAGATTGACCGTTCCTAGCAAAACACGAGGACGACACTAAAAATCCCGAAGAACCTAAACGTCATCATTATTAGCCTGAACCCATTACCCAACGCAGACGATATCAAAATTTATTATTTTAAATATTATATTTTCAAATGTTTCAAAAACTTTCTGCAAAACCGTATCACGCGAATCTTCATTGGGACGAGCTCTGCGAGCTCGCCTCAATGACGGGTCACATATGGGTTTGTTGAAATTTTTTTTTTTAAATTTCAGCTGATGGATTTGTGTATTATGCGGGCGGATGCGGCGGACTCGTTAGGCAAAGGGTAAAACAAACTGTTTTTGCTCCCTCTTGGGTACGAGCGAGACGAGCTGTTTTCAATCAGATATCAAAAGCAATGTTTTGGAGGATTTTTTTTTAAAACTAGCAAAATTGAATGACAATTGTTTTGAATATCGATGTACGGATAATATCATTATGTTATGTAAAGGGTTAATTTTTTCAAAATCAAACATATGCATCGTCTGAAAAAAGACATGCATATTGGTCCAGCACTGGTAGGAATTTTGACATTAAAGCAGGAAGATTTTTAATACTTATTTTTCATTTTCAGAAGCACCATCGGGAGGGACATCTGGATGATGACCTAGAGGTAATATATTAGTCCTAGTTAGACTTTTATTACGCGCCAATTACTTTTCCTCCAGTTCCATATTTACAAACACGTACAGAACATGTGTTCCGCACGGGATTCCGTTAATGGACTATATTTCCACTAGACGTCATGGATCAGTCAATACAAATAAGCTACACCCATTTTCGTAATCGGCCAATCGAAGCGTCGCATTCTGACCTAAGTAAATTCGGAAGGTGCGGTAAATTGAATGTCAATTGGAAAATGTTTTTTGTTCAAATCTACCAACTTTATCTCAATTAAACTTAATCTACAAATGGGAAGTGATTTTATAACACTAAAGTTCTGACTTTGAAGCGAATATATCCAAGATAACATTAGTGGGAAAATAAGCATTTTGTCTTAGCAAAAATGCTTTTCTGGCTCACAATGGGAATTTCCATTGAAACATTTTCTGGCTAAGCAAAAATCAGCTAAAATCGGACTTAGTTAAGTTTTGCCTGAGCTGGCCCAGTATTTCGGCTAAGATTAATCCAATGGGGGATTTTTTTGTGAGAATAAGAAAAAAATTAAGCTCGAAGTGAGCTAGGAAAGACGATCTCGAAATAGCTTCTTTTCCACACAAATTACCCGTACAAACGTGTAAATGTTTGAAGATCGCTCGCCTCGGACAATTGCGAAAACGAATTTTCTGCCATCGTCGCCTTTTTGCTCATTGTCATTCGAATGGAGATTTTGTTGAGAACTGTAGAGTGCTCCCTTCATTTTCACCCCTCGCAGGTGACCGTGAGCTAAAAAAGACGATGTCGAAAATGCTCTGTTTCCATACAAATGTCTCATATGAATTTAAAAAGTGTCGCGTTCACGTTACCCGTCATATTTGAAATTTTGCAATTATCCCCGTTTTGCTCCGTGTTATTCTGATGGGGAACTTGTTAAGAATGTAAGAGATGGTGACTGTGTAAAGCGCCACTACCTCATCACGGATGTGGTTGATTCGATTGTGATATATTGAATGAGAGAAAATAATTTGTCCCCTCCTCTGATTCGATCGATCGCGGTACTGTTTGTTTTATAGTGTTTCATAAACAGGTGTGGTTGCTTCGAGAGAGATCTCTCAGATGTGTGAGATTTTCAACCCCATGGGATGCGGAATGGCGAATGCATGGATCCAAGTGAAATTACGGCAGGAAATTCGTTAACGTGCTGTGACAGAGCAGTGATTTGACTATCATATGACTGCCAACAGGACTGTGGTCGCGATGGACATATACGTTTCTGATCAGATGATAGCGAGATACTTTTCGATAAAAGAGATTCTTGAAAGTACTGTGACATAGATCTGACAACTATTACTACCGCATTTCTGGAGAGTGGAATCATATGACAAACATTCGGCAAATGTTTCGTGAACAAAATGAGATAGCTAAATCTGAATAATTTAATCATTTGCCCCGCCTCTGCGTTTGATTGGTTGAAAGCATACAGCGTGAAAGTCGTCAAAATCGTATAAACCAAACACGTCATGATTTGGAATGTCGCTACACGTTCGCACATCCGGTCCAACTTTGAAGACCCTGGAAGCCTCGCCCACTCAATCCAATTGTCACCGTGAGTTCGTGACGGCAGACTGATAGATGGATAACAAGCTTGTAAACAAAGATCACTGATCGATTTTTCATCGCCTCCAGTTAGCGAGAATATAATGATAATTTCTCGGGAACAATTGAATTTAATAAAATATACCGAAGTGGGAGACGAATAAAAGATCATACACCCAAACATGATTTTGGGGGAACTTAAAAAAAATGTTTTTAATGATATTGTTACGTGACTTGCTAAATATCGTCTGCGATCGAAAATCAAAACAACAAACAATTTGACAATGATCGACGTGACCTGTTTGTGGCAAACTTTCCTGAGTTTGACTGTTGTCTTTTGCGAAAATTAAAAGTTTTTCGTTTACGTACACATAGTTTTTATATTTTAATATTACAGCCGGATTAAATTATAAATAACTGTTGTTTTCCTTCGGTTTATGCGATATAAACCGAAAAGTTTCAGCACAAGCTTAATCATAACTCGTTACGCGAGTTATGAAGCTTGTGCTGATAATTTTCGGTTTATATCGCATAAACCGAAGAAAAACAACAGTTATTTCTTAAATGAATACTTTGAAATGGGTTTTTTATTGTTTAATTCTTATTTATTTTTTATTATTATTTTTTCAGATATTCTGAACAAAAATATGTAGGTATTAAAAAGGTAGGCGTGTAATACATCAAATAAAAGCACTCGGCGCGTAGAATTCGGATATGTCCCAATAAGACTAAAATCCGCCTTCTCTGATTGGACGAGAGCTCGTTTAGTATATTCTATGTTTACGGCTCAAGTGGTAGATGTTACCGTCTGACGTCACAACGCGAAATATGTCAAATGACGTCGCCCGGTTCGCTTCATCAATGGAGTGACTAGCAAGCCGCTTTTTTTCTGGATTTTTCACATGTGCAGTAAACGGTGTTCCGGATAAAGTGTTGTTTAAATTACAAACCGATTTACGATTTGAACTAAGATGGAATGAGTTTATCTGGTTTATTGTTTATTTAGCCAGTGCCGTCGTGTGTACACGAGAGGTTTATTTACTAAACCTGTGATCGTTAAAAGTTGCCTTGAGAAGGTTTTAGGCTATGGGTAGTGTCTTAATGGAACATATACATTATTGTGATGAGTTGGCGGTAACATGGTTTGCGGCTCGGAGCGTATGTTCAACCTCGACGCTTCGCGTCTCGGTGGAACATGAGCTCCGCGCCGCAAACCTCAGACCACGTTACTGTCAACTCATCACAATAATTTATAATGTGGCAATTATACCCCTCGGGTGGGACTAAGAGGTAGGGGCGTCAAAATTATAAGATTTGGGGAGGTAGGCATGTGAAACATCAACTGAAAGGTCTTGACGCATGTAGTTAGAATATGAGGTAATCGCATCTCTCCGGGGTGGGGGCAGGGTAAGAGCTTCTAAACATATCTTACGTCTTCGATAGATAGGCATGTGATACATCAAATGAAAGGTCTCGACGCGTACAGTTAGAATTTGAGGTGACCGACCCTCTCCGAGGGATGGGGTGCGGGTGTCAAAATGTCGAAACTTTTCGATAGTTTGTCATGGAAAATGCATCAGATGAAAGATTCCCAACGCGCAGAGTTCAAATATGAGGTAACCGTCCCTCCCTGTGGGTGGGGCATATGGTAAGGGCGTTAAAAACTCAAGGTGTCGAAAGGTAGTCATGTCACATATCAAATGAAAGGTATCACCGCGTAGAATTTGGCAATGAGGTGTTCGGCCCACCTAAATCTGTGGGTGGATCTGGAAGTGCAAGAAAACAGTAAGCGTTTTTTTTTTTGTGCAAAAATAAGCGATCTGGCTCCTGGTCGTCCATCTGACTTTTTACATTGAAAATGTGTCCTATTTTTTTATGACATTACGAGCCATTAAACTAATTTGAATTATACTGTATTTTGATAAATCTGGAAGCATAAGTCTTTTCATCTCCCAACACAACTTTTATGTGTGCCCACGACGAGCTATTTAACTAATTATTACCCGCTGATTCTAAGAGATGTTTTTGAAAGAATACTTTCATTTTAATACGTTTTTTTAATTATGTCAACTGTAATTTTTTCTTCATTCTTTTATAAACACCCAATACATGACTGAATAAGAATTTTAGAAGTCCTTGTGGCTAGGTTTCTCTCTTGAAAAAACATTCTGTTTTGTGTACTGTGAAGGAAAGAGCGGTGATGTCTTCGTGTTAATTCATTCACTCCTGCGTTTCTAATTTGAATTGCCGTTTTCAACGCTGTTCATAGTGTTTGCTTTCCATAATAGGCCAGAGAATCAAGTATAGAAAAGCTAATTAATAAATAAATCATAGAACCCTAAAGATCTTTAAATTACCACAGACCTTCCAGGAAGGTATAAAGCATTTCGAATAGACAAAGGAGGACTGGCCGAATGGGCCACCGGGAAATTTCCCGGTGGGCCTTCCAACTGAGCCCCCAAAATTTACGCAGTCCAAACGCCCGATGGCGCATGAAATTTCGTGAAAATGTCAAAAAAGCAGAATGGATCTGATTGCATAGACTGTCGGTTTATCGAAATGCCTTCTATGTGGACTGCCATTGGCAGACCACATAAGGGCATTTCGTTGTATAAAGAAACTGAGTTCTTGTGGTTCGAAAAATGAAACTTTTCTCCCATTGAGCCGACCTATTCTCGGCCTGATAAGTCCGGGGCCACCTTTGGTGCAACATTTTTGCCAAATGACCGACAAAGATGATAAAACGATACCATCACAAATGTCCTTTCAATAGACTACCATTGATCGCTTTCTTTCGGTTCGAAAAATTAAAATTTGGACCGAGTCCAGGATCCCTTGGTCTTTGTCCTGGCAATTTCGTTTGGCGCAGTCCGCCCCAGCAAATAGATGGGTGGGGGCACAGTTAGACAAGGGCACCTACAAACTTATATTCATCAGTGGTTGGCCCACATGCCTTTAATGGCATAGTGACAATATAATACACAAAGGTATGTAAGTATGTACGTCTGCATTGAGAAAAATGGAAATTATCAGCTCCATATTAAAAAGCAGAGGCGGCGAAACCGGATGGGGGTGGACAGGGGACATGTGCCCCTCCACTTTTTACCACAGACATGTTGTGTGGTTACATAGTGAGTTAAAATGGGCGCATGCAAACGTGTCAATATACAGGCATTGCTGTAATATATTATTTGCAAATCCAGATAACATTTGGACAATGAATACCACCTTCGGTCGCTTCAGTTCGTTTCGTCTATTTCGACCATTTTCCAACCCGAAGGCTAGCCTTCGGGTTGGAAGATGATTGAAGTACAAGAAATGGACAGGACAGTCACTACACTGCGGCATGCTCATCCAAACAAGACGACACTATAGTGTGTCACGCTACATGTACCGATATACGATAGTAACTTTTCCTCCCATTTGGCTGAAACATGATAGCCTTGAAAATGTGTATCCCTCCACTTTTATCGAGTTTCCGCCACCTCTGTTGAAAAGATTTCTCCCAATTTAACATGGAGCCAAAATGTGCACTCTTCTCGACTCTAAGGTTCAAGGTAGACACAAATCAAACGGGTGAATGATGGGTCAGATCTCCAGAGTAAAAAGGCTGCGTACCTTCTTCCTGCTGAAATTGTAGACCAACCCCCTTCACATACATTAATAAACTTTCTACATGTTTCTAACTAGTCAGTGTAATATTTATATTGTTATTGTTTCAGTCAACTTTTAGGTACCAAGATGTTTCCAATGAAGTGTCACCTGTAAGTACTTTCCGCCATTACACCTGCTGATAATTTTCTATCTCTTGACACATGTCCTTGAGGTCTTGAATCGTGACTGGACACATCTGTAGTCTTTATTGTCTTCGCGACTAGTTACTCAAGTCCCATTCGTGAATACATAAGCCTCATTTGGATCTTTATTTCAATAATGTAGACAAAAATGACAGGTGTTATATGAAAAATATTTTTTCATCTCCTCGGTTTGTAAATTATGCCGACAGGTGCGACCGATTCGTTAGATAAAGGGTTAACTAATGCATGTGAAGATTCCTACATTTTCTGCTGGATAGAGCTGTAGGTTTTTAAATTTCTTGTTCGGTTTCGGTTTTGGTTTTTCAGGTGGAATAAAACTTCGGTTCGGTTCGGTTTTCGGTTTGTTCATGAGGCCAAACAAAATTCAATGAAACTCATTCTTATGTCCGGAGTCATAACTGGATGGCAGTAAAATTGAGTGAAACTCAATGAATGCCCGAAATAAGCTATAATACATGAAGAATCAGGAAGGCCAATATAATAATTACCTAAGTATTCAGAACTTTTATTGTGCTTGGCCATTTTTCGAGGTCTGATACCTACACGCAACTTGAGGAAAGCTACAAACACAACTAAACTGAAATGTCAGAAATTCACAGAATGTAGCCTTCCCAGAGTAGTGAGAGTACCCAGACACTGCCATTGGCAGTGTCTGAGTACTCTCACTACTCTGGGATGGCTACATTCTGTGAATTTCTGCAGCAAGAGAGTATTTAATAAAAAACAAAAAACCTCAGATTACGGGATGTGGACGGTTTTGGTTTGAATTTTTAAAAAAACCTAAAAACCTCAGTTCGGTTTCGGTTAACCTACAACTCTACTGTAAAATTTTAATTAATGAAGCACCGCGTTGTACCTGGAGCCTCATTAATTAAGTTTTAGATAATTATTCCTATAATTAGTGTTTGGAATCTGATATCACTCTTTGTACCTGATGACACAAGAGATGAAATGTGCTAATGTTAGTTACCCAGTTTGTTGGTGGCCTAATATGGTATATATGGTGTCAGTTAACCCTTTACCCAACGCAGACGATATCAAAATTTATTATTTAAAATATAATTTTTTCAATTTTTTCAAAAAATGTCAACAAAACCATATCATGTGACCCCTCGTTGGAACGAGCTCGTTCCAACGAGGGGTCACATGATATGGTTTTGTTGAAATTTTTGAAAAAATAATATTTTTTCAACTGCTCAATTTGCATATTACGCGGACTGCTGTGGGCGATTCGTTAGGTAAAGGGTTAATTTCATATTGGACGAGAGCGAAGCTGACACCATATATACCATATTAGGCCACCAGCAAACTGTGTAACGAATATATCTTACCGACTGCTGTATCGATGCACAGAACTAATAACAGCGATCAAAATTAAATGAGAGAATTCTCACAATGTGTTCACGTGTCTTTGCCTTGTTACAATTTATGGGAGAGTGCCTACAGGCACTCTCCCATAAATTGTAACAAGGCAGTTTCATACATATCAAACAGTTTCATTTCGAAGGTAACATGAAACACATCCACAGAATATGAAGCCTTTTAAGTTGCCTAACCTGCACTTCAGACCAAATATGGGCTTCCAACGCTCAATCTTTCAACTTGAAGCGTTTATCAGCTGCCGCCATTTTGAATAATCAATGAACAAAGGGGAGATTACCCATAGCTGTCAGCGTATATTGATGTTGACAGGCAGTATATGGTTTTATATGCAGTCTGCATGTGACGTCTTTGAACCAATGAAATTCCCAGATACTTGTAGGAGGTAAGATATTGTTTCTTATGCTTTTTCCCATAAATTGTACCTACATTCTGTAACTGTTTCTGAATGTCGTCCATTGAGTGAAAGTGAAGGCAAAGCCTCGGTGCACTCAAAGGACAAATTTATCAATTTTGATAACTTGGGTAAAATATCAGACATAAACCATTGAATTTTTATTTAAAGATTGCATTGGTTATAAAAAGAGAACATGCGGCAGTCAAAATTACCATGTGGGAGGTCCTGAGAAACAGACTCTTAACTTCCTTAGGCCTAACAATAAGATTAAATAAATGATCAAGCAAAAAGCTCCAAAATGTGTGGATTTCCGCACTCGATCCCGCTAACATTCAATAACAAACTGTTCCGTTGTTTAATATATCTGCAATATTACAGATTTTAAGGATTACCCCCCTTGCACCAAAAACATGTAAGCCATGTTTGGGACTAACGCACTACTTTGTGGGGATGAATACACATTTTTTGCTTTATATTTAACCCTTTACCTACCATGAAAAGCAGACGACACTTGCCAAAAAATATTTTGAATAACTATTATTTTAATTTTTTGTCTCAAAAACATAGGTTATGACCCTTTATTGGAACGAGCTCAATGAGCCCGTTCCAATGAGGGGTCATAACCTATGTTTTAGAGACAAAAAATGAAAAAATAATGACAATTAATTGGCGAGTTTTGAGAATAGCGCTGGCCGTTTTTGGCCGTTACGTTAGATAAAGGGTTAACAAGTTTCTCTGGTATATTTGTTAAATATGGAGCCCAAGGCGAACACACTTCTTGACATTAAAGGCCGTAGAAGAGACACATCCTATAAGAGAATAAGATTGCAATGACGAGAACCCAAATGAGAAATACAAGTTTCAGGTGACTGCATTTGAGTCGTGAGGGACCCTCCCACCCCAAGTTCTTGCAGCGGTCTGATGTTAAAAATCTATAGGTAAAGATATTGCTGGCCTAATATCTCTCTGTCTGTCTCTCACTGTCTCTCTCACACACACACATGCACACACACACACACACACACACACACAAGCAAGCAAGCAAGCACGCACGCACGCACGCACGCACGCACGAACGCACGCACGCACGCACGCACGCACGCACTCACACACAGTCTTGTCTACCCTACATACAGAGGTGCCCCATTGTTTGTCCTTTGTGTGGACTAACGGTTTCTACCTCGTTTTGCCGGTACAGTTCTGGGAAAACAACCGAGGTAAAGGGTTTCTTTTGTCTTTTGTACCTCGGTAAGGCGAAACACGCAAACTCTTTTGTCTAGTTACCTCGTCAAGTTGGTAAGACAAACCCACACACACACACACACACACACACACACACACACACACACACACACACACACACACACACACACACACACACGCACGCACACACACACACACACACACATTTTCCTGGCAATGCAAATTGAACATTTACAACATATTTTAGTTATTACCAATAACAGAACAAGGGCCGAGATTGGATAGTATGTAACAGATTATTAAGTTTGTTGTTTTTGTTATACCTCCACGGTCTGCTTAGAGTTCGGACTAATTTTTCAACCTTAACCATATTCACACCCGGCCTGGAGAATTCATTGGCCAAATGAAGCTAACTTTCTTCATATTAAGCCGAGAATTGCCACATTTGCATTCGCTCAAAATTTTCAGTACCCAGTGCAATCATGCACTATGTCTATGGAGTAAGTATGTGGGGTGTGCCTGCTGTACCCCTCCCTCGTCTGTCGCCTCGAGTGTCAACGCATATACATTATGGACATTTCTTGGAAAGACTGAATAATCAGAGAGAAATTTAAGATAACTCCTCATTTATTTATCACATGGGAATAGATGAGATTTGTGCCTATAAATTGTTGTTGTGATTTTTTTTTTTGTTTTGTAAGGTCGTTTACCCAGAGGTGGCGAAACTGGACGGGTTTTGGTAGTGTTTAGAGAGCATGCGCCACACAATGAGTTTATTTTTTTTAAAACAATTATTTGTGAAATCAGCTGATCTGATGTTTTATAGAAATTAATGTCTTCGTCGAAATGTCTATTATGTTGTTCTCACATGCATATTAGTCGTCTACGTTGAGGAAGAGACTCCCAGTCACATTATATGGAAGCGTGACTTGATTGGTCTGATTCACAGAACAGTAGCGTGGTCGTTACAAGTATCTGCCTCGCATCCCTTCCATACTCCAAGACATCGAACTCGCGAGTTAGAAAATATCAAACAAGTTTTAGTGTGCGAGGTGTTTGACTTGCAAGCTATGTACCACAGGAACAACACCCAGCACACTTTAGGAGGGATTTGGTTCTTAATGGCTTTGGTGTGTGTAGATTCCATCTTAAGCCATTGTTATTATAGCTCTCACATGACCACGTGTTAACTTTCTCTTGTAGCCTCACCGTTCGCATGACAGAGCTGTTGATGGAATACAGGTGAGTTACGATAATTATGTTATATCAGCGAGGATACCCTCAAAATCCTCCAACAAGATAATCCCCCGACATGACACAATCCCTCCCCTACCAAGACAAAATCCCTCTTCGACAAAATCCCTTCCAAATAAAATCCTCTGTCTGTATATCTGCTGACTAGCACTTAGTCAGTGACGAAAAACACCAGCACATTTTCAGTTAACGGTCAACTGAATTGGAAAGCAAGTAGTCCAAGGTTTCTTTTACATTACATATATTTACAAATAATAAAGTAAAAAAAAGTGCAGCTTGAATCTCCTGCACACAGATGAAGAAATTATCAAGTTTTCAAATCAGAAATTTTTCCTAGGACTTTAACCAATTCTGTCTTGTTTCACAGAGGTCAGTGACCTCTGTCAAACAAGAATGAATTGGTTAAATTCCTAGTTGCATGATGTGAAAAATGATCTGTCAAACAATGCTGAATTGGTTAAATGTCCAGTTGCATTATTTTAAATCACTTTGTTCAATATTAGTAGTATGTCTCGTATGTTTCACCCCAAGGTTGCAGGACCTCGATGCAGGACCTCTGAAGTGACGTCATGTCACGTGACGTAGTGGCGCCATGTTGTGTTGTCATGGTAACCCGCGTGAGTGGCCATCTCGTGACGCCATCCCCATAGTGATACATGATGTTAGTGCGCATGCGCAGCGCGTGTTGTTAGGGTGATACGTGCTTCTGTCGTCTATTTTGAGTACTGGAGGCCGCCATCTTGGTTTCTATGGTAGCACGTGATTGCTATGTTACCCAATTTTTCTGCAATAAGACGGGGATATATTCGGAGGGCGTGTTCGATTGAATCGGAGTAAATCCAATTACCACAAACAACCCGACAATCCCTCCAAATCACCAAAATCTATCCCAAATCACCGAAATTGACTTTATTTGATACGGATTTCCCATTTTATCTGCTTAGCACGTAGTGCTATAGTACTAAGGGGTACAAGGGGTGCGTTCGATTGAACAGGAGTAATGTTCTTGCTTAGAATTCTCCCAGAATCCCTTTTGGATCCCTATACCATGACGTTTTTCTCATTAAAAAACACGTTCCTTTGGTCATTACCCAGAATTCTCTGCTTCTATCTGTATATGCAATAGTTTTCGTCTATCTGGCGATGTTCCTTTGTTCTAGAGAATACTCGAGTAGCGTAGTAGAGCCTATTAACTGGAACAGCTTTGCTTATTATTACTATATTTATCTATTCTAGTCTATTCTTGTTAGTTCTGACCCTATTCCGTGTACTCTTGTTGTTTCATTTATCTAGATCATTTATATAAATTATAACTAACCAATCAGATTGCTTGATTTCCCATAACCTGTACTTAATCGTATAGAGTTATCTCCCCTTATTACAACGAAGTTATATCCAATGGCAATATCCCCGGGCACCCCAATTTCGGCACCCCTTTTTTGAATGAACATATGACCTTCGGCACCCCTTTTTGTCATATGTGCTTATGTGAAAAAGCACAATGTGACGCAATGTGCCCTAGCACATAGGCACATGATTTATGTGCCGATGTGTGCTTATGTGAAAAGGCACAATGTGACACAATGTGCCCTAGCACATAGGCACATACGGGTATTTGAGAATACCTATTGCCTGGTATTGTATTATTCGAGGATACCTATCTAGGATACCTTCTGGAGAATCCCTTTTTGTCAAATGTGCTTATGTGAAAAAGCATAATGTGACACAATGTGTCCTAGCACAAAGGCACATGCTTTATGTGCCGATATGTGCTTATGTGAAAAGGCACAATGTGACACAATGTGCCATATCACATAGGCACATACGGGTATTTGAGGATACCTATAGCCTAGTATTGTATTATTTGAGGATACCTATCTAGGATACCTTCTGGAGATTCCCTTTTTGTCATATGTGCTTATGTGAAAAGGCACAATGTGACACAATGTGCCATAGCACATAAGCTCATGCTTTATGTGCCGATATGTGCTTATGTGAAAAGGCACAATGTGACAGAATGTGCTCTATCACATAGGCACATACGTCCGAAATGGGATTCCATAGCCACAGGTGTTTTCCAAAAGGGATTCTTTAAAAGGGATTCCGTAAAATGGATTCCTATCCGACTCCGTAAAATGGGATTCCGCGTTTTATCATTGACACTCGAGGGTATTCCCCTTCCCTATTGGAAGAATTCAGTTCAGTGGATTGTAGTTCATTCAGTTAAAATTTATTAAGTTTAAAAATTCATTCAGCTCAGTTCATTTAGGTTATAGTTCAAAAAACTGTATTGGCTTCAAAGGGGTTTACACCTGGGTTATAGAGGTTATAGTTAAAAACTGTATTGGCTTCAAAGCGTTCATTCAATTTTGTTCAGTTCAAGAGGGTTAACATAGGGTTATATATGGGTTCATTCAGTTGAAAACTTTGTTATGTTGACTTTGATCTTGGTTGTGTTCAATCAGATCAGTTCGATCTTTGTTCACTTTGTTATGTTATGTTCTCTTCCATCTTGGCTGTGTTGGATCTTTGTTTATTTTTTATGATCAATTCACTTCGAGTTTGCTTATATTCGATCAGATCAGTTCGATTTTCGCCACTTTGTTTTGTTCACTTCGATCTTGGTTGTGTTGGATCTTCGTTCACTGCGACTTCAACAGTTAGTTCAACTGTAGTTTAGTTTGTTCTGTTCAGTTGTTTCCAACTAGTTCGATCTTCATTCATGTTTCGTCTGTTTAGTTAGGTTGTTGCATGTAGTATTTAGGGGTTAAAAATTGCATTGTATATATTGGGCGTTAAGATTAAGTCAAAGTTTATGTTGTGTTCCCTTCGACCTTGGTTGTCAGTTGTATTTGTTCGGGTTCTTGTTGCAGTTGATGAATTAGGCTTTATTAGTCCCTTTCCATACCCTCGAGTGTCAATGATAAAACACGGAATCCCATTTTACGGATTCAGATAGGAATCCATTTTACGGAATCCCTTTTAAAGAATCCCTTTTGGAAAGCACCTGTGGCTATGGGATCCCATTTCGGTCGTATGTGCCTATGTGTTAGAGCACATTGTGTCACATTGTGCCTTTTCACATAAGCACATATCGTCACATAAAGTATGTGCTTATGTGATATGGCACATTGTGTCACATTGTGCTTTCTCACATAAGCACATATGACAAAAAGGGAATCTCCAGAAGATATCCTAGATAGGTATCCTCAAATAATACAATTCTAGGCTATAGGTATCCTCAAATACCCATATGTGCCTATGTGATAGGGCACATTGTGTCACATTGTGCCTTTTCACATAAGCACATATCGGCACATAAAGCATGTGCCTTTGTGCTAGTACACATTGTGTCACATTGTGCTTTTTCACATAAGCACATATGACAAAAAGGGATTCTCCAGAAGGTATCCTAGATAGGTATCCTCGAATAATACAATACCAGGCAATAGGTATCCTCAAATACCCATATGTGCCTATGTGCTAGGGCACATTGTGTCACATTGTGCCTTTTCACATAAGCACATATCGGCACATAAATGATGCACATTGGGTCACATTGTGCCTTTTCACATAAGCACACATGACAAAAAAGGGGGTGCCGAAGGTCATTTGTTCATTCAAAAAAGGTGTGCCGAGATTGGGGTGCCCGGGGATATTGCCATTGGATATAGATATGATGACAATCGGATACAACTTCGTTGTAATAAGGGGAGATAACTCAATACGATTAAGTACAGGTTATGGGAAATCAAGCAATCTGATTGGGTAGTTATAATTTATGTAAATGATCTAGATAAATGTAACAACAAGAGTACACGGAATAGGGTCAGAACTAACAAGAATAGACTAGAATAGATAAATATAGTAACAATAAGCAAAGCTGTTCCAGTTAGTAGGCTCTACTACGCTACTCGAGTATACTCTAGAACAGCAGATAAAATAGGAAAATCCGTATCAAATAAAGTCAATTTCGGTGATTTGGGATAGATTTTGGTGATTTGGAGGGATTGTCGGGTTGTTTGTGGTAATTAGGTTACTCCGATTCAATCGAACACGCCCTCGGAACATACCCCGTCTTATTGCAGAAAAATTGGGTAACATAGCAATCACGTGCTACCATAAAAACCAATATGGCGGCCTCCAGTACACAAAATGGACGACGGAAGCACGTATCTCCCTAACAACACGCGCTGCGCATGCGCACTAACACCACGTATCACTATGGAGATGACGTCACAAGATGGCCGCTCACGCGGGTTACCATAACAACACAACATGGCGCCACTACGTCACGTAACATGACGTCACTTCCGAGGTCCTGCACAGAGGTCCTGCAACCTTGCGGTGAAACATACGAGACATACTACTAATATTCAGCAAACAGGAAGTGGTCTGAGACTTTCAAATGTATACCCCACGCTTGGTATGTGAGCTACATCATTTGTTGATCCTCCCTGCTCGAAACCACCGCATCAAACCCATATTACCTGTTCCTTGAAATTTCGAAAAAGACGATAAAAACACAAGTTATTTTATATCCACGCATTTATTTAATCCTTTATCAAATTTACAAATATTATATTCAACCTACGCACACATAATTTTCATACCATGTATTTTTCCAGCTGTATTTGGATAAGTGGCAGTAATATATACCATTCACATTGTGCTGAGGATCACTCCCCACTCGTCAACATATCTGTATATACTGGTCATAAAAGTAAATGTGTGCTTTTTTATTTTTTTATGCCCCTCGATTGGGAGGCATATTAAATTCGTGTTGTCCGTCCGGCTTATGAGTTTTTTTGTTTTTTTTGCTCGGACAGACATTATGAGCTTACGTACAGTTATTACGAGGTTAATGTCTCAAATATGAGACTTATGAGGCAAGAATCGATTTGTAGCGATTTTTCGGGGTTTATGCAGGGGGGGGGGGGTCTTCCAAAAAATTCCGGACACAAGGCATAAAATATTTTTTTCCACCTTTTGACCACCACCCACCCACCCACCCACGTGCAAAAAAAATATTTTTTTCCTCTGACCACTTGGACACCCACCCCACCACCTATATTTTTTCAGTGTATCACCACAGTGGGTAATGAAAAATTATTGCACTGAGCTTCCCGTTGTCAATCCTTGCCTTAATTTGAATCCTAATCTGTTAACTGTTTTTTTTTTCACATCTTTATGTTCTGGTGGTTCTAATACCTGATGACAGAACTTTCAGTTGAGCATTTGTAATTCATGCATTTCAATAATATGCCTATATACACTATGGCGTAGTGTATACTGGCATATTATTGAAGTGCATGAATTACAAATGGTGAACTGAAAGTTCTGGCCTCAATGCTCTCATAATAATTATCATTCATGTGTTAAGTTCCGAGACTGAAGAAATAGTTTAAATTTAGTGAAGAAGTTTTAATTTTAATGACCTAACTACAGGCTAAGTGTCTAGGCTTGAGGTTTCAGCCAATTGTCATTACTCAAAAGATAGTAGATAGCGTAGGTAAGCTGAAAATCTGTCACCTAACACTATTGTAAATCTCACTGCCCGTCCTGGTCCGTCTCCGAAAAAATGTCAGCATTGATTTCTGTATATAACAGCATATAATGTAAGAATTAGACTATTTTTGTGAACATCAAATAGAGGATTAAAATAATCTTCTTTTGCTGCATAGTATTATGCTCAGCTACTCATCTATATACTCTGGCTCAGTCAGGGTCAGTTTTCATTTCAAATATTAACTGTAACTTTTGTTTCATGTTTTCACGAGATAGCCAGACAAACCCTCTGTGAAAACCCTGGTACTATCACTATGAGCTTGAATTAAGTAAGTTGGGTTTTATATCAAAGATGCGAATTGAGAATTTTCATTAGTTTCAGGTTACAAGAGCTCTACTCAGAGAAACTGGGCATTTAGATTATTTTCCGTAAATTTGTTACGTTATTTTAGATGTTCTGCTAAACACATTGCTACTCATTGTAAAATCCAAATTGTGCCGTGATGATTCAGCTATGAAAATTATGTTAACCATTCCCAAATTAAAATTCATAAATTTCCACTGATTGCTTTTAGTCAAACTGGAGTACACAATTCTTTAATGCATCTAATTTAATTTACAAAAAAGAGAACAAATCCCCTAATCAGCCTAGTGGGGCCTTATTCACTAACCCTACCTGACAAACAGGTGCCTATTAGACTACTAAACAACAATATAGCCTTGTTATGTGAAAATAATTTGAAAAAAAAACACCAGGAAACAAATTGCAACTCCAGGAAAAATGGTGTTTTGGCCCCCATCCGACTACCCACCCACCCCGGTCTTGTGTCCGGAATTTTTTGGAAGACCCCCCCCCCCCCCCGGTTTATGTTAAGGTTTATGGTCAATTAACGGCTGGCGTGGGTTAGCGTTGCCCCCCTCTTCAGGTTTATCTAACCATGTCTATTCCCACCCCCCCCCCCCCCCAAAAAAAAAACAAAATTCCTGAAGAAACGACTTTTTAGTGGTTGTCCGAACATTTTAAAATGATCAATGTTTCCGCAAAAAAATAAGCCCACAACTCCCGTTTTCCCGCACATCCGTCCAACTTTATTTGTCCGTCCGGAGACATAACTCTATAATGCTTTCGTGGATTCTTATGAAACTTTACACAAGGGTAAGAACCAATGGAAGGTCTTTTGCACAGCAACATCATGTTCGTGTGACAAAAGAGCAGTGGAAGGCACAGCAACACAATTCTCGAGTGACAAAACTCAAGGTCACAGAAAAGTGAAAACTTAATTCTTTCACAGACTGTATTTGTCCATCCGAAGCTATAATTCTGTAATGCCTGGGTGGACTCCCATGAAACGCCACACTAATATAAAGACCAATGTAAGGTCTGTTGCACAGCAACACCATGCTCTCGTAACAAAGGTCAAGGTCACAGAAATTTGAAACCTTAATTCTCTCACAGATTGTATTCGTCCGTCTGGAACCCTAGTTCTATAATGCTTGGGTGGATTTCCATGAAACTTCATACAAGGGTAAAAACCAATGGAAGGTCTGTTGCACAGCAACATCACATTCTCGAGTGACAAAGGTCAAGGTCACAGGAATGTGAAAACCTAATTCTCTCACAAAATCGGGTTTTTCATCCTGAACTACTGACACTGCAACTTTAATTTTTTTGGTATGAAGCTGTATCAACATAACATATACAGGCAACATAACACATATGGGCGAAACCATGCTTGAGCGAGAAGGTCAAGGTCACGGGACTGTGAAAACTTCAAATTCTTGTTTGGTATGAAGGTGTAGCTACATAACATATACGGGCATCACCATGCCTGAAAACTTAATTATCTCACGGAATTTGGTTTCTCATCCAGAACTACTGAAAAAGACAGCGACTTCAAATACGTTTTTTCTTTGGAGGTGTAGCAACATAACATATACGGGCAACACCAAGCCTAAGAGCAAAGATCAGCAACACCATGCTTGAGTGACAGAAAAGTCAAGGTAACGGGAATGTGAAAACTTAATTCTCCTGAGTGACAAAGGACAGCAACACAATGCTGGAGTGACAGAAAGGCCAAGGTCCAACTTTATTTTGACATTTTCTGTATGTCAATACAAGTGACACTCATATGTGTATGGTTCTGTTGAGAAAGTTCCAGCTTAGAGTGGCTGTATTGATCTTATTGAAATATGGCCAATACAGCTTTTGGCTGCTATGTTAAGATGTATTTCATTAAATTCGTACCCTTATGGACTATAGTGAGCACCAAATTCAACACAAAACTTTTCATTTCAGTATTATAGGCCGTTTGGCCATAGTGCAGGGGGGCATCCGTGCCCGGGCAGTTACCGTTATGCTTGTTGGTTTTTCATTGGGGTTACTGCCACTTTCAGTTGCCTGTGCCATATCGTGCAGACATTATTCAGCTGGAGGTCTCCGAAGTACACAACACAGCAATGGTTAGTAGTTGCCTGAGTTTCCAATTACTATCCTGGTATTTGTTGAAGGCAAAAATATCATAGGCATACAAAACATGGACCGAAGACGTACAGCACGTCGATACCGAACAACAAAAATGGTGGAATATAATAATTTGCAGAACAATGTCAGTCTGTTTACGAATTCTGGACAAAAGCCCCACGAGACAAAATCCCATTGATTCTAATTAGCCTTGATATCTAAAACTAAAGCTGACAATAGCATTGTAACATATTATTATACCATTATTATTACATTCTTAATTATTTCTTTGCCATCAAAAGTTCATGTTCTTGCTATGTTTTTTTATTATTTTAGGCCTCATAATCTACAGAAGAGCATGGGTGGTGGTGTATTCCGCACCTTGAGTGCAAGAAGGTTTTGCAATGCTGAAGCATTGCAAAACCTTGTTGCACTCAAGGGACAAATGTATCAATTTTATTTACATAGGTAAAATATCAGACATAAACCATTTAATCTTTTTTTTTAAATTTGCATTGGTTATAAAAAAGAGAGCATGTGACAGTCCAAAGGACCATGCGGAAGGGCCTGAGAAACAGATTTTTAATTTTTAGGTCTTATTGATATTATATGATATAACTGTTATTGGGCCATATGTGATATGTGGTTACACACTTGATCAATGAGCGATGTTTGTACCTCATCAGCTTCACCAGTATGCATCCTTGGGTTATCTCGTCATGAAAATCGGCTTTCGATAAAGTCATCACCCCTGAGATTATTAGACTGGCGAGGAAGGCTTAATTAAGAAACCAGTGATTGTCGAAAAAACACCATAACATCATTAGAAAATAAAGCGAAGTTTCCTTCTTTTACTTTTAAACGAAAACTATAGACAACTCTCGGAGCTGTCAGTTGTTTTCGTTTATTAAAAGTTACAAAAGGAACCTTGGCTTTATTATGGCAAGCTACTTAGAAGCAATTAAGTAACCGTCAACTTTGGCTTTTTTAGCGAAAGTGCTTTCTCGATAGTTTGCAAGTTTTTATTCTTCACCGGTAGAAATCTAAATTTTATAGTAAATTTCCTTTCTTATTGTACCTACTACAATTGTTTACTATAGACTTGCACTACAGTGGAAGTCCCTAACTCGGAAGGAAAATATGCTCTCTATTTTGATCTTTCCCAATCGATTTGGGAAAGGAAATTGGTGCAAAAGCACCAAGACTGTTCCTTTAACCCTTTACCTAACATGAAAAGCAGACGATACTTTCAAACAAAATTCTTGAAGAACTAATGTTTTTCATTTTTTGTCTCAAAAACTTAGATTATGACCCCTCATTGTACGAGCTCGTTCCAAAGAGGGACCATAACCTATGTTTTGAGACAAAAAATGAAAATATAATGAAAATTAATTGGCGATTTTTTAGAATAGCACTGGCCGGTTTTGGCTGTTACGTTGGGTAAAGGGTTAATCCTTTATGTAACGTAACGGCATTATCAGGCCAGCGCAATTCACAAAAATAGTCATCTAAACTTTATAAGTTTTAACATGTTTGTGTCAAGAACGAAGTCCCCGTGGAAGAAACAAGACTTTTGCATTTATTCAAGAAATTCATTTCGTAAAATTTCATCTTCTGATCGTGTTAGGTAAATGAGAAAAAGTACCCTAAATTTTAATTGGGATTGATTAATAGAAACTTATCTGATAGGAGAGTAAGACAATCTGGAACATTCCATTCTTTTTGTCAGAAAACATTTTTCGAGCGTGTTTCCCTCTTTACGCAATGGTGTTGGTTCGATTCCCTAATACTTCAACAGGCCAAAACCTTTGTAGACAGAATTTTAGTACATGACTGACAATTTTCGTCATTGGAGGAGAGTTGGCTTCCTTTAATTTTCGAGTATAAATGGAGGTAATAATCCACCCCAAGTGAGGCATAAATCTCAAGGGAAACGGGGCTTATACGGGTATGGAGTCACCAGATTGACGGTAAATGAAGGGTTCAATAATGGGGAGCTACATAGGTGCATGGGAAGTGGGAAACTCCTGGAGGAGGGTGGGGTTTCAAATGTAGCATATAAGGGAATGGGTCCGTTATATTACCTGATCGGGCAGGCGTTGCTCTCGTGCCTTTGGCGCATATCTTCCATATCAGGGTATGGAACAGAATTCGCATGGAATCCGGGGGCCACTCATCGGGGAGGTACTAGGGGGAACGGTAATTCTGTGTATTCCCCGGGCGGGTTTTGTACACAAACAAATTGAAGTTGGTGATGCACTTGTTAGGCAAGATCAGCCAATTGGGTTAGGGTAGAGCTGCGTATGTGCTATTTGTTAGCTCGACAACGCTCCAATACATCTGCTGGTAGGTATTACTTGCATGGCGCTGTTTATTCTTGCTAGATCCGGTTCAGGTGGGGGGTATTCTGCCACTAGGTGTGGTATATTGGGCCCTAGTCATGTGGGCGGTTTGAGCCTCGTAATTAAGGCTAGGAGAGCCGATTGCTGTTCAGGGTTGAGACAGCGTTGGGTTGTTGATGGAGGGGTTTCACAAGGTGTGGTTACAATTAGGGTTTTATTGCAACCTGTCTGGCGTGACAAGGGAACGGGTGGTAGTTGATCTTATTAGGACGCTGCGGGAGCAGTCAACTGAGCCGGGCGGCATAGTTATAGGGTAGGATCATGGTTGTCATTGTAGGGTGGTACAGAGCAGGGGGGGGGGTGAAAAAAAAATTGTTTTTTTCCTTTTTTCTGTGGTGTACCAATAGGAGTGTCCTCGGGGGAGGTTGAGAAATGTATTGACGGCTGGGAATTGTCGGGCGACAGGTCAGTGATGTAATGCGCTATTTGTGACTGGGTGGGAAAGATGTTACTCTCATCGGTTGGATGTTGGTTAATATCACCATATAATTTGGGAGGGGATGGTCGATTGGGTGTGGTCTCAGGTTTGAGTATGTTCTGGGTGGCGAGATTATGGTTTTCCAGGTAGGAATGGGCTCAAGCCGGTAAGAACATAGGTGACTACTCAATATTGTAGGACGGGTTGTCCTGTTTTGCAGTCAGATGGTGAGTTGAGTCGAAAAGTAGGGGGTCACAAGTTCTAGGGTCTGTCATGTGACCGGGTGAGAGTGTGCGATCGCAGGGGATCGTATTGCTGGGTAAGCAGCTTGGCTGGTCCAAGGTAGCAGGTCTGACAGTGAGGGGGGTACATCTTGTTCGGGAATATTTGGACATGGGATCAAGTTATCCTCCTTGATGTGCGCGGGACTGGATATACAGTACATGGAGAGTGGATTGTAACTAAATCACCCGCAGAGTGGAGTTATCACCCCAGCTATAACTTTCAAATTGTGTACATATCGACAAAAAACACAAGCAATGTTTCAGCCAATGGACCTCCGGGTCTAACCCGGAGTTCCATTGGCTGAAACTTTGCTTGTACTTCTTATGCTTTGCAACAAATTTGCAGTTATTGCTTGGGTGGAATCTCCACTCTGCGGGTTATTTAGTGATAATACACGCTCCACGTACTGTACCAGCAGTCTAGTCTGCCACTGATCGCTTAGTTGCAAGGAAAAATGTTCTTTTATTTTGAGATTTTTTTTAATTGGACCGTAGTATGGTCGACCGATGGGTTTGCGCCCCTCCCCACCCCAATCCCCTATTGATACTATTCTTTCCGAATGAGTGATGAAGTTGATACAAAAATGCCATCGAAATGTCCTCTGTTTGAACAGCCATTGATCTCATGCAATGAAGGAGCATTCGCTCAGTTCGAAAAATTAAAATTTTCTCCGGGTTCGTGGTTCGCTTTGGTTCATTTCTCGGTAACTTTTCTTGGCCCAGTCCACCGCTGCGTTTGTACGTTTGAATCACGTCCCATTGGTAAGATAAGTACGGATTGGGTTGTCACCACTTGAAATATAGAGTTTGTGTTTAAAGTCACATATTTCGACACAATCGCTATTGCGTTTTTGTTCTACGTTAGATTGCAACTCGTTCATTATCTGCTCAGAATGTTCTAGTTTCTTCTTCAATTATAATTGACCTATTCATTCCAGACCCATTCCTGGCAGCAGAATTATCAAGACGGCAAAGGGGTGAGAAACAAAATCGAAAAATGTAGCGACTTTCAACAATGCATCAGAATGTACGCAACATCCATCTTACGGGTGGCTGTAATAGATACGAAATTGTGCAGTACCGTAATACAGAAGTTTGGGCAAGCATAAACACCTTTCACATCTGGTAGATGGCATTTTTAATTGATAAACCACGAAGAAAATATTTCAAAAAATCAACGTAGAGTGAAATATAGGATAAATTCCCTCAATTGTCTTTTTTTCTGTCTCCCGTGTTCTACCCGATTTGTGTTCAGTATTTTATCCCACAACTAAACTTGTCAGTGAATGAAGCTGACAGTTTTAAACTTTCTTGCTTGACACCGTTTGTGGCGAAGTATTTTATTCACGTCATAACAAGCAGATGCATAACGTCCAATCAGATGTTTTCCTACATGACGCTCTTACGCATAATCCAAATTTCAGGCGCGGTGTATCTAGAAAATTAACTCAATGTCTGGATTGTTTCGGTTAACGTTCAATGCGTGCAGTACAGCCGTGGACTGGTCGAAAGCCACGTGTGTGCAGTGTCGTCCATGCATGCGTTTATCAGGTAATACAAGTCATCATCAGCAAAATTTTAATTAATGAAGCACCGGGTGGTACCCGGTGCTTCATTAATTAAATTTTTGATGATTATTTCTATAATTAGTGTTTGGAATCTAATATTGCATCTATGAAAATATTGCCCACCCAGGAGAGACCAGTTCACGGCGGCCATACTGTGCAGTAATCGTGGTATAAAATCAGAAATCAAAACTTCTCAGGTAGATCTAATGGTCGCATTATAAAACCCTGGGCATAAAGTTCGGCCGCCGTGGATTGGTCACTTTCCACGGGTGGACAATATTTCCACGGACCCAATATTATTACATTCCAAACAGTAATTATGGAATAATAATTGAAAAATTAATTCCTCAATTCATTAATTAAAATTTTGCTGATGATGCTTTTTTTTTTACCTGGTAAACGCATGCGTGGACATTATTGTACACGCGTGAATTACGACCAATCACGGCGACTGTACTGTAGTTTCGACATTCCAAATGACGTACACAGGAAAGCTTTTGAAATAAAGGATCCAACAAAACATTGCAGAAAGGCTCTCAAAGGAATCGCGATTTCATATGAAATTTCTGTCCCCAGTTCACTAAAATCGATCTGAGCTGGAGTTTACAGAGACTTTCCGAGGCTTACCGAGACTTACCGAGGCTCAGATCGATTTTAGTGAACGAGGTTCCGAAATTTCATCTCAAATCGTGACAATTTCAGATTCTTTTTATCCCATAATGTGTAATTTAACCTTTTAGCTAATGTAACGACTAAAGGTGAGCAGTGCTGTTCAGAAAAATCATCATCCAAAATGTTCTTATATTTTCCATTTTCGCCTCAAAAACGTAGCTTATGACCCCTCACTGGATCGAGTTTGTCAAGCTCGTTCCACTGAGGGATCATAAGCTATGTTTTCTAGAGAAAAGTTGAAAATATTTAGTTATTCAGAAAATGTTTCCTGCAGAAGTCGTATTAGATAAACAGTTGATGAAACATAAGAGGTTAATTCAGTTATTCTTCCGAAACAAATGCACTCATAACGTTGCCACGCTGACGTTTTTCCCGTATTTGACGTGTTGTGAACGATATTTTTCCTAATGAGCTATTTAATGCAGATTATGTGACCGTCCAAGCGGCGTCTGTTGCACCATAATATAGTTCAGGGAGAAATCGAAACATGTGTGCTCATCTACAGACCCTATAGCAGTACCCAAGTATAGTTTGAGCATTTCGTGATACATATCAAAAACGTTTTTTACCGGAAACGATCATCTATGAAAGTGCCGAAGTGGCTGCAATGCCTCAAGCAAGTGGAACGTTACTAGTTTGTCAGGTACCCCCCCCCCCCCCCCCCAAGGACCTTAGAAGTGACGTCATGTAGCGTGATCCAGTTATATAAAGTTGGGTTGTAGTAGCGGTCATGTGACGTCATGGTGATACGTGATATCAGTGCACATGCATTCGCGGCACTTGTTACGGTGACACGTGTTTCTGTCATCCATTTTGTTGGATCGCTTGGATATGTGAAACACATATGGACACAAGCTGTTCTCGTGAAATATTATTTTGTTATCAGTTCTGCTACAGATATCCAGTCGCCTGCGGCGCCTGCTGTCAACTCTATGAGTTGTTTACATCTGTGTTTCATTTTCTATGCATCACAACCTTCATTTTGATGTATAATTTGTGTATATTTAATTTGAATTTAAGGAATAGCAAAAAGATGTTTTATGGCGTCAAACGCGAGGTGTTTGTTTTGTGAAGCTCCTACAAAATTTCACTTGAACTTTCTACAATGATATCTTCTGAATTTTTGCAGCCTTCACCGCGGCAATTTTCACATCAACAACACATTTGAGTCCAATGTTTTTGGCAAGAACGAAGGTTGCTCCCACAAGTATTCCCATTCCCTTGCATTTATCTCTAACAGGTTTTAAAAGGTCTTCCGGAGCAGCATTGTGATCTATCATTATTGGAAATAGTTAATTGCTGCGTACCTCCGATCCCCATAACATGGAGTTTAAACAATCATTGTCGAGTTTCTCCAAAATCAAGACCTGGAAGTGGACTTTGAGACAATGGCAATATGCTGCCCTTTCTGTTGGCGGAAGATTCTGTGGCTCAATGACTAGTGCTACGATTTCCAAACACTTAGCAAAGCGAAGGGACCGGCCTTGCCACCATAAATGATCTGGAAACTCTTCACACCGGCTCCGCCTACGTCTTCCTGTGATGCATTGGGGTTACTGATTGTCGATGAAAGATTTTGAAGTTCTTTCATGTTTACTATCTTTTTCAAGATGTTTGTTTCTCCCACCCCACCCCCCCCCCCACCCCCGCCCCTTGACTGAAGATTGCAGATGTGATGTTATAGCCACGCCAAGTATGAATAGATAGAGGATAACTAGTGTTTTTGAGTGGATACCGAAAATTATCTCGTGAGTGACCGAAACAAATGTTCAGTTTTCGTGAGCGCTTGCGCGAGCGAAAATAACCATTTGTCTTGGTCACAAGTGAGATAATTTTCGGTATCCACTCAAAGACACTAGATTTTCTTTTTATTATACGCTTTTTATAAGAATCTGATAATTCCACTCGTTTCAACTTTGAATTGGTGCATGAAAGTAAACAGCGCATTGAATCATTGAAACGCGGAAGTGATTTGATGGATACTCGGAACAGATGGCGTCTTGCAATCTGATTCACCTGATGGGTTTCTAGTCCAAACAAGGCCTGAAAGTCTGTAATATAAGTTTTTGGTTTGGTGCGTCCTTTGAAAGGACGTACCAAACCAAAAACTTATATTACGGACGTTCAGGCCACGTTTGGACAAGCAGGTTTCATGCATCAATTCAAGGTGAATACGTGTTGAATTTGTAACAGGAGGAGAGATAAGTGTGGGAGCCGGGGTTCGAACCGTCGACCTCTAGAACACAAAGCGACTTAAAAATATTATTGCTGGAAATGATCGGCATCCACTCAAAAACACTTGATTTACTTTTGCGTATATGTTTTTAGAACAAATTGATCATTTCCAATGATAATTTGACTCGTTTGTACGTTGACGTGATGCTTTAAAAGCCGCCATTTTGATTGATAGAAAGTGAAAATTTCGTTATCTTCACAGTGAGGGATACGATTTCTATCTTTCCGCAATTTCTTCGTTAATCTACCGTTTAGCGTATAATAAAAAGTACGTATGGAGTGACTATGGGTCCAACCGTATCCACGATATCACCGATTCACCACAAAGCGAACTGATGTTTGACTGATTTCAGAGGTGCTGACTGGAAAGAAATATCTGTCATGTCTGCCTTCCAACGATTGGCAGAACTTGGATTTTTTATTTGTGACGCGGCCTTGATAGAGCCATAAATGTTGAAAGTGTCTTCAAGTAGAACGTCTGACAGAGGTGTATGGCAAGAGGGGCATTGGTGGCCATCATGTTTAAACGATTGTTTCTGTTAGTACCGCTAGTTTGTGTGTGTTTGCGACAAAACAAAAATTATGAAGATTTTAACGTTTTCTGTTAAACATATCTTTCTCGGACGGATATCCGGTCGACGATGTGAACCCACCACGCATGTCAAAGTACCGCCGGTACCAACAAAACCGGTAACTGGACGGGACAGAACCTGTCCCGCTGAAACTGGAGCCGGTACCGGGTGAAATCAACAACTGGATGATATTTCGCAATCAGATAGGTGAAATTCGTGTATAATCCGTCCCAATTCCGAAAATCGCACGACAAACATGGTACCGTGCCAATTATTCTGCGGCAACATCGTGCTTTATGTTTACTTTGATGTTACCGCAGAATAATATATGTGAAGTAGCGGATGACTGCGCTTTCTTTGTCTTTAATGCGACGTTTGAAAAGTCAAACTGGTCGGCCTTATCATGGTCGTGGCACAGACAGAACATGCACCTGTAGAGTGTATTGATATGTTCATTCAAAAATAAGGTAAAATAACGTCATGCAAGTGTGCCATACACGATTATTAGCCTGTTTACCCTCGTTCAAGTAGGAATTTCTCAGTAAAATATTTTTTTCCCGGTACCGGCGGGACAACAGCTTCTGTACCGGTACCGATTCAAGCATGAGGGAACCGGCGGTAGTTCCAGTACCGGTAGACATGTCTGGAACCAACTTGACAAGTTTGATTTCCAGTCGTGGACGAATGGAGTAATTGCTTTTCTGAATTCTGATAATGGGTGTCACGTTAATCTATTTTCAGTTCTTCCGGGACGATGATGAGATACCAAGAGTTGTGGACGTTTGAGAATGAAGAGAGAAACACGATGTCAATCTTCAGAAAAAAAAGTCACGCTGAAATTCTTATCCAGTTATCTCTCATTTTACGTCATCATTTGTTCTTGTCGTACATCGTTATCGAAGATGTATCCAACATAAAACAGAATTCGCCACTTCCACTACTGTTAAAACTAGAAGTCCTGACACGAACAATGCGCTTATTTTGACATAACTTCCGCGTCGGAATTGAGAGAAATTTCCCTGCCCGATGGCATCCCAAAACTACAGGTTCTCCTGGTTATCAATAGAAAGCACAAGCAATGTTTTAGTCAATGGACCTCCGGGTTAAACCCGGAGGTCCATTGGCTAAAACACTGCACGTGCTCTGGCTTGACAGTCCTCATAGCACCCAGATCAACACACAGAGTGACGTGCTATATACGGACAATTCACGACAGGAATTCTGGTTTTAACTATAACAGTCACGTGATGAGACGATCCAATGGTATCTTCGTCGAAGTTATGGAACTTGTTTTACTTACTTTTTTATTTTAGTCCGTGGATTCCACAACCCATCTGTTTAAAACAAATTGTCGCTCTTAACAACAAAGAGAAAAGATCCTTCTTACTTGAAACATTTGACGGTTCTGTTGTATTCACACAGGTAGTTAGACAAATGAAGTTCCTGCGGCATCATTTTATTTTTTGCGAAAGAAAAAAAACTCCAAAACGTCAGCCATCAAAGTGTTTAAGACATGTTACTGGTGATTTGAACGAGGCAGCCTCTCATTTCGGTCAATGCTTTTGTAAATAATTTATAATGTATATTTAGTCTTGCAACTTTAGATACCAACCAATATAAAATTCCATGTAGGTGTATCGTTGTACATATAAGGAAACCTCTCTAATTTGGACACCGTCGGTGATGTGTGTTATGCCCTGGTTAAAGAATTATCCGAAAAACATTAATTGGACCAAGAAGGACTGAGGGTATAGTGTCTTTAGTGAAAAAAGAAACAGTTCAAGCTGATGTTGCGCTATAGATCATACATCTTACATATTAGTTTGGTAAACGTCTGTAGCTCTACTAATAAATGAGGGTAGGCCTCTTGTCAGTGATATTTCCTAATGCCAAACATTTTGTATTTTTTCTTCAAATCAGATCGTGCAGCGATGCCTTAAGGGTTCTCACTCAAATGAAGAGTCAATGAATTTTTGCACCTTCCTTGAGAAGAGCTTGAATTTGGTTCCATCGTTGAAAAGTAGCTCAGTTTGGTGTGCAGATTCTAAACCATTACAGTTTATTTCACTAGTTTCTGTCAAAAATCGGATCACATGCTGTGATGCAATACACTTTTGGAAAGGGCTCAGAGAGCCCTTTCCAACAGCGTGTTGCATCACAGTATTCCATTGCTATGTCATTATAGGGGTCCTACTAAATACCGAGGGATACCGAGGTGAAAGGAAATAAGTAAGTTATTTATTTATTGGTGTTTAAGGTCACATACTTATGCACAATGGCTAATCATGACCGTGACAGTTTTACGGGTGGAGGAAGCCGGAGTACCCGGAGAGAACCACCTAGCAACGACGGGCGGCTGCCAGCTCCCCAACATCGTAACTCCGCACTGCAGCACAGGCAGGGTTGCGCACCATCGACGTGTTGTACGCCTTAGTACAAGGCATCATCATGCCCCCATGTGGACAATCGGTGTTAAGTGCTTTGCCCATGGACACAACGCGGGAGTCCGAATCGATCGCTCAGACGGTCACCCATCAGAGGACTAATCCGGCTCAACGTTGCTTAACTTCGGTGATCTGACGAGAACCGATTACCGAAACGCCACCACGCCCCAAATAAGTAAGAATTGTTTAAAAGGTTTAAATATATGTGCAGACATATTGTTTAGTCCTTTGAAGCAATATTTGTGATATTACCGTTGATTTATTCGAGTAAATGCAAGATATATATAGACCGAGCTGTTTCCGAAAACTGCCCATCGGTACTTAGTAGGTAGCTTTGTACTTAACAAGCTACTTCGGTGTCTGGGTGAAGTGCGTAAGTGCTAAGGGGAAGTTGCTGGCCAGTTCATACGCTCAATCCCCTCCATATGTCGGTACTCCCCGACAGCATGGGCAACATGAGGACGGGCATTATCGTCCATCAGAATGAATCTATCACCCACTGCACCTGCATACAATCTCGCGTGGACATCCAGGATCTCATCAATATACCGTTGTGCAGTCAATGTACACCAGCATGCATGGACATAGAGCTCTGTACATCCATCCCTGGTAATGCCGCCCCATACCATGATTGACCATTTACCATAGCGGACATGCTCAGAAATGTTGGCTGCATGGAATCGCTCTTCTGGTCTTCTCTATACCCTAGAACGCCTATCTGTGTAGTCTAGGCAGTGCATTGACTCATTTGTAAAAAGGACAGGTCGCCAATCTTCTCTGGTCTATCCAACGTGGTCCATGGCCCATTCATATCGTGCCTGGCGGCGGTGCCTTTGAGACAGTGGAATGCGAATACATGGTCTTCTCGATCGGAGACCACCTTCGCGCAACCTTGCCCGGATAGTTTGCGTCGAAACATTTACCCCGGGTGCATTCTGAAGGTCACTGCGAAGCTGGGTTGCTGTGGCAAAGCAGTTCCTACGGGCCTGAATGATCAAAAACCGGTCTTCAGCTGCAGATGTTGCACTGTCTCTGCCACCACCATGCCATCTCACTGGTGTGCCATACTGCTGAAATCTTGCCCAGGCTCTGGTGATCACCGTATGGTGCACACCAAGGGCTTCACCAACCTACGAGGGGTAGCCCCTTGCCCCACCATTCCTATAGCCCGCCACATTTCTGCTTCAGACAAATGTCTTCTTACATTTGCATTTGCCATATTCAATCATTAAATCACAAGGGTTTGTATTGAAATGAAGATTGAATACCCTACACATGTCATGAACATGTAGACAGTACACGAAAACATCATGAAAATCAACGGGTACATGCTTGCTATGACTGTCACAAAACGTCTGCCTGTCAAGAGACCTAATGTAAACACTGGGGACCATCTCAATACATTCCTCAATCAAATCCACCAAAAATATCGCAAATATGTTACAAGCAAATTTCACAATGATGTGTAAAATATTTGGTGCTTAGCAAACTTTGAGTAGTATATTTTAACACAACCAATGACTGGTTAAACAAGGGGCGGATACAGAGCCTCCCCCATATTTTCGCCAGCTATGTTTCTCTCGTACTGGTTCAGTTTCGATGGGTGTCGGATAATTTTTTGCAGGAAGTGACAGCAAACACTAAAATGTATACAGTCTGTTACAAAATTGGTTAACTGAAATAGATCTTAATCTTACAGACATACAAGTACCAAATCCACCCCAGACAAGATAATCCACAGAAATATAATTGCTGTTAACGTCTGGTAAAGCATACAGGTGAGGTATATTTATCAGCTTTGGTCGTTACGACGAAAGCTGATAAATAGACCTCACCTGTGTGCTTTACCAACGTTTTTAACGGCTCTCACAGTGTGAAATCTTTCAAATACATCTCCTTAAAAATCTCAAAATACCCGCTCAGATGCATGGAAATGGGGGTTTTGGGACCCTGAAATTTTCGTACGACGACCATCCATCGCCGGATCCAGCCCCTCCGCTTTGAAAATCGTTCCGCCGCCTCTGTATTGTGTCCAGTTGGAACACTGACAGGGGGAAGTAGCAACGGTGTTGATGAAAGCTACACAAAAATAGACATGGTTTGATTTTCATCCTGAAAACTTCAACCCATAACAGCACTGGAGGAAAATAACTCAGATTATGGAGTTAGCACATTAAGATCGCGCCTTAGTTGTTGATATTTACATAGGTGGAAATTCCATTGAGACGTCAAAAGCATGACTGGCGTTGTAAAAATAGAGACGGCGGAAAAGCATCGCAACCTCCCTAGTTTTCGCAGGAGAATGGTCTTACTTCCGGTTAGCACTGAGGCTGAACAGTGGTACTACGAGGTATGTGGTCATGTTGCTCCCAGCACTGTATTTTTACCTAATAATTTATATGAGTGGTTTGACAATCCGATCATCGAAGGGCTTCTCACCCGTGATAATCAGATCAAACATCTGAAGAAAATTCTTTTTTCACTATTCGAGGATGGCTTGTCTAACTTTAATAGAAACTGTTCAGTGGTGCCCCCCTCATGTGACGCCCAGGGTACGTGCCATACCCGTCATACCTTAGGTATGCTTCTGGGTGTGATTCGTTCCCCCACTTTTCCTGAAAATGTCAACTTTAAATGCAATCATGCCTGAATCAATTCGTGTTGCACGCCCGACTCTGTACAATTCAATACCCGAAAATAGAGATCATTTACATCATTCAAAGCTATTGTTAGTAAGTGTTTTTTGTAAAGTAAATAGTACCCACTTAACAATTATAGTCTACCTAGACTTTAAATAAAACTGACGAGAATCAAAGTAAAATTTTGCCAAGGTCTTCCTGGTTCTGAGGATGTCGAATTTGATAGGCCAACACAACAACAAGGAGACTATACAATGGTTATATTTATATATAACAATACATCAATAGCTGTCACAGTGTCTGTTACGCGTATGCAGCGTATCTAATCAAGCTACAATAAACGGTGAACATAAACAACTCCACTACCAGGAAGGCGGATTTTAAATTTCTTGTTGAATTAAGAAGGCACATAGTTCCAGAAAACCATTTTTTTTATCAGAAATCAGAAAATGATATCTTTCAACTAGAGGTTCGTTTTTATTTACAAAAAATCGTGAGTAATTATTTCTAACCAAATTTGCGAATCCACTGGCAAAATAAAAATACATCTGGCCAAGCGCCAAACTTGACTCAAAAAGGCTGAGAAAGAAATAAAAAATGGTTCAGATATCCTGATCGATCCTACAGTTTTGAGCAGTCCACTAATCTTTTTTCGAGCGTTGACAAGTTTCTTCTGTTTTAAACGATAGCCAAAGATACTTCGAAGCTGTAAAACTATTACAATTGTATTTTCTAGAACTGTATTTTCCACCTATCAATAAAACTGACTAAAATGAATCATTAGCATTTTAAAAGATATGGCAATTTGCCAACTGGCAAATTGCCAGATCTAAGAAAATACTAATGGTTCATTTTAACCCGGTTTGGTCGTTACGTTGTTTATTTATCTATTTATTTCTTTATTATTTATTGGTGTTTAACGACACTTTCAACATCCAGAGACATCCCGCGTCGGACAGTTTTACGCATGGAGGAAGCACCGGGCAGCGACGAGTAACTGTCAAACTCTCCAACGTACTAACAGTACACAATCAGGGTTAGCATTGGTTGAAGACGAGTGCACCATCGACATGCAGTACGCCTTAGTATACAACGCCACCGTGCCCCCCGCGTGGGCAATCGGGATTAAGAGCCTTGCCCAAGGACTCAACGCAGTTATCTCTGGCGGGATCGAACCGTGGACCTCTCGGTTTGAAGAGCCACCGCGCTTCCAGGTCGATATGTTGGCAAAGGGTAAAGCAACTATATGAGAAAATTAAATACCAAAATGAAAGCAAAAGGTCAAGTCCTGGCCGGACGAACGTATTTTTTTATTGCATATAACCTGGACCAAAGCGTTTATTTTTGTTTTCGACTTTCGGGAGTAGTATGTAATGTGGCGTTCATCCCTAGGTTTGATGATTTCATGGATCTCATGTGACGTCACAGTCACATGACCCAAATATGTCATATTGGGTTGCATGGTAACCCGCGTTAGCAGTCATGTTTTGACGTCATCCCTATAGTGATACGTGGTTATGTGCGTCCAAGCAGTGCGTGTTGTTAGGGTGATACGTGTTTCCGTCGCTTATTTTGTATACTGGAGGCCGCCATCTTGGTTTATATAGTGGCACATGGTTGCTATGTGACCCTCTATTAGGACGGGATATCTTCGAAAGGTATGTTCGATTTAACGGGAGTAGTTTGTTGGTTGGTATTTTTAGAATTCCTAGGTTTTGCAAAACTCAATGGATGTCCAAATGATTGATTTCAAAACTTTTGGTCTCTAAGCTGCGTTGCTGCAGTGGAGTAACAGTAATATTGGGGGCCCTTAGGCCCCATAGTGTAATGATTCAGTACAATATAATGTTATATTCTAGCACAATGACTGGGTACAAACATTCTATTCAGTATAATATCTACCCGGTCATGAATAGCTAAAGAAAATCTAGTGATGGTTTGTGGTTACATTATAGCAACCCGGTACTTCATTAATTAAAATTTTCCTGATGATGATTTTCGTTCGTCCTTTCGTTCGTTTCTGTGTTCGTTCCTTTGTTAGTTGGTGAGCACGTTAACCGAGAAGGAGTCTTGCTGTCATGTGCCACGTACACAATTTGTAATTCATTTCAGAGAATGTCACCCCGATTCTTTTTGCAAGCTGGTATTGAAGCATCCAACCTCAATGTGTAATTATTGTGCATTTTTTTATTATTTGTTGTCAATTGCCATTTGTGCTGTCTAGAAATGAGTCACGCTGTCAGACACAGAATGCTATTTACAAACTGACGGAAGTTGGTGCCAAGGCCTTCTGTTGCAATGCTTGCAATGTTGTAAAACATTCTAGAAGGTTGTAGAAGACGTTCGAGGAGCGCTTGTATGAGAGCATCGCCACCAGCGATGATGGTAAACCGTCCCGGCTCTGCTCTTGATCCAATGACGGTATTCGAATTTTCCGCCAATTGTTTTTTCTTATGTGCATCCTGGACCGCTAGTTGTTAAGTCTTATGTGTTTCCTGGTCCGTCCGCCAGTTGTAAAATCTTATGTGTTTCTTGGATGCAGCAGATGGGTGGCGTCTAACCCCATTATCGGGTCTCCTGCCCCCCCCCCCCCGCCCCCTTGATGAGCATTTACCATAGCAGAATATTGTATTGTTGTGCGATGTCCGTTCATACTGTAAAAGATTTCTTCGTTCAGTGAAAGTCATCACAACGGTGTGAACCCATTGCCAGTAAAAAGTGCAATGACTATGTTTGGGAGAGGCACCCCTTATGTATCCCTCCAGCAGGCTTCTAGCTTTTAGAACCCTCCTTGACTCCTATTTACTATAGAGTCCATATTTGGCTCATATATCACTCCCAGCTCCTAAACGATTCCTAGCTCCTGTATGAATCATGTACAACTTCTAGCTCCTGTATGGCTCTTATTTGGCTTCTACACTGTGACCTTCATGGCAAATATTTTGCCCCCGTCTCCTATATGAATCATATACAGCCCCTGTATGGCTCCTAGCTCCTATATATTTCCAATTTGGCTCTATATGGTATCTATAAGGCTTCTACCTGCCTAGCCAACATATACTTGGCACTACTACCAACACCTTCATACCTCCTAAATGATAGTCTTCGTGGCTTCTGATCACCTCAGCGATGTTGCACTTGAGACGATGGACATACCTCTGGACTAGAGGGCGCACTTGCTGCCCCTTTTATACCTCCCGGAGATACACGTACTAGGTTTTCCCGTGGAATGTTTAGTTCTCAGTCTCATGTGTTCGGGGGTATCTTGTTTGAGCTTGATTAAAAGGTAAACAGATGTGACATCTTCGAAAACTTGGAATGACCAAGATGAATATGTGCTGCCAAGTGTCTGGCTGATCTGGAAACGAACCCTTGGATTTTTAAACAAGATCATGTAATGGCTATTGAGAGCTACAGTTCTATGGACTTCATTTTTGTTGAATATATTTTGAACAATGTAAATCACATTAATATTACGATGATGACTACCTTTAGTAAGACGATTGAAAATCTAAATCAAGCATCAGATCACCCAGTAAGAAACGAACATGTTTGGAATCACCCGGTACCAATAGGAGTACCTTAAAAGATACCACGGATCAATTTTTTGGAAATAAATTGAATGAAATACAGAAAATTAAAAAGTGTATTATGCGATCCCAATATTGGTAACCTAAACGATATCATGAATCAACTTTTTAAATAAAAAGTTTGTACAAAACTGTACTGATTCGAAAAAGAGAGTATAATAATCTTTAACCCTTTACCCAACGGAGACGATATCAAAATTTATTATTTTAAATAAAATGTTTTTAAATTTTTCCAAAAATTTCAACAAAACCATATCATGTGACCCCTCATTGGAACGAGCTCAATGAGCTCGTTCCAATGAGGGGTCACATGATATGGTTTTGTTGAAATATTTGGAAAAATTTAATTTTTTCAACTGCTCAGTTTGCATATTACGCGGGCGGATTAGGGCGATTCGTTAGGTAAAGGGTTAAGGGGCAATTGTTTTAGTGTTATCGACTTTAATCCCAAACAAATTATTGTTAATTCATATTTCGAGTCTAGCTGTATGAATTTGCATAATTTTATGTTCTTACTGTTGCCAGCGTCACGTCAGGACGTCGCAATTCACACATGGGGTGAAATGAAAAGTTCACACATGCAGTCAATAGCGTGTATGTCCACCGTTTGCCTCATCTTGGATGGCAAGAAATCAATGGCGCATGGACCTGATAAGTCTCTGGATGTCAACCTGTGGTACTGCGTTCCACTCCTGCCTTAGAACATTACGTAAATCGCCTAACGTCTGAAGATCATGAAGTCGTACCCGACGGTCCATTTGATCCTAAAGATGCTCGATTGGCGACAAATCTGGCGAAAGTGGGGGGTCAGAGAAGAAGTTCGATGCTCTGTTCCTCAAGAAAGTCACGACAGATACGCGCCACGTGACATCGGGCATCATCTTGCTGGAATAACTGCAATACGGCCTTAGCGTTGAACAACGGGACAACAACAACGTTAAGAATTTCGACCCTATTTCGCTGTCCATTCAGATTACCATCGATGAAGATCAACTGCGTTCGATGATGCGAGAAAATTCCTGCCCAAACCATTACACTACCCCCGCCGAAATGGCCGCATTCCCTCACGCAAGCATCAGAAAACCGTTATTTTCGTCCGCGATACACTCTTGCCATACCATCAGCGCGCCGTAGACAAAATCGTGATTCATCACTAAAAGGAACTGTGCTCCAACCCTGCTCAGTCTAGCGAACACGCTGACGTACCTATTCCATTCTGACAATACGATGACGTTGAGTAAGGATTGGTCCGTGGTATGGACGCTTACTTCGGATGCCGTGTTCAGCGAGTCTGTTGCGGACAGTTTGTGCACTGATTCTATTGTTAGTTCTACCAGTAGTAAATGCTGCTGTCCTCGTCGCCGGAAGGAAGCGATCCCGCAAGTGAAACGTCCTGATGTGTCGGTCTTGTGCTGGGATCGTAACTCTTGGTCGACCTGAACGGGATCGGTCGGCAGTAGATCCAGTTGTTCTATTCCTTCCAACGAGATGGCAAATAGTAGCCACAGTGACTCCTAACTCAGCAGTGAGCTCATCTGGAGGTATCCCAGCCTCAAGCATACCAATGGCACGCAACCTCTGATTTTCGGTTAACCTTGGCATTTTTTAAAATGTCGGAAGACAAAAACTAGCGTGTTTTTCCAATAACCCAGGCTTTCTAGCACATCATAACACAAAGAAATTCGTCGGTCAGCCATTCAATTTGACATTCTCTGTCAGCACGTGCCATTTTGAAATCCGTAGCAAAATTGTATACGTTTGGATAGACAACAACAACATGTCATTAAACTCATTGCACGACCTCTTGTCCACAAACATGCAACATTAGAGCTATTATATTTCATCCTTTATGCTATTTTTTCACATTTGTTGCAATTGCACTTTCTTTTTTGACTCCGTATATTTTGGGGGAAATAAGAAATAAAGAACTGTCTTCCACTTCCAATGGTGGTAACATAGGGCCCTGCGAACCCAACATTTTCGATTCGAATCGAATCTCGAATCGAACCGGGTCTAGCATTCGAAATCGAATCTAATCTCGAATGGAATTCTTGGCGTCTTGAAGATGACCGATGGGGGGGAGGGGGGTCTATAAACCTGATTTTTCTGACTGAAACGGTTTAAGACCCGACTGATAAAATATTCCAGCTGCATCATCAAGGCATGCCTTCCATGAAGGCATGCCTTGATTATGTAGTTGGAATATTATCCAGGAACGGCTGCAAGACTTACCAGCACTAAGCACTGCAAGGGACTAGCCGCTAGCTCAGCGCAGTGGCGCCGGAGCCGCCCCGACCACCCCGACCAATGTCGGGGCAAAAAATTTGCCGATCATGATATTTTTGTGATCAACTTTCAGCCGAACGTCATTCATATCAAATAACTAGGGTATGATTTTTTAATTTTGTTCTGGTGGATATCCGAAAATAGAGCACGCATAGATCGTCTTGTTTCTTTAATATTGGGCACACAACGGCGGCTTTTAATGACGAGTTAACGTAAGATGGGGAGATGTTGGGGGCTTCTTCATTGAAGAAGTAGCCCCGAAATTGGTCTAAGATATGTCATTTTTGAAACATTTTCTGGGGGCAGGGCCGGATTTACGAATGGGCAGACTGGGCCTCCACAGTGAAGTTTGTCTTTCGAGGAACAGAATATGACAAAATTCCCTGCCAAATTGCCAAAGGCAATTTGGCAGGGAATTTTGTTATATTATGTTCTTCGAAAGACGAACTGCATGCACTGTTATTTTTTTCTGCCCGCAGAATCGATGGCAACAATTCTCGAAAAAACAGGGATCTGGGTGTTATGGTCGGGCCAATGTTTGGACCGTTCCGGCGTTCCCCTGCATCGTCAACATTGTATGAAAACTTAACTTTGTTTTCAACAGTGGTAGAGACTAGTGAGACTGGAATCAGCATAGGAGATGTCATGGGTCAGACGCTATTTATGTTAATATAGATGAGATTACACTCTATTTTCAGCATTATTTACGTCCAAATTCCATCTAAACTAAACGTTTTGTGAGACAACGACAATGACTAATACCAAACTATATTCCCGTGTAAAGATTTGAAAGGAAATGAATCGGGCAGCTGATTTCAAATCGAATCGAATCGAATATCAACTTACGATTCGAAATCGAATCGAATCTCGAAGCTCGCGGGGTCCCAGGGTGACTTAAAGCATACCGGAGATGATGATGATGATGATGATGATGATGATGATGATGATGATGATGATGATAATGATGATGCAGTTTCAGAGACTACAATACAGGACCTTTGCGGAAGTGTCATGCATGAGTTTTGAGACTGCCATACAGAGAAAGAAACGCCCATATAGGACTATATAGGTCTAATTCAAGGCGCATAGGACTTTTTATGAGAGGAAAGAGACTGCCATATTTGACTTCATATAGAGACTGCCATTCAAGACTTTAAAGACTGGCCTTGAGGACTTTTGTTTCGGACATTGTCTAACATCAAGACTTCCACGCATTACAGCAGTTCGGACACTGCCACATAGGACTTTGTGAGGAATTGCCATATAGGACTTTAACGAGAGATTGTCATAAGGACTTCAGAGACTGCTTTGCAGGACTTTAAAAAGACACTGCCATATAGGACTCGGAGACTGCATTACAGGACTATAAATGGACACTGCCATATTGGTCTTCGGAGACTGCCTCAAAGGATTTTTTGGCTGGTTGTATTCTTGAAAAGGTTTCTTCAATCTTCTTCAAAACTTGGTTGAAGAGGTGCAAATACAGTTAGCGATTAACACGTCACCCACCGATTGGGATTGACTTAAAGCATACCGGAGATGATGATGATGATGATGATGATGATGATGATGATGATGATGATGATGCAGTTTCAGAGACTACAATACAGGACCTTTGCGGAAGTGTCATGCATGAGTTTTGAGACTGCCATACAGAGAAAGAAACGCCCATATAGGACTATATAGGTCTAATTCAAGGCGCATAGGACTTTTTATGAGAGGAAAGAGACTGCCATATTTGACTTCATATAGAGACTGCCATTCAAGACTTTAAAGACTGGCCTTGAGGACTTTTGTTTCGGACATTGTCTAACATCAAGACTTCCACGCATTACAGCAGTTCGGACACTGCCACATAGGACTTTGTGAGGAATTGCCATATGGGACTTTAACGAGAGATTGTCATAAGGACTTCGGAGACTGCTTTGCAGGACTTTAAAAAGACACTGCCATATAGGACTCGGAGACTGCATTACAGGACTATAAATAGACACTGCCATATAGGTCTTCGGAGACTGCCTTAAAGGATTTTTTGGCTGGTTGTATTCTTGAAAAGGTTTCTTCAATCTTCTTCAAAAATTGGTTGAAGAGGTGCAAATACAGTTAGCGATTAACACGTCACCCACCGATTGTTTTTCTTAAAATTGGTTATTTTTCAGTCTTCTTTTGTTTTCTTCATTATTCTTGCTAGTTAAATACCTGGTGGAATGGTGCTGGTTCCATCTTCTAAAACTCTGCGCTTTGGGTAAAAATACGACGTCCATCTCTTATTTGTGTATATGTGTACATGGTGTTGTCGTTGACGACAAGTCCTTGGTTGATGCCGGATCCACTGTGCTAGGTCTTCAAAACAACAAGTACTTCTCTTTCGCCAAATCATTATGGCGTTTGCTGATCCCTTCATTCATGGCGCCGAAGCAGTAATACATTTTGCTACACAATCCAACAATGTCAGTCCTCTGCCATTCCACCATGAACAGGTCCGGACTCCTCCTGTACTCCTGTCATACTGGTTTCTTTCTCGACAACACACTTCAGCAACCAGCCATTCTTTGCCTTCTCTTCATTTCTATACTAATCATCTCTGTGGAAATCACAATCACAACACTCAGATGGAAACCACTTGTGATTCTCTCTGTAAAACGGCATTCTTTTCTCTGGTTTTACGTTTTACTATGTCATCTGTGGATGGATGACGAGGTACATAGGTGTGCAGAACCTGTGTCCATTTCAGTATATTTGAAATCTTGGCGGCTGACTAAGGTATCGATCACATCACAATAGAACTGATGCATCTGAAGTTTCGCATACTGGAACATAAAGAATTCTATGTGGAGTGGCAGATCTTACTACAGGGTCTTCTTGTTGAGTTCGACTTCATAAATAGTTTCTTTTAAGGGACTCGATGCGTTGACGGACATATCACACACTAAAAACTAAAGTGTTAATACTGACACTTTCAAGGTGTCAAACCCATTCTAACTCTTAGAGATTGATTTTAACACTCAAAGTGCAATGCTTTAAGCACTCAGACATTACAATCGTCAGACACCTGAAACTAGAATGGATGGCACTTCCCATGTGTCTAGCATTGGCGATTCCTCCAGAATCGTCCATAATTTGATTTGCGTTTGGTGGGTACATAATTAAAAGGACACAACGCAGATGACGCGGATCAGGCTCGAGAGTTCGAGCCTGATCCGCGTCATCCGCGTTGTTTCCTTTTAAGTGCCACGACATTACACTTGTCAAGTGGTATTATTGTAATACCTGTCAAGTTCTGGGATATCTACACTTGAACAAAGAGCAAGTTCAGCACTTAGTAAGAATTAAATACAGCACTGCAAGTGTAGTTTTTAACACTTTAGTTTTTAGCGTGCATATACCGCTGTGGTGATTTCTTCATCATTGCAGTAGCACACACGTCGATGCATCTCTTTGTTGGTAACGGCTTTTGCGATATCCAGAATTTCTTAAATACTTCATAGTATCGGCAAATATCGACATCTCCCTGTCTTTTATCCCTGGATTCTTATTTCCAAATATCTCAAAACATCTTCTCGTTTTCTATTGGATAACCTGGCAGACAGTTCACTTCAATACCATGCTCGAGATACCACTGCGTGAATGGGCTTTCAAATTAATTTTTTCTGCTGCGTGGCTTCCGATCAAATTTCTTCGTGATTTCTTCACAATTCCTTTCTTCTTGGAAAGGGACTTCGTGTGTTCATCGGAGTCATCTATGGAGATCTATGTTTTCTTGAAATTGGGTATAATCTCATCAAGGTACTCTTTGATGTGATCTGGCACGTGTAGGTAGCACTCAATCAAACCAAAGACCGGTCTCCACTTTCTTCAACCAGTAAGTCGAAAACAGATTTATCATATGACTCGTCCGTTTTGTTCACTTTAAAACATTTGATATTTTGTTTTCATATTAATCAGTGATAAATAAAGCCTTCCGTCAATTGCATTGGTCAATTTCGAAACTGGACAATTTGAATGGCTAAACAAAATACAACTGGGTCACATTTGCATAATTTCAGTAGGGAGAATTTACGTTATCTGTCCTATTTAGGGTGGGTTATAATTGTATTAATCTTTTACCTAACGTAACGGCAAAAACCGTCTCGCGCAATACAAGAAAAACGCCATTCATTTTTTTTTTATATTTTCACTTTTTGCTTCGAAAACATAGGTTATGACCTCTCATTGGAACTAGCGTGTCGCGATCGTTCCAGTGAGGGGTCATAACCTATGTTTTGGAAGCAAAAAATGAAAAGTTTTAGTTATACGAGGATGTTTTTTCCAACTGCCGTCTGCAACTCAAGTTAGGTGATGGGTTAAAAAGTCATACTAAGCAGCTAATTTTTTGCTGCGTGTGTCATATGATAAATAGAATAGAGGCTCGCCCAAACGGAAAATTCTTAGACTCGTTTCATAAATATTATATGAGAAAAACACTCATTCCATATCCTCTATATCTTGAATAATTGGGATAATTACGAGGAATAACTGAAAGTTGATGGATGTGAGAAATGTGTTGTGTGACATTGACATTGTTCAATCGGTTCTACTTTCTTTTGCTGTATCTGCCACTTGTTAACTCTTAGAAGCCGAGAGTCAAGTGTTCTTGCCTGTGGTATAATACGGCAGGTAATAAGGCTGTGACGGTTCGGCTATCTTTGGGCTGGGGGAGAATTAAACACTGAGCAGGTGCTTCTAGTCAAGTGTCGTCTGCCTTTTCAGGCAGACAACACTTGACTAAAAGCACCTGCTAACTGTACGTTTTTCACGGTATGCCATGTTCAATACATTCATTCTGATTCCCCGGCTTCTAAGAGTTAACCCTTTTACCGAACGTAATGACCCATTCCCAACAATTCATCCGATGCTGACTGCGCATGCGCAACTTTCGAGAAAAAACTGAGTCTAAATTTTAATACTGTGGCCTATGGAGAAAATATTTGGTATGGTACCAAAATTAATGCGTTAGGTACTTTTCTTTCACGAGTTTACATCAAGGTGATTATAATTTTTATAATTTCATAATCTTATAATTTTTCTTTCACTTTTCAATTATACTTCATATGTCCATAACTAGTCTGAAATTAATGCAGACGAAGTTTGAGTATCTTTTCTGCTTCAAATACAATTTTTTTTTATATAGTTGTGAATGAATGATCTTCAAATACCTGACCAATTGCGTCAAAATTACATTTTTTGATTTTATATTCCACATTGAACATTGGTCTCATTTAAGTTCATTATTGTGTTAGTTCTCTATCAAAGCTAAAATCAGACCCATGCACAGTTATTCAAATTTGCAATCTGAGACGAAATTTCATTGTTTATCACTTATCGGTACATTCGTACCGCGTCTAGTGTGTAAATACCTTAGTTTATATGGACTGTGCATAATCTATTCCTGACGTTTCCACCCAAAGAGTCAAAACTGTTTGGTGGTTGCATCTAAAGATAGTGTTGTCACTGACTTTGGAGATGCTGTGCTGCGTGCCGTGAATGCTGTGTTTGGCAGACATATACAGAGTAGAGGTTGCTTCTACCATCTGACACAAAGTACCTGGCGTAAGGTTCCGAGTAGGGCTGTCACGATTTTTTAATTTAGGAATCGATTAATCGTCGCTAATAATCGACAATAATCGATTAATCGTATCTAGATGACCCCCCTCTCCCTCTCTTTGAAGTCGATAAATATGAAGGTCTAGTCAGTTGACCTACCTCCGGTAAACAACGAAGACGATCCTCTTTTAGGTCCATTCAAAGCTTTGATGTGTAATAATCAAGACCGATCGGCAGTTGCGAACTTCGCAACTGCCGACCCGTCTTGATTATTACACAGACGGTTCAAAAGTTCAGAACATCAAAGTATTGATGAATGTACCTGAAAGACAAATGTTTCCAATGGTTTCTTGGGGTTTAACATCCATGTTCTTAACTCTTTACCTTTAGAAAAAATAGTTTTTCATCAAATTTTCTTTTAATTATTAAAAGCCTAAAGCGGGGTACAACTTACCGATTATTCGACAACGAAAAATACTAATCGATTTCGCCGTGACCGATCAACAATCGATTAATCGATTAATCGTGACAGTCTTAGTTCCGAGTTTAGGTTTAGTGCAATTGTATCGAGATGATGCAGACTTCAGACTGTTTTGTGGTAAACTGGACGCACTCGCGTTCTTACCAGTTTCTGATGTGTCTGATGGTATGAACTATCTTAACGACATTGTTCCTGAAGAAGCTGAAGAACTGTTGAGGTATTGTGACGAGAACTGCGCCACCGGTACCTACAGGCTGCGACAGGCTGCTGCTCCAGAGTGTTGGCTCCACTTCGGTTGAGACTAACTCCATCAACCTATCCTCCAGCTACGTGGAATGTGAACAGTGCTATATTGAATGGTGAATCTCGCACCAACAATGCATGTCAAGTCTGGAACAATAAGTTCTATAACCGCAAGAAATCAGCGGCTGGCCAAAGTGTTATTATTATGTTTGCCACCAACATCCGTTTATCTGGAAGACCATTCATCGGTTTCAGAAAGAGCAGGCCCTGACAAGTACAACTATCCAGCAAGTTTCAGTTGGTTTGCTGCCTGTTGTCCACAAGAAGAAGGTAGCTGAATCTCTTAATAGAAAACTGAACAAGCTGTGTAATCTATATTCACAACGTGCTCTATCAACTTCCGCATTCCTTGTTGGCATTGGCCAGAACATTAGACTAAACAAGAAGGTGTAACATGTATCTGTTGTTGAGGTGTAAGGTGTAACATGTATGTGTCTCTAGTCCTGATATATTGATAAACAATAAAAATAGAAAAAGTGTTTCTTTTTTCCTGTTACTTTTTTTTTGTCTCGGGGTGTCCTTCCGTCCTTCCGTCCTTCCGTGGTTTTCGTTTCCAGACTCTAACTTTCCTTACAGTGACCGGATTTTGATGAAATATTGGTAGTAGATCACTTTCATCAATTGTGGGTCTAAGTTCGAATATGGGCATTTTCCGCGCATATTTAATTAGGTTGCTGAAATTTGATTGGCTGACCGTTTCCAGACTGTAACTTTCCTTAAAATTAACCGATTTCGATGAAATTTCATATATGGATTACTTTTATCAATACCTAGGTCAAGTTCAGATGTGAGAAATTTTGTACCGAAAATCTGTCCGTCTACCTGTCCGTCTGCCCCGTGCGTCAACGCACCTCGGACTAAAAGCCGTATTTATGAACCGATCTTCACGAAATTTCTTGGGTATCTTTGTTATCATTGTGAGACCAGAATATGTGTTTGGGGGTTTGGTCCAAAATTCAAGATGGCCGCCAGCGGCCATTTTGTTCCGAAATTGGGTGTAATCAGTTTTTTGTACAGAACTTCTATATGAAATTTCGGATTTGAATAAATTTTTGTATGGATGTTTAGTAACATGCAGTACATCACATATAATACGGGTTTTGTTCTCGTGCAAAAATCATGCAAATTAGGGAAACGTTGATTTATTCAGTGCTGCCACTAATACACAGTAAGTGCACACCTTCCGTGTTTTTCGTTTCCAGACTCGAACTTTTCTTCCAGTCAGTCGATTTCGATGAAATTTGGGTGGTAGATCACTTTCATCAATTGTGGGTCCAAGTTCGAACATGGGCATTTTCCGCGCATATTTAATTAGGTTTTCTTAAATTTGATTGGCTGATGGTTTCCAGACTCTAACTTTCCTTAGAGACAACCGATTTCAATGAAATTTCATAGATGGATTACTTTTCACATCAGTTTAATGTAATATGTCTTATCATACAGTCTTAATTTTTAGTGATTCTCACAGTTATACTCCACATCACTTTACTTGCTTTGACAGTGACCTCCGTGAAAAAAAATCTGATAACCACTGTCTGAAGCACTGTCTGTTCTATCTCTTCTAGATAACTTCCACTTGCAACTCAACTGTATTCCACTGGATGCATTAATTCCCCTTGAAACTGCTGCCCAGCGGGAGACATGAATCCACTGAATTTGTTTGTTCCTACTAAAACTGTTACTTTTACTTTCTTTCCTGTTAATTTTTTCCGAGTACCGTTTTTACAACCATCACAATGCATTCAGGACTTTTCCCGTCATGTATGTTTGACAGCTTGATGGGATTATGCTAATTTTCCCGTTGTTTTAACAATTATTGGAAGCAAACCTCCTTTATTAGAGTCCTTACAAATCAGACAAGAAATCGGACACAAATCATTCTTAATCCCTTTTCAAGTTTTTTTTACAATACTTTTACTGTTTTAAAGGGACAAGGCACATCAAACTCGAGAGGTTATTTGGCTGACATAGCCATAGTCCAAAAGTTTGACGAAAAGTCAAATTTTTTTTCCGGCGAAATATCCAAACGTTCGGCGAACAGTCAATTATTTCCTTCCGGTGAAACGTACTTTCAGCGAAAAGTCCAAACCCGAGATTCATAGATATCCTGTATTTATAGATTGCGTTTTAGGTTCATGAAAAACATGAAAAGGATGCAAGCGAACTTTCAGCTAACAGACTCTCGAATAAAGGTCGGTTAGGGGAACGTTTGCTTATGAGTTGATATGTCTCTTTCGACATGGAAGTGATTGTTCCGGTGAATTTTCACTACATCTGTGTTTTTGTTTTGCTCGGAACAAATGTTTCCAAGGCAAACCTTCATCTTTTTGTTACTTTGCTGTTTGACATTTTTGCACCCGCTGAGCGCTAGGTGGAACGGCATTCTTATCTAAACGTTAACCCTTTACCTAACGTAACGGCCAAAACCGGCCAGCGCTATTCTCAAAAATCGCAAATTAATTTTCATTATTTTTTTCATTTTTTGTCTCAAAAACATAGGTTATGACCCTTCGTTGGAACGAGCTCGGAAGAGTTTAGCACTTAGTTTGCTGCATTAATTCAATAATCCTCTTTTCATATACATTGATTGACCTCCGAGGATTAATTAACTGAAACGAGATAATTGTCAGACGTGGTACAATGAACAAATGCCGACAGCTTATTAATGTACTGTCAAATGCACGTTGTCTCTCCTCAGTCCGTATGCACGGAGATTTTACATTAGAATATCCCCCCAAAACCCTAATTTTCCTGACTAAGAAACAAATGTCGTGAAATTTCGACGAGATAAATTCGATAGGTATCCAACATTCGATGGACTACAAATACTGGTTATTTAAAAAAAAATCGGAACAAAGAATAACAGCCAAACTGATTGTAGCACTGAAACTACTTGTTTAAAATAAAAATACAACTGAATAATACTAAAGCAGGGGCGCCGGAACGGCCCAAACATTCGCCTGACCATAACACCCAGATCCCTGTTTTTTCTAATTGTTGCCATCGATTTTGTGGGGGAGAAAAAAAACGACAGTGCATGCTGTTCGTCTTTCGAGGAACATAATATGCCAAATTGCCAAATAACAATTATGTTAACCAACCAAAGTACCTTACAAGGAAGGGCGAAACAATGCGCTGGGCAATCACACCCCTGGGGCAACGCTGGTTCGGCCCAGTATGATGAAATTTTAAATATGCAGGCTGAAAGACGCTCGTACTTCGTCTTTAGATGTAGCAGAACAGACCAATCATACTGTGCATCCTCGGCTACTTCTCACGAGCACCCCCCCCCCCTCACACACACACACCCTCAACGCCCACCCCTTCTCATCCTCTACCCTAACACACTCTTCCTCTTAGTTCATAGTGAAATTGATATGTCAGGGTCGGGGAGGGCATTTACAACGTCTAAAGCACAGTCGAAAGGTGAATATCTTGACGGTTTTGACCCCCTTACCAGCCCTGCTATTCCACTACACGTGAAATGCTTGCAGTAACCTAAACATATTATCTCGTGCACACGACTTAGGTATCTCTTGTGTGAAATTGTGTCACCATGAGAAGTATACCTTCTCTCGTCAAAATTGTCCTGGTGTGTTTCGTTTGTGACTACATTATTTGGTTGTAAGGTTTTTGTTCCTCTGGGAAGAAGTCAAATAGAAACCAACAGTCTTTAGAATCAATAAAGTGAAGGGAATAGCCCCAAATTATTTAAAATCCTGTGATGTTCATTTCTGTTGCAAATGACAAAAAAACCCACTAATCATATAGCAGAAACGTAGAAACTGGCGGTGCAGGGCTGGGACTTTTCCAGTAATAGATGAGAGAGAGAGAGAGAGAGAGAGAGAGAGAGAGAGAGAGAGAGAGAGAGAGAGAGAGAGAGAGAGAGAGAGAGAGAGAGATAATATATATATTAGGCCAATATTATCTTTGCCTAAAACAATTTCTTTGTGAACTTGCAAGCCCACCAGTCGCGACGGAAAAGGTCCAGTTGCATTACAAATCAAGGGATGTAGTCTGAGCTTGACATTCTAGCTGGATTGAATCACGGAATCACATACTCCCCATTTATATAATAGCTAAGTAGGAAGGGATGCAGAGAAGATTATTTACTCTTAAGATGCGACCGAAGATGTTCTTGCATGACGTGTTTCTCCTGCGGCCTTGAACGTTGATAAAAATCTCGGCTTTGTGTCTTTATATTCAACCCTTTTTCCTTACAAGAAAAGCATACGACACTTGCAAAAAAAATTCTTGAATAACTATTTTTTTTCATTTTTTGTCTCAACATAGGTTATGACCCCTCGTTGGTACGATCTCGGCGAGCTCGTTCCAACGAGGGGTCATAACCTATGTTTTTGAGACAAAATAATGAAAATTAATTGGCGATTTTTGAGAAACGCTATGGCCGGTTTTGGCCGTTATGTTGGGTAAAAGTTAACAACATTCATCACCGGACTGAAACAAAGTTTCCGCCCGATGGGGAAATTTGTTAAATATTGTCGAGCTGAGAATGTGTATTTCTTGTCAATGTTGGGGTGAGTTAGTCCCCAAGCATAGATTGCGTATTGTATCCCTACCACGTTATTAAGGCACACCGACCATAACTGATGAATATTAGTGCGTGCGCACTCTTCTATCACGGCGCCATCCCTTCCCGGTTCGAAATTCGTACTACGCGCCTGTACTATCCAATTGAAAGTGTCCTCTTTGATCACCTTGTGCATTTTATATGCGCAAATGCACTTAGTTATAATGAATTGCTTGTATTTCAGTTGTCATAATCCCCGCTTGAAATAATACTACTTCATCCAACTTGAAAACGTCATGCAGTATAAGAAGGATATTATTTACAGTTATCATTATTGTCACTGGATATAAGATCCCTGAGTAGAACGAGTCGATATTTCTCGCTTGTTCATACAAACAACAAATCAAATTACCGTCGTGTAAATATTATGTTGGAGGATAAAAATTAGCTAGGGCAATATTTACTGTTATATAATCAGTCACCCGGATGACTTGTGTTAATGCACGGATGCCATGATAAACCCTGTGTGTCAATGATGTATAAAACAAGGTATATCGTTTCAACTTGAGAGTGTATCGCCTGGGTCCGTTTTTATGAGCGCTCATCTACAATGTCGCCCGATAAATAAAAAATAAAAGAAATATTGAATTATGCGCAAATTTGAGCCTTATAGGTAGGAAATGTCGATATGCTCACATACCGATTACATCCGACTGTGCCAGTAAAAGACACTCTCTTGGAGCTGTGTTGACGTGCCATAAAACGCAGTAACAACGCGATCGGGAGGTAACTTCGCCACCCGATTATTTTGCTTAATTTGTCATACCGAGCTATTTCCGGGGGCATGGCTTTCCGATTGGGGGGAGGTGTGGGGTAGTGAGTTTCCAACTAGGAGGAGGGAATAGGGATCCCTGTTCCTCCATACTCGGAAATTCACTACCGAGAAAACGTTTGAAAATGAAGTCATAAAAGGGGCATAAAATTGATTCTAGTAAATGAAATGCCAACACATTTGTGATAGAATTATCAGGTTATTATTATTATTTGGTATTATTCTGGGAATTGAATATGTGCTGCACAAATGCTCAAGCTGAGAACTTTGAGCAATTCACACTGTCCTAACATTAAATCAGATCTTATGCAGAAATGATCAGTTTTCGATGTTTCATCATTTTGCAACTGTGAATGATGGAATTAATTCAGGATAACGATTTTACTTGACGTGAATTTCTTGAAGTGCATTTCGAGGATTTTTTGTTATTATGATAAGTAAAAGTATTATAGAAATCTCGTACCGATTGACATCATGCATACTTATGAAGCTCGATATTGCGTACACTGTAGTTGTAAATAGTAACAGTTGGAATTTTTGTCGATTTGAAACCGAGTTGGGATTTTGGGAAGTAAAGGAGACATCAGCATCACCAAAAAAGTTCTAAAATCCAGATAGATGGAATTTCCAAATACTCATGACTTACCCTCCGAATTTCCAACTATAGGAAATTTTGGCCAGGATTGGGTGGGTGATACACCCACAAGACCCCACCCCCCTGTCGCCACCTTCCTGACTGTCTCTCGTCAAGAATGATTGTAAGGTCAGGTGAACCCGCAGACGCGCATAAACTGCATCTTTTTTTATTGCGTGGAAGATGTTGCATCAAATGCATTCATCCTTGAGAACTCTGCTGGAAGGTTCCATTTATAGTGACTTTGTTCTTTTCATCATTGTTGTCTGTCTGTACAGGAACCCAACAATGGTGTAGAAATACTTAACCTTTTACCTAACACAAAAAGCAGACAACACATTCAAACAACATTCTTGAATAATTAACTGTTTTCATTTTTTGTCTCAAAAACATAGGTTATGACCCCTCATTGGAACGGGCTCGACGAGCTCTTTCCAACGAGGGTCGTAACCTATGTTTTTGGGACAAAAAATGAAAAAATAATGAAAATTAATTGTCGATTTTCAACTTGTTACGTTGGGTATAGGGTTAAGTCATCTATTGAAGTTTACAATGGTCGTGGTGTTGGGTGGGGAATGTGTGCGGGGAGGGGTTGGGTGATTTTGTGTGTGCGAATGATTTGAAAAATTATGTACATATTATTCCTAGAAATTTATATCGTTTTTCAAGTGTCTCATAAGTCTTCACGGCTGGGTTTCATGCTACTTTACTCATCTGTATCAATGTAATATATTTTTTTTCTGTAAAGATGTATAGAAACGTGACACTATAATAAAATAATTTACTACTACTACTACTACTACTACTAGTATACACGATATTTATTATCTTAAAATTACTCGAGGATTTCAGTCAATCAACAATTTCAAGACAATATTTTTTCATTGACAATGGGAAATAAGGAATGATCGTTTGTTTCTGTCCATTTCTTGAGTTATCAATCCCAAAACACAAAGGTCGAACTGTGTAAATGTTGAAGCAATATATGAGCGTGCAGATGTTCTGTTCCATTGACACTGTGCAGCCAATCATTTTGCCTGAAAATGCAAGAACAGAAAAAAAACATTTAATTTTAACATAATGTAATAACATAAATGTTTGCAACACAATGTATTTTTTTATTTATTTATTAACTACCGAAACAACGAAAGAGTAGACAAAACAGACACACCCGCACCCTTGTTTGTAAGATGTGTCAAGTGAGAACTGCCATGCAAAACCAACTGACAGGAACCATGATTGTTCACGCGCCACGGAAATAACACGTCATCTGCAAGTCATGAATACCATATCAACAATATTGCTAGCATGAACAGGGACGTGACTACAGGTGTGTGTGTGGGGGTGGGGGGGGGGGGGGGTGGCACCCAACCAATCCGGGCCAAAAATTTCCAAAAGTAGGAAATTCGGAGGGCAAGTCATGAGTAGTTGGAAATTCCATCTATCTGGATTTTAGAGCTTCTTTGGCAATGCTGATGTTTCATTACTTCCCAAAATTCCAACTGGGTTTCAAATCGGCAAAAATTCTAACTGTTACTATTTACAATTGCAGTGTACGCAATATCGAGCTTCATCAGGATGCATGATGTTAATCGGAACCAGATTTCTATAGTACGTTCACTTATCGTAATAAAAAAAAATCCTCGAAATGCACTTCAAGAAAATCACATCGTGTAAAATCGTTATCCTGAGTTAATACCATCATTTACAGTTACAAAAGGGTGAAACATCGACAACTGATCATTTCTGCATAAGATCTGATTTAATGTTAGGACAGGACTGATTTAATGTTAGGACAGTGTGAATTGCTCAAAGTTCTCAGCTTGAGCATTTGTTTAGCACATATTCAATTCCCAGAATAATACCAGATAATAATAACCTGATAATTCTATCATAAATGCGTTGGCATTTCATTTACTAGAATCAAGTTTATGCCCCTTTTATGACTTCATTTTCAAACGTTTTCTCGGTAGTGAATTTCCGAGTATGGGGGAACCGGGAGGGGGGTTCCCCCTCCCTATCCCCTCCTCCTAGTTGGAAACTCACTACCCCACACCTCCTCCCAATCGCAAATATCTAGCCATGCCCCCGGAGAGCAAATATTCAATTTCCCGAAGCGTACCAAATAATAATAACCTAATATTCTATCATATATAAATGTGTTGGCATTTTAGTTGCTAGAATCAATTTTATACCCTCCTTTCATGCCTTCATTTTCAAAATCTTTCCCGATAGTGAATTTCCAACTACGGGGACGGACCGAGGAGGGGATTCCCTTCCCGGTCGTTCCCCCTAGTTGCAAATTCACTACCCTACACCCCCCCCCCCCCACACCCCCTCCCCAATAGGAACCCTCTAGCCACGTCCCTGCGCATGAAAAGAATACTCTAATTTTTGATACAAGAACTTGTTTTTTATACTGTGTGGGGACCTTTAAATATACCCGTAAGACCCAAAAGAGGCTGGCCACCACTTCGAAAATGTGCTACCTCGACAGATGCCTAACAGGGGCGTCGCCATGCTAATGGAGTTAGGGGACAGGTGTCATTTACAGCCCCAGAAGTAATTTTTAAGCCTCAAGTACCCAGAAAGTGAAAGTATAACTCTAGAAGAAATGACCTAGTCCGGCAACCAATGCACTGAACCTCAAAGTGGCATCCCAACTTTTTTCGAGTCTATATACATCTTTAAGGGATATCTGGGGTATTTGTTGATCCTCTTCGTCACTTTTCTACTCTTACCTGATGCATTTGCTAACCTTGTTTGTTCATTTCAACCCTCTAGTGTGGAGTTTCAAGAGCAGAAAAATGTGTACGCCATTTTAGCAGCATTACATTTGTACCTGTTTGTACTACATAGCGTCTGGTCTGAGCAAGAACATTTTATTAACTTCAGTACGTCACCTGGGTGGGGCCAGAGCAAAATCGGATGGAACTTTTATGGGCTGGAGCGACTTAGTCTTTAGTTCCTTCTCGAAGCCATATTTGATAGGATCTAAATTTGGAAGTCTCGGTTCAAGGGCGTTCTTCCTCACACATGGCTTAAGTTGTGCTTTTTTGATATTTTCTCCGAGAGCAGCTGTGGTAGGAGGCAGAGAACGAAGTTTCAGTGCATCAGTTGCCTTGGGATTCCCGGTTTTCGATAACTGCGCATCAATACGTACATTAGTCAATGATGTACTTACCTTGCAACAAGTAGCAGAGAGAAAGGAATTGGTTGATCGAGTACATTTGGCCACTCAGCGTCTTCCTCGCCCAAAGATTTCAACGAAGCTCGGCTTTGGATCACTTCTAGTAGTTTTGGCTGCTAGTTTGAACACTCTAAAGCTAGAACTTCTGTCAGCCCTGGCTACGGACTTGGTGCTGAAATCCACATATCTGTCAAAGATCAAAGAGACGTCACTCGACTGCATGTGCTGATTTATATGATCTTTAACCTTTCTACAAAGTCTATAACTGTCGCTTGGTGCATTTTGCCGGAAACTGGCCAATGTGGAATCCACAACAATGCACAACCATCTATCACTACTGCTGTATGCCGCCTGTCAACCATTCTGTCCTATATTTAAATCCGACTTTGCTTTAGAAATCCGCATGTCACCGGTCTCATCAAAGTATGGTGTAGGTACTGGCGACAATTCATAAGAGAGAAGTCCCCTAACATCGAAGTTGCGAGAGCTTGATAGGACTATGATTATTCTGAAGTATACGAGGTTCGTATCATAAACTTTAACATCACCAACATTGACACATTGTTTTGACACTGCCATGATTTGGACCGGTAATGGAATAAATAGAGAGTAATCGCTTGACTGGACTGATTACGTGAAATATTTTATGAAAGGTGAGGAACGTTGCACAAACTCGAGTGCGCGAATGCGCACGAGTGTTTTGCAATATAGTCCCTTGCCTCGAATGAATTATTTCACGTAACCAGTCCAGTCAAGCGATTACTCTGTTTATTACTTTTCATTATTAACGATAATTATATTATTTAACCCTTTACCTAACGTAACGTCCAAAACCGGCCAGTGCTATTTTCAAAAATCGCCAATTAATTTTCATTATTTTTTCATTTTTTGTCTCTAAAACATAGGTTATGGGCCTTCATTGGAACGAGCTTATCGAGCTCGTTCCAATGAGGGGGTCCAAACCTATGTTTTTGAGACAAAAAATGAAAAACTTAGTTATTCAAGAATTTTTTTTTTTTTTGCTATTGTCGTCTGCTTTTCATGTTAGGTAAAAGGTTAAAAAAAACCCCAAAAACAATGAAGTACCCATTACACCCACGGCAAAGCGTCTTCGTTTGCGCGCACGGATACATGGCCCAATTGTTGATTGCATAATTCACTTGTGAAGTTATCGTTTATAATCAAACCCGGAAATCCCTTTACATCACACTTTGGAAAGTGATAAAGTCATAGAATCATCCCCCAGGAAGGTTCTTTTCGGACTTGATCATCAGTGCTGAATCTAACTCTTGGACCATGTCCACGTTGATAGACCCAGAAGTGTCCTGTCCGGTTACGATATTGACAATGGTTTCAGGGTACCGTGGCGGATGCATGGGATTTATACACATCTCAAGTTTGGAGCGGGGCGTTTGCGGTCAGCAGTATCTGATGCAATGGGAGTACCCGAATGTAGTTTCTATGAACATGTTACTCCATAACTCCTTCCAAAAATTCGGAATGTGTCTCATGACATGTTCACCTCTCATGAAATGGGTAAAAACATTAGGCTCAAGATTCTCCATTTGGCGAAGGTATAGGTCATACCTCGCGTAATTCGTATGTCCGAATGAGAAAAAGTATGGCAACATACTTCGCACAACATAAAGGTAAAGGAGACAGATACATTCCCGTTCAGCACGAACATACAACATCATAAAGAAAACCAGCTTCAGAAAAGCATCCACCCACATTTCCATTGTCCCATTTTCATCACTTAAATCTTCCAATAAAGAGAACAGATCTTCCGGGCATTCAAAGTTGTTTTTCTCAAATAATTTACGGAGTTCTTCTGCCATTCAACACATAGCTCTCATGTTCACTAAAAACGTTTTGCAACTGGGAAATTTTCCACCCCTCCAAACAACGATTGCATCACAATACCCAAACCTGATTCAGCCATACCTCCTAAACGGGCAATAAAAGATGGAAATTAGCCCCGAGACGACCACAATACCTGTACGGCGATTTTATAAACTGCTGATCAGCTGTGAACACTGCAAAGCTCTGTTGGGCCTTTTTAAAGCAGTGGCAGTAGTTTTAGGATCGGAGAGCATGTACTTATTTTTGCATTGAATAATGTCACTTGTGTCTATATGAGTAAAACTTCTAGATTGTTTCTAGTAAATGCCATTTGTATATGAGAATTTCAGTATCTTGGCTAACTAAGAGAATTGAAATTGGGTTCCCCCTTTTCTTGGACGAATATATCAAATTGCTCAATGCTGTCAGACGTCCTGTAAACTTTTTTTTAATTATTATTATTTATTGGTGTTTAAGGTCACATACTTATGCACAATGGCTAATCATGACCGTGACAGTTTTACGGGCGGAGGAAGCCGGAGTACCCGGAGAGAACCACCGAGCAACAACGAGCAGCTGCCAGCTCCACAACATCGTAACTCCGCACTGCAGCACAGGCAGGGTTAGATTGGTTGAAGACATGAGCACCATCGACGTGCAGTACGCCTTGGTACACGGCGTCATCGTGCCCCCCCCCCCCCCCATGTGGACAATCGGGGTGAAGTGCCTTGCCCAAGGACACAACGCCAGAGCGCGAATCAGTCGCTGAAATGGTCACCCATCGAACTGTTAACCGCGCTCGACGTTGCTTAACTTCGTGATCTGACGAGAACCGATTACCGCGACGCCACCGCGCCCCAAACTTTTTTTTTTAAATCAGGAAATGTCCTTCTACCAGAAAACACCGAGAAAAAACTTTGGCCGCGACTTTGGGGTTGGGCAGAAAGTTGGCATTTGGCGGCCGGACTAATCTTAACCCTTTACCTAACGTAACGGCCCAAACCGGCTAGCGCTATTCGCAAAAATCGCCAATTAATTTTCACTATTCTTTCATTTTTTGTCCCTAAAACATAGGTTATGACCCCGCACTGGAACGAGCTCGTCGAGCTCGTTCCAATGATGGGTCATAACCTATGTTTTTGAGACAAAAAATGAAAAACAAAACAAATTTATTCAAGAATCTTTTTTGCAAGTGTCGTCTGCTTTTCAGGTTAGATAAAGGGTTAATAATATGAGAGGACATGAAGCAGTTTAGGGGTTTTCGACATGAATTTATGCAAGGTTCACACTTTTCAGAACAAAAAATGGGATGAGTACAAGGATCCCCGATCCCAGCCCACGCAACTAATGTTCAATGTATATACACAAAACTCATTTGGTTTAGGAATTTACCCAGATCAACTTGGTTGAGTGAATATGAACCCAACTGATTTGAGTTAGTTTTTAACCCTTTCCCTGACCGAAAAGCTAACAAAATTATTGAATAATTAATTTTTTTTCGGCTTTTGCGTCAAAACATAGTTTACGACCCCTTATTGGAACGATCTCAACGAGCTCGTTCCAATGCGGGGTCATAAACTATGTTTTTGGGAAAAAGGTTTTTTTTTAAATAATGAAAATTGAATGGTAATTTTTGTGAATAGAGCTGGCCGGTTTTGTCCGTTATGTTGGGTACAGGGTTAACCCAACTGATTTTAGAGTGTACAAAGTAGACAATAAGCTAGGGTGTGTGTGTGTGGAGGGGGGGGGGGGGGTACAGGTTTTCACAATTTTGTAATTGTCCAGGAGTGCAGATCATCATATGTCTTGGTCGTCTCTTCTTTTCTCAATATTGTTTATATCCTATAAGAATACTAACCCTCTACCTATTGTCACCCACTAACCACATGTCCTTCATTCTACAATCCCACTTCCCCGTTATACGTCTACTGAATCTTTTTATCTTGGACTGGTATTTTGGACATTCTAAATGAAAGTAGTCCAGGGTCTTCAGTACTTCTAAATTACACATTTGGCACTCCTTTTCGCTGTATTAGCCAATTGGTCCAAAGACTGCGACCTCATCTTAAACAGCAGTGACCACGAAAAGGTGCCAATGCCACTAAGGTAATTTCAAAGCCTGGCTTCTCTTTAACGCGCAGTCCAACCGAAGACTTCTTTGCGTTGACTCTCTCTGACCAATTTCGGTTACAATTAGGACTGTCACGATTAATCGATTAATCGGTAAGTTGTACCCCGCTTTAGACTTTTAATAATTAAAAGAAAATTTGATGAAAAAACTATTGTTTCTAAAGGTAAAGAGTTAAGAACATGGATGTTAAACCCCAAGAAGCCATTGGAAACATTTGTCTTTCAGGTACATTCATCAAAACTTTGATGTTCTGAACTTTTAAACCGTCTGTGTAATAATCAAGACCGGTCGGCAGTTGCGAAGTTCGCAACTGCCGACCGGCCTTGATTATTACACAGACGGTCCAAAAGTTCAGAACATCAAAGCTTTGAATGTACCTAAAAGAGGATCGTCTTCGTTGTTTACCGGAGGTAGGTCAACTGACTTGAACTTCATATTTATCGACTTCAAAGAGAGGGAGGGGGGGGTCATCTAGGTACGATTAATTGATTATTATCGATTATTAGCGACGATTAATGGATTCCTAAATTAAAATATCGTGACAGCCCTAGTTACAATACACCATGACCATTTCCCTGGCGATTTTATTTTTACCCTGGGTCGTCCCCAGAGATCTGCTTTGAATGCTTCCCTATCAACCCCGTCACGCACTCAATCCGCCATGTCTTTAAATTACAAATATTCTGGAACATTAGTTTACACCATAAGTTTCATTTCATTAAGAATTCGCCCCCCCCCCCCCCCCTTTCACACTTAGTTTATTCGTGTGCTTTCGGTTTGTATTTACCCCCCCCCCCCCCCCCCCCCACACACAAATACTTGTACACACCTTTCTCTCCCACATTAAGAAGTTTGCTGCTACCTTCTGTAATACAGAACTCCTCACTCCCCACCTTCGACTAGATTCCCCTTTATGACCTACGGGTATAATCTTGCTTTTGTTTTCATTCAGTTCGAGTCTCCATTTGTTCCCATATCTATATCAATCAACAATTGCCAGCATTTTGTCTATTCCGTCTTCACTTTCTGACTCTAGTACCATATGATCTTCGAAAAATAGCCCTGGGGTCTTCAGGTTCCCAACTGCTACCTCCTAGTCACTATGCAGGAGTTTTTCTCCCAAATCTTTGATGTTTAATGCCAAAACGAACCTAAAGCTTCCACGACAGTCCTCCCCTGCATACTCTATGATGTGCGTTTTTAACATTCAGAAACGCCATAAATATATTTTCGATTTGGCTTTTGCAGACTCAGTTGTTTGGAATAGAGTGAAAAGGTGGTTAGTGACTCTCCTTCCCTTCCGAAGACCCCTCCCCCCACCCCGATAATTATCCAATATACGCCCCCACCCTTTTTGTGTATAAATGTGACCCGGCTTTCTAGTTTAGTTAAACAATGCTTTTATTTTGCGAACAGAAGTATGAGTACAGAAGCAAAATTTGAATGTGACAACCGTTACTTATTCCCAGTTCCTTATTCGACATTCGTTATCAACCGATTTTATCAATGAGCTCGTTCCAATGAGGGGTCACTTGATATGGTTTTGTTGAAATATTTTGAAAAATTAAATTTTTTCAACTGCTCAATTTGCATATTACGCGGGCGGATGCGGGCGATTCGTTAGGTAAAGGGTTAACAAACTTATGTGTGATTATTTCGATAAATTTTTCACTTTCAGTATTTATTATTTAAAATCAAAATCAAAATAAATAAATGAAAATAAAAATATAATATAAAAATAAAACTGATTTATTATTTGAAAAAAATGAACTGAAAAAATATAATTCAAGAAATAAATAAATGACAATAAATAAATATAAAATAAAATTAAACCAAAATGAGCAAAGATAAAAAGTATTTAAATGAAATCAAAGAAATAAATAAATAAAATTGAATATAAAAAAAAAATTATCGTTAAAAATATAAATAAAATGAAGTATAATAAATAGACAAAACTACATGTATGTTTCAATGAGTCGTTTTGTATTCAATTCGTCAGATGTGCGTAGAAAGAAAACGTCTCGACCTTCGGTCGAGACGTTTTCTTTCTACGCACATCTGACGAATTGAATACAAAACGACTCATTGAAATATACATGTAGTTTTGTATTTATTACATGACCCAAGCACCTACTGACCTAATTTTCTTTTCTATCAACGGCGGTAAACACCATGCACTTTATGCAGTCGCATTGCATAAAAAAGTCCCGGTTGGAACAGGTTGGTGTGCAATACGGAATTCCGTATTGCACAGCCGTATTGCACGCCGTATTGCATAAGAGAGACTGCATGGGCATGTAATAAAAATAAATTAAAAAAAATAAAAAAGGTTTTATTAATTTAAGAAAAAAATACTGATAAATAAATAATAAATAAATAAAAGATGTAAATATTTTAATAAGTTGGTACTAAATACGATACGTGACGAAAATTTACGATGAAATGAGAGTACCAACATGAATCGTTCATGATATGAGCTATCTGACGTTTGAGCTCAGTTAATTCCTTATTTGGGGCGAGCTTTGTCGTATAATCTGTATTAGGTCATTAGCAAACTAATATTTCATACCAATTACTTTTTCTATATACTGAACTAGCAAATGAGTAATAAGCGACAGAATCCTTACTTGTTTGCACAAAGCGGTCATGGTCTGAAAGTGAATGAACGAAGGGAGATAACTCTAACTGCCTCTCGTATATAGGTCCCGGCTGACAGTTTGTTCTTCACACATACCTAACAGGTGACGTTTTAAAACCAACGAAATTCTCAGAAACTTAGAGGAAGTAAGATAAAACATGAAAATGACAACCGTTACTTATTCTCACTTTCCTATTTGTCATTCGTTATCAACCGATTTTATCGTTTTATAACGAATGTCGAATAAGGGAACTGTGGATAAGTAACGGTTGTCTTGTCCCCGATAAAATAGTGTACTGAACGGTATTGTTTGGGAAATATTTTTGCCCTCAAAATGCAAAGACAGAACACAACGAGGGTGGTGAACGGGGGCGTCCGACAGGGGTCGTTGATTTCTGTCCCCGTACTCTACCGGGTTGCGTTCTGTAGTGATACCACGAGAAACTTGAATAGTGAAAGAAGCCGATATTTTTAAAGAATCACGTGGTCCGCATTACTTTCTTGCTTGGGGTATTTTGTGTCGATGTATTTCATTCACGTCCTAATGTCAGTCAGACGCGTAACGACGTGTCAGATGCATTATTTCATAACATTCTTACATGTGGGCCAGATTCCACGCATAGGGTATCTCGCACATTTCACAAGGTTTGTACTGTTGAATAGGTGAATACATATAGAAACCATAGTATAAAGCTTATGGCACATCCATGGACAATTCGACGAGCTCGTTTCAATATGGAGTCGTCATAAGACATGTTTTGAAAGAAAAATTAAAATGTTTAGGTTTTCAAGAATTTTGCTTCAAGGCTTCTTACTGATGATGTTAGATACAGTACAGTCGATGTGGACTGGTTGTAATCTACGCATGCGCAGTGATGTCCACAAATCCGTTTATCATGTAATAAAAATCACCAGCAGCAAAATTTTAATTAATGAAGCACCGGTTTGAACTCGGTGCTTCATTCATTGCATTTTTGATGATTATTCCACTAATTAGTTGTTGGTATCTAATATTATTGCGTCCGTGGAAATATTGCCCATCCGTAGACAGTGATCAGTCCACGGCGGCAGTATATTAAAGCGTTAACATTTTTCAAGGATTCTAACATATAAGTAGATTTGCTTGCCCTTCAACCTCTTGCAAAATAGCAATGTAGCTCCGAATGGTTTCCGAACTGTAAACACATAACTTATCCAACATAATAATTTGACCCATGATGCAGAATGAAACTTTCACATTATTCTCTTTGTTTTGTTTCAGTGTAATCTACAATGGCGTTAAGATGGAAATGGAATTTGACAGCTGCCTCCATATTACTCCTGATATCTCGTGAGCATATGTGGTCTTGCTTATTTCTCTCACCCCCTAAGTCTCTCATCACGTGACTAGAACACACCCTCCTCACCCAACACACCTGTTTTCTCGCCGACCTTCACATCGTCCCGAATGTTAATTTTTCTGTCTGAAGCTGATAACCCATAAAAAAGTGTTTCAATATTTGACAATACACGTTCATGCAAAGCTAAAGTTCAAACTGAAAGTCCATTAGAGGCATTTTACGAATGTATTGTTAGCAGATGATCTTTTAGCCGTCCCCATTGATGGCATCACACCAGGTACACACCAGTGGTATCCTATGTTCCCATGTCCATATATGTTTATTAAAGCTTAATCTTATTTACACCTATCTACGATCCTGTTAAAATAAAGGTGAACACAAGTGAGAGTTTTATCATATATTAACCCCTTAAAACATCGTTTCCTGGAATGGTATCGCCTTTGTGTTCACTTACAGTGAGATGGATCAGTCCAATATCAATATACAGGTAGGATAAAGTAATAATTGCAGGCTGCAGCCGCCTGGCTGCAGACTGCAGTTATTATTTTATCATCAATGCCCTGTGTATATTATAATAAGACAAAAATGGGACGAAATTATGCCCTGGACCGAAAAATCGGTCTTGCGAGTTCAAAGGGTTAACCCTCTGCACGCTAAATTCGAAATATCCAAATTTCCACCTGCAATTTTACCCATAATGCAACTTGGTATTTAACTAGCTTAATCTCGTTTGACAGTGCTCCACCCAGCCTTGCAACATCTGATTTGATTATGTAACCTGCTGGCCTTCACACCTTTCTCAGTCTGTATATTGCCTTGATTGTCATAAGCTCATTGTTTATTTAACTGTACAGCGTTTTAGGGAACTTTGAGAATTTACGCTTTATAAAATTCCCTTTTTATTATTATGCATCGAAATGTATATTACTATTTTGCCTTTTTACCCACCAACTTCGAAAACTAACGAACTCCAATAATTAATACAGGCCTGACTATTTTAGGAGGGCCATTGTTCCCTCTCTCTATGGTTCATGCAGAAGTAAATTATGGCAGACGTGGGGTATAATTGCTGTCTTAAATCTTGAAGCGAAATAGAAATGGATCCCTTCGTGTACGAAATATGGGCATCTCTGTCTCAATGTCGACGGAACGGACAGATCTGCAAGTTCTGTATAATAAGAAAACATGCTGAGTTCTGTTTAATGTCTTATGGTAGATTATCGTACCCAGAAGTAAAAAATGTAATAACCTCAGCTTCTTCTCTTCTGGCGGTGATAATCGAACACAGCACTAAACAAAGGTTGTTAATATTGCGAATCTGCCCCTGTTAGCAACCAAGACGTGCCTTGAATCAGCGGCAAAGCCATCTATCTAGAATGTCAATGCGTGACAAAAGGTATTAAAATCTCCAGCCCGGTACGTGTTAGAGGGACAATAAGATATGGAAAAAAGTGACTCTCAGATTTTGCATGTATGTGAAAGAGAATGTAACAACCCGACTGTTGTATGCTTAGTTGGGATACACCAGAAGCAAGGGGTAATTACTAAATTAAAGAACGTAAATGCAGACGAAATCCATGCGCGGGCAGTGATGTCCACGCATCAGTTTACCAGGTAATAAAAGTCATCATCAGCAGAATTTTAATTAACGAAGCACCGGGTTGTACCCGGTGCTTCATTAATTAATGTTTTGATAATTATCCCTATAAGTAGAGTTTTAAATCTAATATTACTGCGTCCGTGGAAATATTGCCCACTCGTGGAAAGTGGCCTGTCCACTGTATGACAATGCGAAGAGATCAAGCGGTTATCTGAAAGTAATCGGAAGTAAACCAAACAGGATTGTGTAATTTCCGAATACACTGTGGAATAATTTTATTTTGGTCACTGTCCGAATGAATGACCGCCATGAAGAACAAGTGAGCATAATTTAGCAATAAATGATCATTATGAGAACAACGATTTCGTATTATTTTAAATAAAGTACAGTTTTGCGTTCAATAGAACCCACATAATCAAACTGCGCTGACGCTAGGGATATAAATAGAACACGAGTAGTATGTCTCGTATGTTTCACCCCTTATTGACAGGACCTCGGTGCAGGACCTCGGAAGATACGTGTTTCTGTCGTCCATTTTGTATACTGGAGGCCGTCATCTTGCTTTCTATGGTAGCACGTGATCGCTATGTCACCTAAACCCTGCTTATAGGACATGGGTATGTTTGAAGGGTACGTTCGACTGAATCGGAGTAAATCTAATTACCACAAACAACCCGACAAGTAGTATTGTTTCGAATTCTTTCAGAATTCTCTGCTTCTATCTAGATATGCAATAGTTTTCGTCTACCCGACCATGCTGATTTGTTCTAGAGTATACTCCAGTAGAAGAGCCTATTAGTTGGAACAGCTTTGCTTGTTATTACTATATTTAGCCATTCTGGTCTATTCTTGTTAGTTCTGACCCTATTCCAAGTACTCTTGTTGTTTCATTTATCTAGATCATTTATATAAATTATAACTAACCAATCAGATTGCTTGATTTCGCATAACCTGTACTTAATCGTACAAAGGTATCTCCCATTATTACAACGAAGTTGTATCCGATTCTCATCAGCTCTATATCCAATGGCAATATCCCCCGCTCCCCAATTTCGGCACCCCTTTGTTTGAAAAACATATGACCTTCGGCGTCCCTTTTTTGTCATATGTGCTTATGTGAAAAGGCACAATGTGACACAATGTGCCCTAGCACATCGGCAAATGCTTTATGTGCCGATATGTGCTTATGTGAAAAGGCACAATGTGACACAATGTGCCCTAGCACATAGGCACATACGGGTATTTGGGGATACCTGTGGCCTAGTATTGTATTATTCGAGGATACCTATCAAGGATACCTTCTAGAGAATCCTTTGTTGTCATATGTGCTTATGTGAAAAATACAATGTGACTCAATGTGCCCTAGCACATAGGCACATGCTTTATGTGCCGATATGTGCTTATGTGAAAAGGCACAATGTGACACAATGTGCCCTAGGACATAGGCACATACGGGTATTTGAGGATACCTATGGCCTGGTATTGTATTATTCGAGGATACCTATCTAGGATACCTTCTAGAGAATCGGATACAACTTCGTTGTAATAAGGACTCTGTATGATTAAGTACAAATTATGGGAAATCAAGCAATCTGATTGGTTAGTTATAATTTATATAAATGGCCTAGATAAATGAAACAACAAGAATACTTGGAATAGGTTCAGAACTAACAATAATAGACCAGAATAGCTAAATATAGTAATAATAAGCAAAGCTGTTCTAACTACTAGGCTCTTCTACGCTACTGGAGTATACTCTAGAACAAAGGAACATTGGAACATAGACGAAAAGTATTGCATATATACTGTCCTATAAGAAGGATTTAGGTAACATAGCAATCACGTGCTACCATAAAAACCGAGATGGCGGCCACCAGTATACAAAATGGACGACGGAAAACACGTATCACCCTAACAACACGTGCTGCGCATGCGCACTAACACCACGTATCACCACGGAGATGACGTCACAACATGGTCGCTAACGCGAGTTACCACGACAATACAACATGGCGACACTGGGTCACGTGACATGACGTCACTTCCGAGGTCCTGCACCGAGGTCCTGCCAATAAGGGCTGAAACATACGAGACATACTACTAACACATATGCTCAAACTTCACCTTTGCCCTTCCAAGAAATGTATGTTAGTGAAGGGATAGCCAGTTCGGAATCAAATACTACTGCATGTTTTTTATGGAAAGTCTATAAATTATCGCTTTTAAGTTAGTCTGTTAATCGGAACTCGCGCTTTAAAGCAAATGGTGTTTGAAATGTAAAGGTATTTTTGCATAATGAAAATTATGGTTTCTTCAAACGGCAACTTATGTTTTTCAGATTAGCGTCTTATGTCGCTTTAAATTTCATCTTATGAAATCGCGCAAAGGGAACAAAACATACCTATCTGTCATGTCCTGTAACTTGGGAACATTTCTATAATTTGGAGACATCGGTTACCCGTGTAAGTTTGTTTGGATATAAAGATTTGAAATATTTAACACAATAATGTAACACGATTATTTGTGGACTCTCGCTTTTCTCTAGAGTTATCAGTTAGTGTGATGCTTTGTTTTCACCGGAACTAAATGTTTTTACACGACTGTAAACCATACATCTGTAGAACCCTTTTATTTGATAATAATATTATTACTATCATAATATGTTCCCAAATGGCATCTGGGAATATTTTATGATATCTAATGTTACTCCTTTGCGCCGACTTTATTGTGAAGAGAAGGAGCCTTCTCAGACCCCACACCTTTCGAAAAAGATATTAGAAATTGCTAATGGTTAATATTAGTTATTATCGCCCTGCGGTCCAGCACTCGTTTTCGTTACATTGTTCCGTAACAGGTAAACTTCCAGTTGCATCTGTGTATGCAAAGCTCAAACCAAATAAGTCTGACATGTCATAACATTTGAATTATTCGGTAAACATGGGATGTAATTAGTGTTTAATACTCAGACGGAATATTCTTGGATTCGTTGCTGATATATACGTAACGTACTCCACAGGACAATGTCACTCACCATAACCGGGTCCTGGCAACAGTTACTGTAATGCCATGATTTACTCGAGCGTGCCACGTCATTGCCGGATTTCCATACGTGACTATAGCAGCCACGCAGTCATTACTGACCCTCCGAAGGGCTTTTGTCCTCTACTGAATACGGGCTGCTAACCACTTAGGCCGATAAGATAATTAATTGAAACGCCCTCGAAAGTCAAGATATTGTAACATCATTTTTTTGAAGGGCATTACGATTCGTTAAGCCTCCCGACAAGAATGACCTGTAGCCCGACATGCTTTTAACGACCCTAGACGAAATCGAGGTCAACTGATAAACATGAAGGTTACTCTCATTCCCGGAGGTACGCTTATAAACTGTAATGCCCTACAAAGGCATGTTATTTCAATTTTTAATACTTTCTATCTGTCGATCTATTATCTCCCAAATATGTCCAGAATGAAGGAGAAATGTTACCGTGTCACTCTAATTGACCGGATTGATGATTTCCAAACTTCTTAACTCTTTACCTGACACGAAAGGCGGTGACACGTGCAAACAAAATTCCTGAATAACTAATTTTTTTTCATTATTTTGCACCAAAGAGTAGCTTATGACCTATTATTGGAACGAACTCAAAGAGCTCGTTCCAAAAAGGTGCCATAAGCTGTGTTTCTGAGATAAAAAATGAAAAAAAAATGAAAATTGAATGGTGATTTTTGTGAATAACGCTGACCGGTTTTATCTGTAACGTTGGGTAAAGGGTTAAAACGCATTTTTGAAAACTCAGATTTACAAGAGCACTAGTCTCGTCACTTCAGACCCACCTCGGTACGACCCCAGATAAGTCTGAGATGATGTGTTTTACAGAGATTGAGGAATCCTGTATTTTCAACTGCAACTGTTACTACTTTTGAGCTGCAGAGAAGAGCAATTGATGGCAATATGTTCCAATAAGAATAAATTCCCCCTCCTCTGATTGGGCAAGAGCTCGCTTAGTATATTTTATGTTTACGGCTCAAGTGGCAAATGTTACCGTCTGACGTCACAACGCGAAATATTTGCAATAACGTCGCCCGTTCCATAACTGCTTCTTCAACGGAGTGACTAGCAAGCCGCTTCACTTTTCTGGATGTTTCACGTGTACAGCAGACGGTGTTCCGGATGAAGTGTTCTTTAAATTACAAACCGATTTACGATTTCAACTGAGAGGGATGAGTTTATCTGGTTTGTTGATTATGTATCCAGTGCCGTCGTTGATACACGTGAGGTTTATTACTAAACCTGTGATCGTTAAAAGTTGCCTTGAACAATGCAACTTTTAATGATCACAAGTTTAGTGAATAAGCCTCTCGTGTTTCAGGATGTAGGTTTTGGGCTATGGGTAGTGTCTTATTGGAACATATACGTTATTGTGATGAATTGACGGTAAAATGGTTGGAGGTTTGAGGGTCGGAGCGTATGTTCAACCGAGACGCGAAGCGTCTCGGTTGAACATAAGCTCCGAGCCGCAAATCTCAGACCATGTTACCGTCAATTCATCACAATAACTTATAATATTGAGTCATGTGACCTGTAAGGCGTACAATGAGTTAACTATTAACGCTAGCGTGACGTGTTGGGTGTCACGTATTTTTACCGTGTCACTGAACTTCTGTTAATTTCCCAGTGAACGCCTTATTAAGTGACAATAATTGTATTGCCTACTCTTGCAACCCATTTAACTCTGATGTGGCCTTGAACAGTGTTGTGTCATACTCTATTGTATGCAATGACATGCGGGAGTCTCTCTTCAGTGATTCGATTTTGATAGGAGCTGTCGCTCTTGTACCTTCAATTTTTACTTTTTGCGAATAGAGAACAGCGCGCCTCGCTCCACCTAGCATAAGCCGTGTAATATACAAATTGTTTAGTAGAGTATATGCTATAAAGAATTTGAACAAAATCATATCATGTGATCCCTTATTGGAACGGGCTCGCCGACCTCGTCCCAAGGAGGGGTCACCTGATATGGTTTTACTAAACTATTTTTAGAATTGGGGGAAAAATTAAAATAAATTTTGATATCACGTGTTTTCTGTAAAAAAGTTGAAATCTATTCGTGGGAAACAGTCAAATAATACAATGTGCGCACGATGGGAGGGGGACACCTCCTCTCACCCCCCCCCCCCCCCATCTTGAGATTCCTGCCTTTGAAACATGCAAGCTTCGGCATACTAGTGCGAGTAAATGCCCTTTTCCCAGGGTGTGACCCCCTGCCCTGAATTGCTTCCGGCGCTTTTGGATACATACATGTATTCGTGATGCGCAGGCTTCGCAACTTCTTATTTAATTAGAAAGTACCGGTCTGGGATCCCAACAATCCCAATCATCCACAGAGCTCCATTTGCATGAGACTGACTGCTTGTATGACACAAATCCAAGAAACAATATTCCCGTAAGAAAGTGCATACTTACCAGCAAGAGAGAATCGATCAGTGGCGTAACGCCCATACAACGAGGTTAGGGCGTATCCTAAGGGCACCAACAATTGCACATTTTTAAGGGGCCCCAACAATTCCAACATTTTGGGAAAAATCATTATTAAGGGTCTCAAAACAGTGTTGTACAGTACGTGGAGAGTGTATTATCATTAAATCACCCGCAGAGTGGATATTCCACCCGAGCAATAATTGCAAATATGTTGCAAAGCACAACCAGCACCAGCAAAGTTTCAGCCAATGGACCCCCGGGTTAAACCCGGAGGTCCATTGGCTGAAACATTGCTTGTGTTTTTTGACGATATGTACAAAATTTGAACGTTATAGCTTGGGTGATAACTCCACTCCGCGGGTGATTTCGTTACAATCCACTCTCCACGTACTGCAGTTGAAGCATTGAGGTTGGAGTCTTCAATACCAGCTTGCATAAAGAATCGTGGCGATATATAGAGACTTTATAAGGAGCACACAAAATACATCATTCAACACAGAAAACAATGAACAAAATTATAGAATACTTATTGACGTAAATATGTATACCTGACTATACCACCAGGGGATGACATAGCCAGACTGTCTGTCTACCTGTCATCTCCTATAGAGCCAAAGATGCATTTGACACACACTCAGGCTGTAAGCAACCATTGTTTTTGAATACTTCATACACGTACAAGTAAATTTAACAAGATTTATTTACGATCGTACGAATCGACGATATTCTCTGAAATCAATTACAGGATTGCGAACGTGGCACATGACAACATGACTCCTTTTCGGTTAAGGTGCTGACAAACTAACGAAGGAACGAACACAGAAACGAACAAAATGACGAACGAAAGGTGGCGCCGTGTACTAAGGCGTACGGCACGTACTAATTGTAGTTCCAAATTTCAAGTTCTTGGAAATTTATTTTTGGATAAAAAGAGATTATTATCATTATGTGGATGTACAAAATATGTATTCGAGTCGAGCTCCGGTTTCTAAGGGCAGATCACGACGGGTCGAAGACGAGTCGTGATCTACCCTTAGAACCCGGAGCGAGACTCGGATACATATTTTGTACATCCACATAATGGTAATAATCATTTTATCTTACAATATATTGGGGATAAGTCAAGAATGCAGACGAATATATAACGAACTATTTATTCGTACAGATGAACAAAAAGAAAAAAATGGAACTCCCGCGAAAGGAACGTGCTTGTATTCGACCCCCTGATACAAACATCTGTATCAGTGGGTCGGATACACGACATTTGCGGAGTTAATGCAGACACAATACATGCTGATTGTAAGATAAATATATGTAGAAGTCGTGATGCATTGTCTTCCCAAATTGATAATTGGTTAAATGAACCCTACTCCAAATTGACAGTGCTGGACCCTGCCCTCATCCAGATCGTGTACGACGGACCTCCATCTGTCTGTCTGTCTGTCTGTCTGTCTGTCTGTCTGTCTGTCTGTCTGTCCGTCCGTCCGTCCGTCCGTCCGTCCGTCCGTCCGTCCGTCCGTCCGTGTGTGTGTGACAAAAGGCCCTACATGAAATTTACAGTTGAAACTAGAAGTCTTGCTAATATTGTGCACAATTGTGAAGTAATGGCGTGCAAAGTAAGTGCACTCTTCGTTTCGATCAAACTTAAACAGCCCCATTAGAGTAACTCAATTCCTGTAAAAAAACAGCGTGTCCAACAATTCTATACTAGTAAATAGTCATCAACATCATTTCTAACCTCTACATGTAAGTAAGTAATAACTTTATTTATCATATGACTCGTCCGTTTTGTTCACTTGAAAACATTTGATATTTTGTTTTCATATTAATCAGTGATAAATAAAGCCTTCCGTCAATTTCATTGGTCAATTTCTAAAGTAGACAGTTTGATTGGCTGAACAAAATACAACTGGGGCACATTTTCATAATTTGCATAATTAGAGTTGGGAGCTTTCATTGGTCAATTTCAAAACTGGACAATTTGATTGGATAAACAAAATACAACTGGGTCATATTCGCATAATTTCAGTAGGGAGAATGTACGTTATCTGTCCTATTTAGGGTGGGTTATATTTATTAATATTTTACCTACAAGAACAACGCCATTCATTTTTTTTATATTTTCACTTTTTGCTTCCAAAACATAGGTTATGACTCTTCATTGGAACGAGCTCAACGAGCTCGTTCCAATGAGGGGCAATAACCTATGTTTTGGAAGCAAAAAGTGAAATTATACTCTCCCAAAAAAAGAAAGTGTGCATGCTAAAAAATAACACTAAAAAAGATATATATCATTTTCATTCATGGAAATTTTATTCAATCACAGATGAATCAATTTGTGATCAACACGAGAAATTTCATTACGCTAGGACGAATAATCGTGGTGCCATGGTGAGTCAAAGACACTAAGGGTCAAACACAAAAGTCACACACTCAATATCTGGTATGACCTCCGTCTGCATCGACTACTGCTGTGCATCTACGCCTCATGGAAGCGAACAAGTTAGCATGGAAGTGTTGTGGGATGTTGTTCCATATTCTGATAAGCTGTCTTTGGAGTTCCACAAGCGCTGACAGTGCATGGGGAAGCCGGCGTAGCTGACGTTTCATTTCGTCCCATACGTGCTCAATGGGTGAGATATCGGGCGAATTTGCGGGCCATGGAAGAACATCCACTTGTTGTTGCTGCAGATACTGTTGAACAGCACGAGCTGCGTGGGGTCGGGCGTTGTCCTGCTGTAGAATGACGCCGGGGTCGTGACGTTGCAGAAATGGGACAACAACAGGTGTAAGCACTTCATCACGATATCTGGCTGCATGGAGATTGCCATCAATAATGACCAGCTCAGTTCTGTTACGGGCAGTGATGCCACCCACACCATGAGAGACCCTTCCCCATAACGGTTTCGCTCCACGACACATGGATCTGCGTAGCGTTCGTTTCGACGTCGGTACACTCTCTGGCGGCCATCTGATGATGAAAGATGGAAACGACATTCATCTGTGAATAAAACACGTCGCCACCAGTGTAAGGGATGCCTGAGATGTTGTCTACACCACTGCAGTCGAGCATGACGATGACGTAACGTCAAAATCGGACGAATTGCAGGTCTTCGAGGACGTAAGCCGTATTCTCTCAGCCGGTTGATTACTGTTTGAGGATGTATCCGTCTCAGGTTAGGGATGTTCCTGGTTGTCGTCTTTGCCGTTTGTTGCCGGTCCGGAGATGGACGACACGGATATACCGATCTTGTGCAGGGGTGGTAACTCGGGGTCTCCCGGAGCGGGTCGGTCTCGAACGTCATCATGTTGTGCATGTCGATGGACTAGCCTGTCTACAGTGTTACGGTGGCAGTTCAAATGCTGGGCAACCTCTCTGTGTGTTCTGCCAGCTCTAATCATACCTAGGGCAAGGAGACGTTGATTCATTGTCAATCTTGGCATGCTAATGTGGAGTCGTTTTAACAGCAGCGCAAGTTTGAATGTGAACGATAGGAAGGCCTTACTTTAGTGTTTAAATACCCAAGGATTCACACTGCTGCATGAATTTTCAGACTCTCCACGTGCAAAAGATGCCTTTTCACAAACGTGCAGCACGTCATTTAACGTTAATGCATTTTTAAAGGGGAAAGCTGTTTTTGTGTCCAATATAACTTATTCATGAACAGGTTAATGCTCTTTACACCTACGAAATTATTTTTTTGGAGTTTGATCAATTTCTGCAATGCACACTTTCTTTTTTGGGCGAGTATATTTTAGTTACATGAGGATATTTTTTCCAAGTGCCGTCTGCAACTCAAGTTAGGTGATGGGTTAAAAAGTCATACTAAGTGGCTAATTTGTGCGTGTGTGTGTCATATGATAAATAGAATATGAAATGAGTGTTTTTCTCATATAATATTTATGAAACTCGTCCGAATTTTCCGTTTGGGCTCGCCAGAATTCTTAGACTCGTTTCATAAATATTATATGAGAAAAACACTCATTCCATATCCTCTATTGTACAATCAATTGTACAAGAAAACATTTTACAAGGGTTATTGAACATCAAAATGGAATATTATTCGGGGAGAACATAGTCATGTTGGCTGTCTTCATGTTGTCCCCGTAAAAAATTAACGGAATAATAACATTCAAATGGGGTGTAAATTTACAGAAATGGTATACGGCTACCTCTGTCTTTGGCTCATCGGTCTGGTCTACGGAAAGGAGACCCCGAATCGATAATAGATGCTATAACGTGATTTGTACGGGGTGGGTAAGACTTGCGGTTTCTGTTATTGTCTTTTGTTAATGACTACTGAGTGACAATTACAACGATTATATATTCATTGCTGTTTAAGACCACCTTACTGCCTCAATGGCTTATTGTGGTTGCAAAATCGGTGTAAGATTTTCTACAAAAAGTTCGTCTAATCACTCATGTCCATGCTGCTTGTTACAACGGATTTGCGCCTCAGACGTTAGTGGTCGAATCCTATTCAACTCTATAATGTGGGGTTGATGGTTGTAGTTGATCGATTGAAGGTCGGTTTGGATGAGATAACAGATAGAATCACTATGTAAGTCCGGGTATTTATTTTATATTATTTTATTAGTGTTTAAGGTAACTGTTCTACATTTATGGCTAATTGTGACCGCAATATGGGTATAAAGTCAAGTTTACCAATCGTTCGTACACATACTGTTCAATTTAGGGAATTTGTACCCTGAACGTTGGGGACCGGGTCCTATTGTACCAGCGAAGCGGGACGTGTTTAACGCAGGCAAACATGAACTGCTTAAATTCCTACGGGGTAGAGTCTGAGTGGGATGGTCAATTGCCAAATAACTGTAATTCATATTATTGAGCGTTTGGTCTGCAGTCCGGACACGACTGATACGTGCATGAAACGGAAGAACTAAAACCCTGTATGCAGTTATTGACAAACTGTTTCTTAAAAATGTATCTAGAAGGTAAGGTATGGAGGCTCGGATCAATTTCTTTCCAATTTTTTGGAAAATTATGTTTGGGTAGTTTATCAGAAAATTGGGTACGGGCCTTCGATATCTGCAACTGTCCAGCTTGTCTCGTCTGACGACCGAGTGTTGAATGAATGCTGAAAAAGGTTTTGAACGATTCGGGTAAGTTTTCATTTTTCCAATGATACACGAAAAGGGAAGCACTTAATTTATAAAGGTCGTTGAATTTCATTATGTTGTTTTCCTTAAATAAGGGGTCTGTGTGACTGTTGAACTTCTTTCGGCTGGTTATTCGCATTGCCCGTTTTTGTAGAAAAATGATTTTGCTATTGGATGCCGCATGACCCCAGATTTGGATTGCATGTAGCAAATGGCTGTGGACCAAAGAGTAGTACAAAGATTTCAAAGCTCTTTTAGGGAAAACGTTTTTAACCTCATTCAAACAGTAAATGGCACTTGACTACTTAGCACATATCAATGATGTATATGTAATGATGTAAATAGATATTCAAATTCGACTACACAAACAGAATGAAGAGAGTGGATTACTACTTAATCGTAGCGCCATATATTCTCCACTCGAAAAGTATTTATAATTGTTCATAACAGCACAAGAAGCACTTTCAAACTTATTTGTTTTTTTCTCAGAAATTGTAATTTCATTGGTCAATTTCAAAACTAGACAATTTGATTGGCTGAACAAATACAACTGGGGCACATTTTCATAATTTGCATAATTAAAGTTGGGAGCTTTCATTGGTCAATTTCAAAACTGGACAATTTGATTGGATAAACAAAATACAACTGGGTCACATTTGCATAATTTCAGCAGTTAGAATTTACGTTATCTGTCCTATTTAGGGTGGGTTCTATTGTATTAATCTTTAACCTACAAGAAAAACGCCATTCATTTTTTTTTATATTTTCACCTTTTGCTTCCAAAACATAGGTTATGACCCCTCATTGGAACGAGAGTGTCGCGCTTCCAGGGGTCATAACCTATGTTTTGGAAGCAAAAATGAAAATTTTTAGTTATACGAGGATGTTTTTTCCAAGTGCCGTCTGCAACTCAAGTTAGATGATGGGTTAAAAAGTCATACTAAGTGGCTAATTTGTGCGTGTGTGTGGGTCATATGATAAATAGAATATGAAACTCGTCCGAATATTCCGTTTGTGTTCGCCAGAGGCTCGCCCTAACGGAAAATTCTCAGACTCGTTTCACAAATATTATATGAGAAAAACACTCATTCCATATCCTCTATATCTCGATCAGAAAAATTGCGGGGAGGGTATTGTCACATCCGCATACACCCCACCCCCTGCGCCTTGTTTGCGCCTTCGCTTGACAGTTGCTTTTGTAAGCTGGATTGCACTCTGCTTGTTTGTTTCCTTTGTCATTTACTTAGTAACATAACCCACCTATGCTGTTTACTCAACACTTTACTTAACACGAAAAGCAGACATTTGCAAAGACAATTCTTGAATATTTAATTTTTATCTCAAAACATAGGTTATGACCCCTCGTTAGAACGAGCTCGACGGGCTCGTTCCAACGAGAGGTCATAACTATGTTTTGGAGACAAAAAATGAAAAAATAATGAAAATTAATTGGCGATTTTTTGAGAATAGTACTGATCGGTTTTGGCCGTTACATTGGGTAAAGGGTTAATTTCTCCTACCTCAGAAATCAACACAATCTAAATAGTTAACTCTCTCTGATGTCAAAATGGCAATGTTTTCAGTAGTAAATATTTCCCATAATGCAGTTTGCTATTTAACCAAATTTACCTTGTTTGACAGAGCTCGGTTAAATTGGCTAAATTCATAATAAAACAAGAGAAAAACGGAGTGGCTGGAGAAAGTTTTCTTGTACTACCAGAGTGCAAGGGGCTAATAAGCGTACTACTAATATCCTGATGAATTTGATAAAATCCTCCTTTCATTTATGTTAAACATTGTTTAACTCGGGATATGTGACTAAGATTGTAAACGCAAAACCGGCAAGAGTTTTATTTGTTTTGAATATTTTGTTTATAAATATATTTTCTTCTGTGCAGGCATTTCAAGCTTCAGTCTCAATGAGATATCTACAAACGGCTGCTACGGAAGTGGTGTTGCAGACAGAGATTTTTTGAACCCGGACTGTGCGGCTGGGGAGATGATGTCTATAGCATACATTAAAACAGGGGCAAAAAAAGATATCACTGGTTGTCCATCGGAAGCAATAAACATAACAGACTCATACAAAGACAAATGTTGCTCGTATGACGAAACAACAGACAAGAATTGTTTCCATCCTTATACCAAAAATCTGACATACTTTGCCGAAATTTGTTTGGGGAGATCCCAGTGCTTGTCAACTGACACTAAACTGAGAGTGGATAGAGTGCAAACAACAGGGGGCATATGCGACACAGAATACTTAGATTTTACAAATTACATGGTGATGTCATACTACTGTGCTCGGGGTAAGTCAGGTCTCGTCTTCTTGCCATCCACCCCCTCTGTGTATCTCTCTATTTAAAGAAGGGCTACCTTATATAGGTACACGTGGGGACACGTGAGCTCGTTCTAAAAAGGTGTCATAAGCTAAATGTTTGTGACAATGCATGCATGCAAATATACCGCTGTGCAGTCAATGTACCACGGTCAAGGACACAGAGCTCTGTACGTCCATCCCAGCTGATGCCGCCACAGACCATTATTGACCCTCCACCATAGCGGTCATGCTCAGCCATGTTGGCTGTATGGAATCGCTCTCCTGGTCTTCTCCATACCCTAGAACGCATATCTGTATTGTCTAGGTAGTACCTTGGCTCACCTGAAAAAAGGACAGGTCGCCAATCTTCTCTGGTCCATCCAACGTGATCCATGGCCCATTTATATCGTGCCTGGTGGTGGTTCTGGGACACCAAAATGCGAATACATGGTCTTTTCGATTGGAGACCATCTTCGTGCAACCTGGCCCGCATAGTCTGCGTCGAAACATTCTGAAGGTTACTGCGAAGCTGGGTTGCTGTGTCAAAGCGGTTCCTACGGTCCTGAATGATCAAAAACCGGTCTTCAGCTGCAGATGTTGCCCTGTCTCTGCCACCACCATGCCGTCTTACTGGTGTGCCATACTGATGAAATCTTGCACAATCTCTGGTGATCACCGTATGGTGCATACCAAGGAGTCCACAAACCTGACGATGGGTAGCCCCTTGCTCCTCCATCCCTACATCCCGCCACATTTCTGTTTCAGGCATATGTCTTCTTACATTTGCATTTGCCATATTCAATCATTAAATCACAAAGGTTTGTGTTGAAATGAAGACTGAATATCCTACACATGTCATGTACATGTAGACAGTACACGAAAACATCATGCAAATCAAAGTATACATGCTTTCCGTGACTGTCACGAAAGGTCTACCTGTCAAGGAAGCTAATGAAAACAACGGGGACCATCTCAATACATTCCTAAATCATATCTACCAAAAATATCGCAAATATGTCACACGCAAATTTCACAATGATGTGTCAAATATTTAATGCATAGCAAACTTTGAGTAGTATATATAGGCAACTGATGCAAAAACCAGTTATCGAAACAAAAATATGTGGTATTCAGTTCAGTGATATACACCTCTGGTGAGACTCCTAGAGTAACGGATTTTGCATCTTTTGGCACCAAGTTTCAAACATTTCTTATACCGGGCCGAACAATGGTCAGCCAGTGAGTTATGTTTTCCGTGGCCCTGTGCAAGTTTTGGCGAGGCACCCCATCCTCCATCCCCCGACTAGCAACCTTCCAGCTCCCACTGGAAAAGACGATTATATTATATTTCTTATTCGATAAAAACAATATTTTTGTTTTTACCAAAGGGGTAGACAAAGGAAATTAATTTTGCTTGTCCCTACATCTCGATAAATTTTGTATTTTGATTGGTCAGAATGCCTTGGACAAATAGCCATGGCAAATGGTGCACCAAACATCCAAGGTATATGTGAGTGTTTAATATCCAGGGTATAAGAGCACGCGAAACATCAGGGGTATATGGTTTAAATGAAAGCGTTCCGCTTTTGTTGCCTCGGTATAAAAATCGATCCTAATAAACATGATAAGAGTCAGAAATATAATCAGATTTCCGACAATTCGATCATATTTTGCTGTTATAAATTAAATAGGTGAATAACTAAATGAGACAACTTGAGAAAAATAAAATAAGAGCAAATATCGTCTCCTCAGTTCCAATGTCTTCTATGTGCCAGTGGGCATATAGAACACATTGGAACTCGGGGATGATATGTCAACAAAATACTGTTTACTCGTTTCTTTTACGAGCCAAGGGATGTAACACAAGCTGTTGTCTTCTGTGTTTGTAAAAACAAAACAGTTATTCACGAATTTGGGCCAACTGATTAGGGAGCGTGAGAAACGCGTCCACAGAAGTTTTCTATTGTGTTTCAAACGGGACAAAAACGTTATTTCCGCCAACATATATGGTATATGTACATTTAATACCTGAATGTCTCACTTAAACACCTCGCTTGCAGTTCGGTTTTTAAAAACCGACATCCAGGTATTAAATCTCCATATTCCATACATGATGGTGGAGATAACGTTTATTGATCAAAGCTCATGAGGCGATGGCACTCGGTAGATGGTAAATTTGATGTTTAATTTATTTCAATACACCATGAATTTCTAACAACTATAATTCATTTCTTAAATGGGAGTTCCTTGTTATGACATTTTACTGTATACAGTCTCAACCGAATCAAGTTCATCTCAGAAAAGAAGGCTTCAGGTTTTAGGAAGGAAGCGTATTCAAATACTTCATCTTCCAGACGGCAGTCCAAAACACAAAGACTAAGCGGGTGGATTGATCTGTGCACCCAGTTAGAATATCACGCGGTTCCGTTTGGCTGGACTGGGTTGCTGGGCCCAAAATTCCCATTTATATTTCTGAGATGAAAATTTTAATATTCTACATAGTCACTAAGGGATTGAAATAATACGTTTCAAAGAGGCGTTTCTTGCAAAGAATTCATATCCAACAAAAAACAAATTGAAGACAAAATTACTTCTTTAAGGCCTCACAAAGCAGATCGTCTGTTTCTCATGCCATTTGTTTTGTAAAATTGCATGCGGGGGGGGGGGGGGGGGGGGGGGGCGGTTTGTATTTTATTTATTATAATTATTTCTTTGCAATCAAAAATTCATATTCTTGGTTTTGTTTATATTTTAGACCTCGTAATCAACAGAATAGCATGGGAGGTGGTTTATTTCGTCCTTTGAGTGCCAGAAGGCTTTGCAATTGCAAAGCCTTCTTGCACTTAAGGGACAAATTTATCAGTTTTATTAATTTGGGTAAAATATTTTTACTTCCTCAAGTGTTAGCATTGGTTATAAAAGAGCACATGCGACAGCCAATAGGCCCACGCGGGGGGGGGGGGGGGGGGGGGAGAAACATATCTTTAACTTTTTTAGGCCTAAACGTTCTCTTTACCAAACACTTGTTTTGTTACACTCCATCAAAGGTATTAGGTGTCAAAAATTCATACCTGTCTTTCGTAAATATCGCCATATACCCTTGACGCGAAAGTATGTGGAAAATGTTAACATTGTTTGGCAGTTTGCTGTTAATGTTATGTTTTGTGTTATCCGCACTTCAGATATTGCCCGCATTGAAGAAGATCAGAGTACATCAGCAACATCCGAAAGAGCTTACCTGCACAGCAAAGGCTACCCAGCACCCACAATGAAGCAACGATTGTCGAAACAAATTGGAGTTTGTTCGATATCCGGTTCTGCGTGTAACACGAGAATAAGAATCTCATTACTAGATATCAGATTTACAGGAACACCAGGCAGTTGTAGTCAAACACTGACAATCAATGATGGCCCAAATGCAAGGGAGATAAGTTGTGATCAGAATTCTTTTTTCGTCAACGAGGATATTTATACTTCCACGTCTAACTTTTTGACACTGGATATTGAAAACCCAACGACAGGGGGGATATTTTTCCTAGAATTTGATTGTGAGTATACTATATAGCTATAGCTGCGCGATGCACTGCCGTATAAGGCCATATAAGACGAAGATAAACCATATTAGCGACTGACGGAGAGCTCTAGTAGAGGCTGATATAGTATTCTCTTATCCTTGTATGATACTGTTTCACCGAATTAAATCTTATGTAACATTATTATTTTGCTGACACTCTGACATCACTTCCTGGTTTTAAAATAATTAATTATGGTTTTTTTCTGTTTCGCTCTCCACGAAACGACAATACACCCAAACGAGCTCTTGCAATTTCTGGGATATGTGAATTAATAACAAGCACAGGTACTCGGCACAAGCTGGGAAATCGAAAGAAAAATGATATTTGATACCATTTTTGAATCCATGGTGACGTGCCCCTGTAATGGTATATAAATATTAAAAAGGTAAACAATTCGCTTTTCGAAAACGGTAGCACTCATCTTCGCCCCCCCCCCCCCCCCCCCTCAAATTTAATTCACACAACGTATCCAACAATACCCACTATCAGTGGAAAGGGGAATGAATAAGCTTTACAGTGGTGTATTACATGACCGTTGGGTGTTCTTGAGTTGTTCATGATATCTGGGAGAAGTCGCAGAAAAGGCCGAAAAACATTTAGTCGGACAAGAAAGTGCACAGTGAAATGAGGTTTCCGAGCGACAATTATCCGATTTATTATAAATATTTCGATGTCCCATTGTCTATGGAGGGCAGATTCAAATATTAACCGTATGCCTTTATCAATTACTAATCTCGGATCCACATTTATTCATTTCTGGCGATCACATTTGCCGTTTATACATTTTTTTTTAACCTTCCCTTGGAATAAAACAAGCTAGAGGCATCCATAGAAGCACAATGACATCCCATTGGCTACTATTTATGCCGAGAGAATCATCGATGAAAATAAGCCAATGGGAGAATGGGGAAAGCTTTTGCGAAGTCGCGTATCTAAGGACGCCGTATACTCAGGTCAACTTGTCAAAAGATGTCAAAGTTACGGCTAAAAAGTGTATAAACGTTAAATGTGAACTCCAGAAATTAATAAATGTGGATCCGAGATTAGTAATTGATAAAGGTATACGGTTAATATTTGAATCTGCCCTTCATATGCAATGGGACCTCGAATTATTTATAATAAATCGGATAATTGTCGCTCGTAAACCTCATTTCACTGTGCACTTTCTTGTCCGACTAAATGTTTTTCGGCCTTTTCTGCGACTTCTCCCAGTTATCATGAACAACCCAAGAACACCCAACGGTCATGTAATACACCACTGTAAAGCTTATTCATTCCAACTTTCCATTGATACTGGGTATTGTTGGATACGTTGTGTGAATCAAATTTGAGGGGGATAAAACGAAGATGAGTGCTATCGTTTTCGAAAAGCGAGTTGTTTACCTTGTTAATATTTATATACCATTACAGGGGCACGTCAGCATGGATTCAAAAATGGTATCAAATATCATTTTTCTTTCGATTTCCCAGCTTGTGCCGAGTACCTGTGATAAAAGGTAATTAAAGGTAAATTCAATCAACTTTTTTGATGTGTCTAGCTGTCAGTCAAGAATTCACATGCAACCGTTAATGTTGCCCACCGGCGCAGAGGTAAACAAAACAAACTGTGCATGTGTATGCGATAGAAAGTATCAGTTTGTCTCCATTTTAGGTGAGAAAGTCGATTATTTATTAAGAGCATGGTATAAATAAAACAAAAAGGTACTAGGACCGGTAATAAGATTTAACCCACTCGTTGAATAAGGGTTTTAACCACTCGGCAAGCTTCATAAGTATACATTGTGTCAATCGGTACGAGATTTCTATAGTTCGTTTACTTTATCTTAATAAAAAAAATCCTCGAAATGCACTTCAAGAAAATCACATCATGTAAAATCGTTATCCTGAGTTAATTTCATCATTCACAGTTACAAAATGATGAAACATCAAACACTGATCATTCCTGCATAAGATCTGATTTAATGTTCGGACAGTGTGAATTGTTCAAAGTCCAAAGCTTGAGCATTTGTTTAGCACATTTTCAATTCTCAGAATAATACCAAATAATAATAACCTGATAATTCTATCATAAATGTGTTGGCATTCCAGTTACTAGAATCAATTTTCTGCCGCAAAAATTTAAAGTAACAGCGAAAATTTTGAAATATAACGTTAATCTCATTGTGGTTTGCACGTTTCTAAAAATTATGAATGAAGTATTGTCATGCATTTAAAGCGACTCTTACGCGCTACAAAAATAAAAGTCCCATCTATCCCTTGGGTGACCTCATGCATTGAACTGAATTAGGTTAGAAATATCATTGACCAGCGAAAAAAAGCATATTTGGGAAGCATTTGCTTATTTGTTTTATCACAACGTACAATTTCATTCATTTGAAGGATTTTTTTCATATGCCAATAGGTTGAGAGAATTGAAAATAGAGATCCACTATTTTGATCAGTTGAGTGTGGCTTTTTGTTTAACAACTGTGTTAGAGAAGTCATGATTATGGATTTTGTTGACTGACGGGTTAATAGAATGCTATGTGCTCACTATGCTTGTATACACTCTTTTATCTCACAATCGGGGCGTTTTTGTAGTGTTACGCAACTAAAGTTTAATGCATCTGGGCCCTTGTTCCAAATCCGTATAAAGGGCCCCGATACAAGCGCGTGATTCTGCTGTTGCCCAAACAACGGCATTAATATCATTTTTCGATCGCTTCGCGTTTTTCCCTTCAGAGAAAACAATATCAGGTGTGGCGAAACCGAACCTAATATTGTTTTCTCTGAGCCGTATATGACACTGTATCTGCCAACTACACGCCCTGTAACATATTTATTATGCACGGCATGCTAAAATGTCACTGGGGAAGTTAACTCAACGAATAGTTAAATTATGCGCACTTTTCGGCATCTAGGGCTGGTTTGTAGCCTATTATTGGGATTTTCCTGAACGCTCGAGTCGAGGCTTCTCTCTTGAAGTTAAAAGATTAACTTTCGCTATGAAATGTGGAAAACCCCACCTCAATAAACGATGAACGGCATATTTTAAAATATAATAAACCTTTACACCAAGAGGGATATTACCAGTAATTATTGCAAAAGTAACAACCAAATTCACGTTGACGAAACACACAGTTGCTCCACTTCGCAAGACAGTATTCAGTAAAGTGAATCCCAGTGACGTAATTTTCTCTGAAGTGTAACGTCATCACTGACCTCAATATGGAGATCAATGAACGCTGTTCTATTTTTCAATTTGCGTGTTTCCATCGATAAGGCAAATGAAAAAGTTCCTCTTAAAATAGTTTTATAACACATTTTGTGGTCAATGTTGTGCGATAAATTTATCATCACCACAATGTGTGTCTCCGGAAATTCCGACCAAGTCTCGTTGTAGGCACAGAATCGCATTTCGACTCGCCCTACTATTCTGTTCCTACAACTCTACTTGATCTGAATTCCCGGAGACACACACTGTGGTGATAAGCTGTATTTATCGCGACCAGAGTCGTTTTATGGGGAGGTATACGCCCCCAACAACGAGTCTCGTCTCAATAAAAGATTCTGTGCAAGCACAATGTACACATAACACGTGCACTTGACAACAGCTACCTATCCTCAGTTCCTTATTCGACATTTGTTATCAACCGAATAAGGAACTGGGAATAAATAACAGTTGTCACAGCCCCACATAATACACATTTCTTTCTTTCATTCACCGAAGACGTAATTAATGTTAGTTGTAATGGTAAGCACCGTGAAAAAAACAAAACAAGGAATAAAGGCACACGCTTGTGTGAATTACTCTGGTCCTAGGTGAACTCTGGGCTCAAGCAGGTGGTGACCTGAAACCGACGTAGGGGTCTTAAAAAGTCTAGTTTCTCTGCCATTCCCATAAAATGCTGTTTATGTCACAGAAGAGACCAGTTACAAATGACAAGTACCTTACAACCTTTGACATAATAAAGCATTTACAACTGAAAATTATGACAATTATAAAGAAGTTTCACCACTACCCGGGTCTTGAAGAATTCTGAAAACTGAATATAACTTTAAGGTAAAGTATACGAACTCGAACCCCAGAATTGTGTTAAATGCCATCTCATCCTAACTGTACTAAACCTTTACGCTATTCACGCCTTCTTTGACCATACCCACACAAAGTACATGTTGCATTCTGTACTTTCTGTCACATAGTTCTCTCCAGTCTTCGATATGAAACACGAACACTAAAGAAAACTCAACTCCTGGATGGAATAACCACATCAGTTATTGTGGATATCAATCATCCAGTGTCTTATTTAGTTTTTCATTCGTCAACTCAGAAAAATTTATAAAACACATTCACATTAATCTCCCCCCCCACCCCACCACCCCCACCCCTTCAGCACCTCTAAAAATGTGGCAATGTATGAATTGTATATATACTAATATAAAAATATACTGTTAAAATACAGCAAAATGACAGACAGCCGCAATAATTGTAACGGTAACAAGTGTTTCCTGCTTGATGAGTTACACACAATAAAATGCAGGACACCACATTCGATATCAAGGGAGATGATATGTTCAGTACGTGGAGAGTGTATTATCACTAAATCACCCACAGAGTGGACATTCCCCCAAGCAATAATTGCAAATTTATTGCAAAACATAACCAGCACAAGCAAAGTTTCGGTCAATGGACCTCCGGGTTAAACCCGGAGGTCCATTGGCTGAAACATTGCTTGTGTTTTTTGTGGATATGTACAAAATTTAAAAGTTATAACTTGGGTGATAACTCCACTCCGCGGGTGGTTTAGTTACAATCCACTCTCACGTAATGTTCCAGTTGTGTATTGACCCAGCAGATGCATATCAACATGGGAGCAAGGTGGTTCAGTGGATACGGAAGTGGACTTCAAACTGAGAGATCCCCGGTTCGATCCCCGACATGGGTAATAGCGTTGTGTCCTTGGGCAAGGCACTTCATCCCTATTGTCCACGCGGGGACACGGTGGCGCCATATACTTGGGCGTACTGCACACTGATGTTACACTTGTCTTCAACCAACGCTAACCCTGATTGTGTGGAGTTAGCATGTTGGTGAGTCTGACAGTTGTTCGCTATTGCTCGTTGGTCCTCTCCGGGTACTCCGGCTTCTTCCACCCGTAAAACTGTCTGACACGAGGTGACCCTGGCTGTCGAAAGTGTCGCTAAACCCCAATAAATAAATAAATAAACGTTTATCTACATACTTGATGATGTCCTCTCTCGTTCTACACTCTGAATTGAACGTTGAACTTAGTCGAGAATCTACAGTCTGAACTTAACCCCTTGGAAATGAGTGGCCACCTTTCCGGTCCAGGACCTTTGTGCGTCATAATTTTATGCAGTATGATGGCTGTTCAGTGAATATGTGTGTTTGAACGATGAATATTTTCATTGCGCAGCCCTAAAGCTGCACGTTGAAAATATTAATTGCCCCCCCCCCCCCCCCCACCCCCAAATAATGAATATGGACTCCTTGAATTGCTGTCAGTGAACTGACCTGGAAGACACCGTCATGATTTAAAGGGTTAAGTTTGTTTCGAAATATTGTGTTCACTGGAAGAAGCCTTTCAACGAATCCATTTAACTCTCTATCTCCTTTGTCCATGAATCGTCCATGACTCATTTGTCACAGATTAATGCATTTTTAAGAGGTGATAACGGAGGGTTTTATAATACAGCTATCAATTGTTCTCTTCTGAATAACAACTGAATGAATTATCTGTCGATGTACCGAAGTATCGATGTGGGATGGGCACTTCATACAAAACTTAGCACCCACATACATACTTCGATAAAGCGAAAGGCTATTCATGTCAATTGTTATAATATAATTTTGACCATATTTTTGAAATCTCAACCATATGTATCATTTGCAGTCATATCAACTGTTGTCCACGCCGGAGTTTTACTTTCTAACATAGGCTGAAAAACGATGCCTCGAATACTTCAGAGAAAAAGTAATGAGAACAACCCAAGTCACCCTTAATTATTGCCACTTTAGCGGGCGTTTTCTAGTATATTAACCTAGTTTAGCGGAGCGAAAAATCTCAGTAATTCATGGCGTCATGCAACCAGAAGCGAGGGGCGGCGTTAATGAAAACAAAATTCATTACAGCCCGCAGTCCGCCGCCCGCTTCCGGTTATAGTAATAATAGTAAGAATGTCATTTTGTCGGGCGTTCCGGTTTATTAATGGCCCATGGGGACTGAATAACAACCCTCCGGCTTGCTAGCGGCCCTCGACTTCGTCTAGAGCCGGTAATAAACCCTCGGTCTGTTATTCATTCCTCTCGGGCTGTTAATAAAAGGTAACGCCCTCCAAACTCATATTGTTGTTATTTATACCATGCTCGTCTATGTTACTACCTGTGAAAAGTCTGTATGTTAAATTTTAGCTTTTAACCCCACTACTGGTGTAAAGCTTCTACTGTGGTCAAAAAAACATTTACACCTTTTGTAGGAAGTTCATCCAACTTCACCTTTGACATGACGCAATTTGCCGACTTCCATATGTTCACACTTCACCATGTTTCATTCACAAATACTAGGGCTGTCACGATTTTTTAATTTAGGAATCGATTAATCGTCGCAAATAATGATGATAATCGACTGCTCGTACCTAGATTACCCCCATCTCCTTCTCTTTGAAGTCGATAAAAATGAAGTTGATGTCAGTTGACCTACCTCAAGTAACCAACGAAGACGATCCTCTTTTAGTTACATTCAAAGCTTTGATGTTCTGAACTTTTGAACCGTCAGTGTCATAATCAAGACCGGTCGGCAGTTGCGAACTTCGCAACTGCCGACCGGTCTTGATTATGACACTGACGGTTCAAAAGTTCAGAACATCAAAGCTTTGATGAATGTACCTGAAAGACAAATGCTTCCAATAGCTTCTTGGGGTTTAACATCGATGTTCTTAACTCTTTACCTTTAGAAACAATAGTTTTTAATTATTAAACGTCTAAAACGGGATATAATTTACCGATTATTCGACAACGAAAAATACTAATCGATTTCACCATGACCGATCAACAATCGATTAATCGTGACAGTCCTAAAAAAATACTACGTTTTAAGGTACTATCTACTGCGTACAATGACTTGTTATTATTAAGTTTAAAATACCTATAGTTGAATATTTAAAATAAAATTTAAGAATAGTTAATGATACTTTGACTGAAATAGCGAGGTAAATTCAATCAATTTTGACGATATGTCTAGCTGCCAATCAAGCATTCACGTGCAGCAGGTAGTTCTGCCCACTGGCGCAGATTTTACAAAAAAAACGTGTGTTTGCGATAGAAAGTGTCGTTTTTTCTCCATTTTAAGTGAAAAAGTCGATTATGGTGTAAATAAAACAAATAGGTACTAGGGCCGGTAATCAGATTTAAACCATTCGTAGAATAAGGATTTAACCACTCGGCAAGCCGAGTGGTTAAAACCCTTATCCTACTCGTGGTTTAAATCTGATTACCGGACCTAGTACCTATTTATTCTATATATCGACAGCGTATCTGTTGCAATTACAGTTTAGTTGCACGCTGGAAACTCCCACTCTTTTGTATTGGACAAGTAGGCGGGGCAAAGCGGAAAAAAAACATTTATATGATCTGATGCGATTGGAAAATTATTCATCAAGTTACGAAAAACTCAAAACGACAGTATCTACTGCTGTGCAACAGAAATTCAAATTTTAGGCAGTCTTTAAAATAAAGAATTTGCCAACTAAAGTCCACGGGCGCCGGAAGTACTTCAGGGAAGCATGCATATCTCGAAATCCGGAGGCCCGAGATGAGGGAGTTTGTGAGGATGGGGAAGGGGACACCTCCTCCCAAACTCCATCATCTCACCTGAATTTTGAAAGCTCCCAGAACGGATTTGGGGGTGTATTTTAGCTTTGCTTCGAGAGTAAATCATTGAAAAAATTGATTGGTGGACCTGAAAAGGGCATTGTCTGTCCCCTCTCGTCCCTGTGCTCCGAAGGCAGCTGACACTGTGCTTCCGGCGTCCTTGCTGTCTGCTTCTGTTTTCTATCATTTAGTTTACCTGACAGATAAATGCGATTGAAAACAGTCCTTTAATTAAGTGATATCTTTCTAATTTATTCAAGTTTACCCAAAACTATATAAAAGTAGCGTGGAATGTATCAACAGATCAAAAGGTGTTTAAATCTTTACCCCGAACGTAACGGCCAAAACCTATCAGCGCTATTCACAAAAATCGCCAGTTAATTTTCATTATTTGTGTCATTTTTTGCCTCAAAAACATAGGTTATGACCCCTCATTGGAACGAGCTCGACGAGCTGGTTCCAAAGAGGGGTCATAACCTAGTTTTTTGAGACAAAAGAAAGAAAAAAATTATTTATCCAAGAATTTGTAGTCTGCTTTTCATGTTAGGTAAAGGATTAAAGGGTTCTTTAATGTGGAGTCATTGACCATTCTGCAGGTTCTGCGGGTTCTGTTCAATCTTACCACGATGGGGTTTCTAATGAGTAAGAATTGGTCAATTATCTCCCATAGAACTATTTGTCAGCGTGCGGGCGAGCGTGTATATTGGGTTAATAATTGCTCCCGATCATGCGATACTGAATTCTCGGGTCGATTCAATTGACTTTGAAAACAATGAAAAATGGAACCTTATATATACTGGATCTACTAAAATGCGGAATTTGTTTTTACTGGGATTCACCGTATTCAATGTTATCAATATTCGTGTTGTAGTATGCCACCTCTAAACTTTGATGTACTTATTTATGTAATGATACATCCACCCTCGATAATATTAGATGATTTTTGTTTTTTATTAGGGTTTAACAACACATTAACAGCCAGGGTCATATCATGTCGATGACAGTTTTACAGGTGGTGTGTGTGGGGGGGGGGGGGAGGGGGGCACGGTGACGTTGTGTACTAAGACGTACTGCACGTCGATAGTGCACCTGTCTTCAACCAATGCTAACCCTGCTTGTGTGGAGTTGGTATGTTGGGGAGCTGGCAGTTGCTCGCCGTTGCTCGGTGGTTCTCTCCGGGTACTCCGGCTTCCTCCACCCGTAAAACTGTAACGGTCATGGTTAGACATTGTACAGAAACATGTGACCTTAAGCACCAATAAAAAAAATAAATAAATTTACGGGTGGGGGAAGTCGGAGTACCCAGAGAGAACCACCGAGCAACGACGAGCAGCTGTCAGCTCTCCAACATCGTAACTCTGAACTCTGCATCGCGGTACAGGCAGGGTTAGATTGGTTGAAGACATGCGCACTTTCGACGTGCAGTACGCCTTAGTACACAGCGCCATCGTGTCCCCATGTAGGCAATCGGGGTTAAGTACCTTGCCCAAGGACACAACGCGGGAGCGCGAATCAGTCGCTCGGCGTTGCTTAACTTCGGTGATCTGGCGAAAACCGGTAACCGCGACGCCACCGCGCCCCCATATTAGATGATATATCTGCGTGAATATGTTCCCCCAATTCGCGATATGTCTGTAGCCTACATTTGAGCATTCTGTTTTGAATGGAGGGGTTGGTTTGTTTTCCAAGTTTTTTTTTTCGAATGGAGATCTTAACCCCCAAAGTGTGCCCCACCCCCTGCTTGTCAAATAAGCCTGGCACTCTTTAAAAAGAATTTTCGAGAACTACCACTGACAATACTTGGATATGGTGCCGGGGCAGTTGCTTTCAAAATCATCTCGGCACGGGCGTTTTGTCGAAAGTCGAGTTTCGTGCTGTTTCGATTCGTCCAAAAAGCTAATCTTTTGTGGGGAGGGGAGTTTTTTGTGTGTGATGGGTGCCCTTTCAAGTGTTTTCGAGGGAAGATATTAACACCCATAGGGCCATAGCCTGGAACGTGTCCAATAAATTTTATATTATTTTAAATAGGGCTGTCACGATTTTTTAATTTAGGAATCGATTAATCGTCGCTAATAATCGATAATAATCGATTAATCGTACCTAGATGACACCACCCCCCTCCCTCTCTTTGAAGTCGATAAATATGAAGTTCAAGTCAGTTGACCTACCTCCGGTAAACAACGAAGACGATCCTCTTTTAGGTACATTCAAAGCTTTGATGTTCTGAACTTTTGAACCGTCTGTGTAATAAGACCGGTCGGCAGTTGCGAACTTCGCAACTGCCGACCGGTCTTGATTATTACACAGACGGTTCAAAAGTTCAGAACATCAAAGTTTTGATGAATGTACCTGAAAGAGTCAAATGTTTCCAATGGCTTCTTGGGGTTTAACATCCATGTTCTTAACTCTTTACCTTTAGAAACAATAGTTCTTTCGTCAAATTTTCTTTTAATTATTAAAAGTCTAAAACGGGATATAATTTACCGATTATTCGACAACGAAAAATACTAATCGATTTCGCCGTGACCGATCAACAATCGATTAATCGATTAATCGTAAAAGTCCTAATTTTAAACTAATTTCTTGTGAATCTCCAGTCACAATGTTTTGAGATGTGGTATTCACCTTCTTTCAGTGAGAGAGATTCATCTTTGTTCACAGAATGTTTCTTGTTTATGTTTCTAATACGAAGAGATTGCATGATATATGCACAAAATAAGAGTGTTTCAAGGGCATTTTCTCGCACGTGCGTGCTTTCACAAACCGTTTTCTTGTCTTTTTTGTGTCAACGTTTGTACTTCTGTTTCAGCTGTCGACGGATCCGACATAACACTTGGTTGTGGCGGCAGTGCCTTGACGTCGTCACCTACAACGGGATGTGATACCACTACCATAGATCCGACTGAAACTGCTTCAGCTTCCGGCGCTTCCGGCGAACCCGGCGCTTCCACTTCCACTTCCTCAACTACTACCGAAAAGCCAATCGAGATGACAAAAGAAGGTTTGTGGTTTCGTCGTTCATACCAAATGATAATAAATAAATAAATAAATAAATAAATAAATAAATAAATAAATAAATAAATAAATAGATAAATAAATAAATAAATAAATAAATAAATAAATACAGTGGAACACTGTTAGTTGAATAGCCACTTCGCCAATGAAAATTATTCAATTAACAGGAGTATTCTATTAATAGGGATTGTGTCACTTTTCTGTATTCTAGAGATAAACTTAGCATTTATTCTATTATATATAATAATATTTAAATATAAGATATAATAAACTAAATACGAGTATTGGATGTACTAAGGCCAAATAAGTCTATAAACAAAGGAAAACTAGGGAGAATCAGGGTAATTTCTCGACAGGTTACAAGAATTTATTCAATTAACAGGAGTTTACTCTATAACCTGTATTCAATTAACAGGTCACTGTTGTACTGAAGGTATGGCAAATGGTTTTGTGTTGGGAAATTATATTCAATTAACAGGGTTATTCAGTTAAAAGATATCCAATATCATGAAATTATATAATCGGCTTCTAAAATTCTATCGATTTCTTCAAATTGGTCTTGTTTGGAACATGCTTTGCAGGGCTTATATTTCACCAAAATTTGGGTGAGTTAATTTGGATTCTCGCGAAAATGGTTGCGAGAAGCCATACTTGCTATGAGTGTCCCAGGATCCCACGACGTCACCATGGTTGAAACCCATGTTGTATACTGATAACAAATGTTAACCCTTTTTAATTTTTAAAACATAAACTAAATTGCACATTTTTTTAAAAAATAAACAATTTTTACTATTAATACCTTACAAATATGGCTGTCATTGGAACCGGCACATTGAGCCGATTCCAGTGACAGCCATATTTGTATAATTTCATTGACAGTGTCAGGATATTTCAGATCATGTTAGCCTTGTATTGGTTAATTTGCTGCCGCCGTGTTAGGTAAAGTGTTAAATTCTTTTCACGCGAATCCTAGCAGAGGTGCAGCTAGAATCTACATGCATTTTCGCTGCTGTTGTTCCACGAATCTTTGCATGAATCGATTCTCGGATTCTCGTCGAAATACAAGCCCTGCCCTTTGTCGTCGTTTCATTCTGTGTGACCCGATCACAGAAACTCCAAAAAGGGTGTAATTTAGCTCTAAGCCCTGTCACAATTATTGCAGAAAATGCTCGTTAGTTAATGCGCTTCTTACTGCAGAAGAATGAAGTAGTCTGAAATACACAAAAACGTTTTCACTTTGCAATGCAAAATATAATGCGCTATTTGCAAGGTCGGTAGTGAAATCATAAACTGAACCGATCAAATAGAATTATTTATTTATTTATTTATTTATTTATTTATTGGTGTTTAAGGTCACATACCTATGCACAATGGCTACTCATGACCGTGACAGTTTTACGGGTGGAGGAATCCGGAGTACCCGGAGAGAACCACCGAGCAACGACGAGCAGCTGCCAGCTCCCCAACATCGTAACTCCGCACTGCAACACAGCCAAGGTTAGATTGGTTGAAAACATGCGCACCATCGGCGTGCAGTACGCTTTAGTACACGGCGTCATCGTGCCCCCATGTGGACAATCGGGGTTAAGTGCCTTGCCCAAGGACACAACCCGGGAGTCCGAATCGATCGCTCAGACGGTCACCCATCCGAGGACTAACCGGGCTCGACGTTGCTTAACTTCGGTGATAAGACGAGAAGCGGTTACCGCAACGCCACCACGCCCCCGATCAAACAGAAAGAAAATATTGTGTATTCAGTACGTGGAGGGTGGATTACTACTAAATTGCTGTGGGATAGATTTTTCGCTTAGTAATTATTTACAATTTCTGAGGACAAGACACAAGAAACACTTTCATACTTTCATCACATGGACAACCGGGTTGCACTCGGTGGTCCACGTGATGACAGTTTGAAAATATTTCTCGTGCTGTTATGAACAATTAAAAATACATTTTTATTTCGAGTGGAGAATATATGGCGCTACGATTAATAGTAATCCACTCTCTTCATTCTGTATACGCAGTCGAATTTTAATATCTATTTACGAAATTACATATACAGTACGTGGGGAGTGTATTATCACTAAATCACCCTCAGAGTGAAGATTCCACTCGAGTAATAATTGCAAATTTGTTGCAAAGCATAAGAAGCACGAGCAAAGTTCCAGCCAATGGACCTCCGGGTTGTACCCGGAGGTCCATTGGCTGAAACATTGCTTGTGTTTTTGTCCACATGTACATAATTTGAAAAATAATACTTTGGGTGTCAATTCCACTCCCCGGGTGATTTAGTTACAATCCACTCTCCACGAACTGTACATGTATCTCAGTATAGGTTAGGAATGATGTGAATGATCTCTGTTTACTAGTATATAATTGTTGGGCACACTGTGTTTCTACAGGAAATGAGTTACGCTATAAATAGTGCAATTTGAGCTTGATAGGGGCAAAAAGTATTAAGCGCGCTAATACTTTAAAATAGTGCACAACGCAGTGACAGGACTTCTAGTTCCAACTTTTTAAGTGTTTTTGTTACGTACAGTTTGGATGGGTTATTGTCAATTGCGTTTTTTGAAACATTTACTTCGTCAGATGAACACATACACATTTCATTGAGCACAAATTGCTGCCGATGTTTCTTGTCTTGCTGTTACGTTACATGAATCTCCGGGCACAATTTTAACATTCGTGGGAGCTCAGCGATCATGAATGGTTATATATACTGATTTAAAAAAAAGAAAGTATAATAGAAACAAATGTGAAAAAATAACATAAAGTATGAAATATAATAGTTCTAATGTTGCATGTTTGTGGACAAGAAGTCATGCAAAGAGTTTAATGACATGTTGTTGTTGTCCACCCAAACGCATACAATTTTGCTACGGATTTCAAAATAGCACGTGCTACCCGCGAATGTCAAATTGAATGGGTGACCGACGATTTTCTTTGTGCTAAGTTGTGTTAGAGAGCCTGGGTTACTGAGAAACACTAGTTTTTGTCTTCCGACATTTCAAAAAAAGCCAAGGTTAACCGAAAATCAGAGGTTGCATGCCATTGGTATGCATGAGGCTGGGATACCTCCAGATGAGCTTGCTGCTGAGTTCGGAGTCACTGTGGCCACTATTTACCGTCCCATTGGAAGGTATAGAACAACTGGATCTACTGTCGACCGACCGCGTTCAGGTCGACCAAGAGTTACGACTCCTGCACAGAACGGACACATCAGGACGTCTCATTTGCGGGGTCGCTTCCTTCCGGCGACGAGGACAGCAGCAATTACTTCTGGAAGAACTAACAATAGAATCAGTGCACAAGCTGTCCGAAACAGACTCGCTGAACACGACATCCGAAGTAGGCGTCCATACCACAGACCAATCCTTACCCAACGTCATCGTACCGTCAGAATGGAATGGGTGCGTCAGCGTGTTCGCTGGACTCAGTAGCGCTGACGCACAGTTCTTTTTAGTGATGAATCACGATTTTGTCTACGGCGCTCTGATGGTAGGGCAAGAGTGTATCGCCGGCGAGGAGAACGATTGTCTGATGCTTGCGTGCGGGAATGCGACCGTTTCGGCGGGGGTAGTGTAATGGTTTTGGCAGGAATTTCCTTGCACCATCGAACGCAGTTGATGGTAATCTGAATGGACAGTGATATAGGGACGACATTCTGAACGCTGTTGATGTCTCGTTGTTCACCGCTAACGTCGGATTGCAGTTATTCTAGCAAAACAATGCCCGCTGTCACATGGCGCGTATATGTCGTGACTTTCTTGAGGAGCAGAGCATCGAACTTCTTCCCTGGCCCCCACTTTCTCCAGATTTATCGCCAATCGAGCATCTTTGGGATCAACTGGACCGTCGGGTACGACTTCATGATCTTCAGACGTTAAGCGACTTATGTAATGTTCTAAGGCAGGAGTGGAACGCAATACCACAGGGTGATATCCAGAGACTTATCAGGTCGATGTCTTATACACGTTATTGACTTTTTAATACTAAAAACTATTGCTCCCAATAGTATTATACTTTCTTTTTTGACTCAGTATATTTCCGAAATAAAAGATCTGTAATACTCTGTTCCAGTCAGATATCCTCTGTGGTGACAGAAAAGGAGGCTTGGAAGCCGTGGCTACCATTTTCCCGGATCGATGTTGCTACCCACACCTCTGATAAAAACAAAATTACACATTTAACATAACATATAATTTTTATTATTGTTTAACCCTTTTATGACGTAAGTATTGTTTAATGTTTCTGAGATTTAACGGCACTTTCGCCTTTTAACAGCCGGGATTACATCGTGTCCGACAGTTTTACAGGCGCAGTAGTACCGAAGCAGGGACGCAGCTAGAGGTTTCCGATTGGGAGGTATAGGATAGTGAATTTTCAACTGGACGAAGGGAACGGGAGGGGGAAAATCCCCTCCCGGGCTCTCCCCTATTTGGAAATTCACTACCGAGAAAAAGTTTGAAAATGAAGCCATGAAAGGGGGAATAAAATTGATTCTAGTAACTGAAATGCCAACACATTTATGATAGAATTATCAGGTTATTATTATTTGGTATTATTCTGGGAAACGAATATGTGCTAAACAAAGGCTCAATCTGAGAACTTCGAGCAATTCACACTGACTGACATTAAATCAGATCTTATGCAGGAATGATCAATTTTCGGTGTTTCATCATTTTGTAACTGTGAATGATGGAATTAACTCAGGATAACAATTTTACATGATGCGATTTTCTTGAAGTGCATTTCGAGGATTTTTTTTTTATTACGATAGGTAAACTACTATAGAAATCTCGTACCGATTGACATCCTGCATACTCATGAACCTCAAAATTACGTACACTGTAGTTGTAAATAGTAACAGCTGGAATTTGCAATTTAAAACCGAGTTGAAATTTTGTTAAGTAAAGGAGACATCACACACTAAAAACTAAAGTGTTAAAACTGACACTTTCAAGGTGTTAAACCCATTGTAACTCTTAGGGTTTGATTTTAACACACAAAGTGCAATGCTTTAAGCACTTAAACATTACAATCGTCAGACATCTGAAACTTGAATGGATGGCACTTCCCATGTGTCTAGCATTGGTGGTTCTTCCAGAATCGTCCATAATTTGATTTGCGCTTGGAGGGTACATAATTAAAAGGACACAACGCAGATGGCGCGGATCAGGCTCGAGAGTTCGAGCCTGATCCGCGTCATTTGCGTTGTTTCCTTTTAAGTGTCGCGACATTACACTTGTCAAGTAGTATTATTGTAACACCTGTCAAGTTCTACACTTGAACAAAGTGCTAGTTCAGCACTTAGTAAGTGTTAAATAATACAGCACTTCAAGTATAGTTTTTAACACTAGTTTTTAGCGTGCAGCATCGCCAAAGAAGCTTTAAAATCCAGATAGACGCAATTTCCAACTACTCATGTCTTGCCTTCCGAATTTCCAACTATAGGAAATTTTGGCCACCATTGGTGTGGGGGTGACACACACCCTCATTCTACCCCCTGTCGCCACATCTCTGTACCGGAGAGAACCACCGAGCAGCGGCAAGCACTGTCAGACTCTCCAAATATCAATCCGCCACAAGCGGGGTTAGCAGCGGTAGTGCTCCTTGGTGCACAACGCCACCGCACCCTAACTCTGAAACAAGTAGCAAGCGGCACTCAAATTAATTTCAAGAATAACGAAAAACTTTAAATGTTTTGCCTCAACAACATAGCTTAAGGCCCATCATTGGAACGAGTTCATGTTATCAGATGATTAAAGATGAACTATGTTCTTTGGAAGATTTGGCGTTAAGAGGCATTAAACTTGTTTTTCCACAACTCATACCTTTGAACCCTGGTCATCTTGTGGTATATTCTATGTCAGTTCAATGGCAGCAATTGGAAGAGTCCATATTTATTATTTGGGGTAGAACAATTAATATTTTCAACGTACAGCCTTGTGGTACTTTTATGACATATTTGTTTAGCAGATATCCAACTTAATGAAATTATGACGTATGATGTTCCTGGACCGGAAAAGCGGTCTCTCGGGATTAAAGGGTTAAGAGGAAAAATTGTACATATTCCACACAAAGGTCGCCATGCGGTCACCGGATCAATATTGCGAACAAACACGTGGTGGTCAAAACAAGATGAAGACGCAGAACGTTTTCATTGAAGTTATCAAAATTACCAAGTGGCAAGTCACCCAGTTTTCCGGAACCAGTGAAACGAATAATCTTTTCAAACCAACCATGGCAATAACTGGCAATCGAGCAGAGGTTACGAAAAAAAAAGATGGTTAAGTTTTTTCCCGACCGATCCTAAATTAGGATGAAACGGTTGGCTCATTTTTGTAACCGACTAACTAAGAGCTACAGATGGAAAATATCCGGTTATCCGTGGCCATTATTTCACAGAATTTGGGATCAAAACTACAGGAATTGGAAAGAAGTATTCTCAAACTATTCCGTAGTGTGTATACAAACGAAAGTAGTCAAGTACTCGACAATGTTTGTTTGTCTACTCACTACGGACGAGTTTCTGCGATTACTCATTACTCACGGAAACTGACGATCATTAATGAAGTCTTGAATGCCAAAGTCGATTATTCTCAATATATACAACGCGGCTTCGATACTTTACTACGTTTTAAATGTGGAATGACGATTATTATCGGTATTTCGGATAACCGGTTGACGGTTTTTCTAATCGGTTAGGTAGCTAACTGGTTTCAAACCGATGATCTGGTTAACCATTTCTGTACTATCCTAAATGTTTGTGACACACACTAGTCTTTTTTCAGGTTAAAACACACACACGCACGCACGCACGCATGCACGCACGCACGCACACACGAACGCACACACACACACACACACACACACACACACACACACACACACACACACATGTACGCAGTGCTACCGTAAGTGATAACGAATGAGTTTCATACATAACTCTGCGCTGTTGCTTCATGATTGCATAGAATGCTTTGCCAGTGCTATACAGTGATACACAACTTGTTCGTGATTAAGCTGAGGTGCAGTGTCGTTGACATTTTCATTTCTTTTTTTAGGTTACATGGCCATGGCTTTTGTTTTCCTTGCATTTTTCATGCTGGTGTTGATACATTACATTGCTTTACAGTTGGTCTTCATGTGCTACAAACAGGTAAGATCATGGCTTACAATTCATGCGAGAATCAATATTGATTCTTGAATATAATTCTCGCAAAGAAAGCAATCGGAATGGACTTTTGTTACACGCAGGCCTGTTCCAGAGCAACACTAAACAATGCGGACAATAAAATTCCGATCCGCACACATGTGCGGAACAGAAAGCGTTGACGAAGTATGTTTTGAATAGAAGCGAAATTTCACAGGAATTTTCTACAATTCGTGCACCGCAATTATAATATGAATCGATAGCGATAGATACAAATCGCCCCCTGAGTTCCAATGCGTTCTATGTGCCGGTAGGCACATAGAACGCACTTGAACTCAGAGGACGAAATAGTAACACTGCTTCCACCTCACCAATTTGGTTGGCGATAAAATGTGTTCTTTTTCTTGATAGTTGTCAAATGAGTTGCTGAGTGTCCTTCTAATAATTGTTTTTATAAACGAGAGGCATGTAATAAACACAGAACGTCATGCTCGCGTGCATGGGTTAGTCGATGTGGCACTTGTGACACTTGTGTCATCGTGGAAGGATAAAACTCGAGACCTGCGGCCTTTTGATTCCCATAAAATGTTCATTTTGTTCTAGTCATAGATTCCACTTATATTTTACTCCCTAATAAGTCAACACAGTACTTAGTAGTTGTGTCTAGTGATGTCTTGGCTGCCTAAGTTAGGACTTCACTAGAAACTACTTCCAAAGTATTGCAACTTCCATCAGCAAGACACCCAAAAACCTGTTCGTTGGACCCCCCAAAATTGGATCAATCCCTTGAGGGTTAAACGCTAGTCCATATAACTATAAGTATGGTTGTTACAATGTAATATAATTAAACTTTTTTTTTTTGTTCATGCATTTTCAGGCAAAATGATTGGCTAAAGGGGGCGCGGTGGCGTCCCGGTAACCGGTTCCCGTCAGATCACCGAAGTTAAGCAACGTCGAGCGCGTTTAGTAGTTGGGTGGGTGACCATTTCAGCGACTGATTCGCGCTCCCGTGCTGTGTCCTTGGGCAAGGCACTTAACCCCGATTGCCTATGTGGGCACGATGACGCTGTGTACTGAGGCGTACTGCACATCGATGGTTCGCATGTCTTCAACCAATCTAACCCTGCATGTGCCACGGTGCAGAGTTCAGAATTACAATGTTGGAGAGCTGATAGCTGCTCGGTGGTTCTCTCCGGGTATCCGGCTTCCTCCACCCATAAAACTGTCACGGTCACGATTAGCCATTGTGCATAAATATGTGACCTTAAACACCAATAAACAATAAATAAATAATTGGCTAATGTATTTCCTTTTTTCTGTTCATAACACAATGAACCGAAAAAACATATTTTAGCCCGCCCTAAACCACGCCAACTCAGGAATGATAGATCTGCAATAAATAGACATTTACATGATTTGGAGTTGGACACTGATATTATGAAAGATAAAATGTTCAGAGACGTTAACAATAATTATGTTTACGCAAAACTAAAGTTCAATCTGAAACGCGGATTGGCACACCCAGTCTGTCACAAATAAAATTGATCGGACTGATTTAAATAAATTTGCCACCTACCTACAAACTCCAGTGAATCCAGTATTCTGAGATTCAGGGTGTAGTTCGAGTTAGTTATTTATTTATTGGTGTTTAAGGTCAGATACTTATGCACAATGGCTAATCGTGACCGTGACAGTTTTACGGGTGGAGGAAGCCAGAGTACCCGGAGAGAACCACCGAGCAACGACGAGCAGCTGTCAGCTCTCCAACATCGTAACTCTGAACTCTGCACCGCAGCACAGGCAGGGTTAGATTGGTTGAAGACATGCGCACCATCGACGTGCAGTACGCCTTAGTACACAGCGTCGTCGTGCCCCCCATGTAGGCAATCGGGGTGAAGTGTCTTGCCCAAGGACACAACGCGGTTGCCACAGGTGGGATTCGAACCGAGGTCCTCTCGGCTTGCAGCCTGCACCTCTACCAACTGAGCCACCGCGCCCCTGTAGTTCGAGTTAGCCATCCAGTTTGTTAGTCGGGGTCTTCAATTCCACAGGCAATTTTCAATGAATTCATTGCGGTTTTGTTTTGATGAAAATAACTGTGAATATGTTGTTATTGAACACAAAACTTAGCAAAACAAAATTGCTCGGGTTGTCTGGTCAACGAGGAAGCACCGTCAGATAAAAGAATGTACGCAAGAAATGACAAATTTTGTCCTGTTAACCCTTTACCCAACGTAACAGCCAAAACCGACCGGTGCTATTCACAAAATTCAGCATTCAATTTTTATTACTTTTTCATTTTTTGTCACAAAAACATAGCTTATGACTCCTCATTGCAACGAGCTCAACGAGCTCGTTCCAATGAGGGGTCATAAGCTATGTTTTTGACGCAAAAATATAAAAATTAATGCTTCAAGAATTTTATTGCAAGTGTCGTCTGCGTTTCGTGTTAGGTAAAGGGTTAAATCACTTCAATTATTAATTGAAAAAACCCAACCCAAATATAAAATCTCCCCTCAACCACTGTTCTAAGAATGCTCTCATTTTACCATCAACTGAATGCATGTTGTTCACTCATACGAGTGTAAAAGAATATCAGTTCTCACGAAATGCAAAATGTAGCAAAACAAACACAGCACACTTTGTACGTGCAACTGGTTTCCAGGAAATGAATGATGCTGGACTTGAACTACGACACATTACGTCCATTGGGGGGACATAGAAATGAACACTGTCCTCTGTAAGTTGTAACAATTCCGTCTCGTGCACAACAATGTCAACATGAAGAAAACGCTACATCACTGACAAGTCGATGGCATGCACAAACGAACTCACGAGAACAAACCTTTCCAATTTCCGATTAGCCTGAATGCCGAATAGCCTGAATGAACTCTTTAGACAAAAACATCTGGGTTTATATCGAACTCCACATTTACAAACTGTGTTTTCAATTCCTCAGAATATGGTCAAATCAGAATTATATTTAACACAGTGTTGTTTTGAATGACGGCACCCTCCCATAAAGTGGATAAGGAGATTGAAGTTTTGTATGGGCGTGGCCTATTACGTTCCTTTTAACTTTCGCAATTCATCAGTCAATAAACTTTTAATGACACAAGAACACGTTTCAGTGAAAGGTATCGTTATTTCAAACACAATTTTAGAGAACTATGCCTTTTTTATTCAGTTATCGCTAGGAAAATGATGCGTCCAGGTTTTTATTTTAACTCCGCAAAGTAGAGAGTCTTTACATATATTGCCCCTCAAGTTTAATTATAAGAAATAGACAAAAACATTCTGAAACAAGCGATCATTCCTTTTTGTACTGGTTGCACTCATTGGGGTATAACAGTACTCTCAAATTCTAAATTAGATAAAAGCCGAAATTTGATTCTCGCGGCTGATGTCTGCGAGAATCAAAACCGATTCTCGTGAATCGGAACAAATTTCGAGGCCTAGAGATAAAGTGAAGCCCCACGCCCCAAAAGCGAATCTTGGTGATGTGAGAGGTGCCGGTCCATGAAGTCAACAACTATTTAAAAGCAATCTATTTTTATGCAACTGATTTCTACTTCCGTTCGGAGGGGAGATGCTGGGGCCCTTCACTCAACGCGAATAACTGATGACAGATTTTTTTAACCCTTTACCTAAAGTAGCGAATAAAACGGCAAGACAATTGATCAGAATAAGTCTACCACAGTTTAAAATATCTCAGAAGTTTCTCAATAAAACCATACAAATATGGATATCATTAGAACCAGCTCACCGAGCTGGTTCTAATGATATCCATATTTGTATGGATTTATTCAAGAATTGTGAAATTTGTTTTCGACAAATGTAAAATTTAATTTATTTTTTGAAAATACTGTGTTAGATAAAGGGTTTTAAACACTAAAACTCTGATCGACTTTCTCTGTCTTTTTTTTGAAATGTCAGTACTATAACTGATATTTAATGTTCCGTGAATATTTCATTCGTATGACTCCGTGGTTGATCTCGGAACAAACAGCAGTCACGTGATCGTTTACGTTAATTGAATTGGGTTGTTATAGCATCACACTCGACCTTAGCAATATTATTGTCACGGTGATGGATGATGCATGCACAGCACGTAATATTATGTGTTTCTGTTGTCCATTTTGTTTGATGGAACAGCATTCTTTGGTTCCTAGAGTTACACATGGCAGGCCTGCGGGGGGGGGGGGGGGGGGGGGGCGAGACAGGAAATTGCTCCTTTTAATAATGCCAAATTTTAAAATTTTTCCGCGCCAGGTGGAACCATGGTCGACCCGGCACACATGTGCTTGGTGGCAAAGAGTATCCAAATTAGTGTAATTTATTCACTTCTAGGATAATGAATCTTGTTATTTGAGCAGAATAAATAAAACCTTTTGGGGCATGTTGAAGTAGGAATTGATCCTTCAGAAGACAGGAAATTGCGCCTTTTACAAATCGTGAAACGCAATCACAAATTGTGCAACGCAATTACAATTTGAATCGCTAGCGGTAGCTGAAAATCGGCCCCCGAGTTCCAATGTGTTCTATGTGCCATTAGGCACATAGAAAACATTATAACTCAGGGGACGAAATATTAACACGGTTTCCCCTCGCAAATTTGGTTGGCGATAAAATTTGTTGTCTGTTTTAACAGTTGTCAAATGAATTTCTGAGTGTCCTTCTAATAATTGTTTTATAGACGTGAAGCCGTGTAATAAACACAGGACGACGCACGAGTGTGAATGGGTTAATTGATATGGCACTTGTGCCATCGCGTAATTATAAAACTCGAGGCCTCTCGTTCTATCCTTCCGTGCTGGAACTCATGCGATATCGATTAACCCATTTACACACGTGTGTCGTTCTGTGTAATTATCGTCCAACCAAGACCCCCGAACCAGGAGCCCCCCGATACCATGCCATAATGGTCCCCCGATTCCCGGGTGAACATGGTGCCTTGAGAACAAATCTCATCGAGATATTTCATCACGAGCTCCATTGCCACATACGATAAAATGAAGTATCGCCGATCAGCCTGTCATAAGATGGGGATGTCGATGTTGGAGGTCCACAAAACGAAGCCCACAAGTACATTTATGAGAACTTCAGAGACCTATGTTAGTCCGCCTTCAGCCCCTTCATCTTAGCCCCATAATCCGATACGACAAACGCTATAGAAGCTATAGTCACCTGTGAGTATGATCCGCCAAAACACGGTCAAGAGGACTGCCATTGAAGTGACAGGGATAAGTGGTGGTCATAGGAGGAGAACTTTGTAGTAAGATAGAGGAAGCGATTGGGTAGTAGCTGGGCTCAGCAGTAGTAATGGTACAAGCAATCAGTGACAGAATCTTCAGACTGGAGTGGTGAAAGTAAAAAGTCGAACTGGCGTGACAATCGTTACTTATTCCCCGATCCTTACATATATTTATTATACGATAACCGATAGAATATCGAAGAAATTGCGGAAAGATAGAAATCGTATCCCGCACTGTGAAGATATGGAAATTTTCACTTTCGTAGTATCAATCAAAATGGCGGCTTTCAAATCATCACTCTAAGGTGAATACGAGTCAAATTATCACTGGAAATAATCAATTTGTTCTAGGAACGTATAATGAAAAGAAAATCTAGTGCTTTTGAGTGGATACCGGTCATTTCCAGCAATAATTCAACACGTATTCACCTTGAATTGATGCGTGAAACCCGCTAGTCCAAACATGGCTTGAAAGTCCGCAATATAAGTTTTTGGTTTGGTACGTCCCTTTCAAGGGACGTACCAAACCAAAAACTTATATTACGGACTTTCGGGCCATGTTTGGACTAGAAACCGGCCAACTGAATCAGATCGCAAGACGCTGTCTGTACCGAGCATCGATTAAATTACAAATGCGCTGTTTACTTTCATGCATCATGGTTGAAACGAGTGTAATTATCAGATTCTTACAAAAAGCGTATAACAAAAAGAAAATCTAGTGTTTTTGAGTGGATACCGAAAATTGTCTCACTTGTGACCAAGACAAATGGTTATTTTCACTAGCCCCAGCGCTCACGAAAAATAAACATTTGTATCGGTCACTCATGAGATAATTTTCGGTATCCACCCAAAACACTAGATATCCTCTGTATATCCTCGAATATGGAACTGGGATTAAGTTTCGATTGCCGCGCCACAAATAGTCGAGGCAGTGTACCACTAATAGGAGTTCATTATACTGGTAGACAGAACAGTAATCCTTAAAACAGTGGCCCTTCACTGGTCCCTACAAATCTCCCATTGTCCTTACATGGATAATTCTGCTATACCCCAAAGAGGGATTTCCTCACGGCCACATGCGGGGATTGACAAATTGATACGTTTTTTTTCTGCTTGGATAAATCTGCGCGGATTGCTAGTGGCCGGAACTAAGGTGGATGAAGTGATACTTTGAAGGACCATAGAGTTCAAGTAGCACATTTTGTCCCAAAAGGTTCTATTCACAAAACACCCTTTGTACATTTAAAATAGAGCCCCAATTGATATAAGGATACCTCAATAGCAGAACTGTGGCAGCATTAAAAAGGAGGATGGGGATATGATACAGTTTGTCAAATGTTACGAAATCTTTAAGGAATGCGGTGTCAAGATTGGCGAGCAATTGTCTGGTCGCATGCTGAGCCCAGTACTTTGGACGCTACTTAGCTGGTGGTAAAGACCACTGGATTGCAGGAACGCTGAGTCACATATAGAAAAATGTCCCATCTGCAGCCCGCTTAGGAGGACCTGGATGGGGGGGGGGGGGGGGGGGGGGGCACAATTGTTGCTAAAATTTAGGGAACACTGTGTCAAGGTTGGCGAGCAATTTTCTGGTCGCACGCTGAGCCTATGCTGTGGGCACCTAGTTAGCTAGTGATAAAGACCACTGGATTGCTGGAAGGCTTAGTGATATATAGAAAAGTGTCCCATCTGCCGTCCGCTTAGGAGGACGTGGGGGGGGGGGGGGGGTTCACAATTGTTGCTAAAATTTAAGGAATACGGTGTCAAGGTTGGCGAGCAATTTTCTGGTCGCACGCTGAGACTAGTACTTTGAGCGCTACTTAGCTGGTGATAGAGACCACTGGATAGAAAAATGTCCCGTCTGCAGCACGCCTAGGAGGACGGGGGTGGGGGGAACGCAATTGTTGCTTACATTTAAGGAATACGGTGTTAAGGTTGGCGAACAATTTTCCGGTCGCACGCTGAGCCTAGTACTGTGGGCGCTACTTAGCTGGTGGTAAAGACCACTGACTGGATTGCTGGAAGGCTTATTGATTTTTAGAAAAGTGTCCAATCTGCCGTCCGCTTAGGAGGACAGGGGGGGGGGGCACAATTGTTGCTAAAATAAACAATGCTCAACCAAAATAAACTTCTCGAGAGGTTTTTCCAACTCCTTTCAATCGCCGATCGCTTTTTAACCCTTTAACTAACATGAAAAGCAGACGATACTTGTAAAAAGAATCTTGAATAACTATTTTTTTTCATTTTTTGTCTCAAAAACATAGGTAATGATCCCTCACTGGAACGAGCCCGACGAGCTCGTTCCAATGAGGGGTCATAACCTATGTTTTGGAGACAAAAAATGAAAAAATAACGAAAATTAATTATCGATTTTAGAGAATAGCGCTGGCCGGTTTTGGCCTTTACGTTGGGTAAAGGGTTAAGGAATATACTTTGATGTTCGTGTAAAATGATTATATTGATGATGTGCTCATTTTTCTCGGCAATACAAACTAAATATTTTCAACATACTTTAGTTATTATTGACATAAAAAACAGCAACCGAGAATGGAAAGTTGATACCATGTTACTAGTTTCAAGCCTCGAAACAAGCAATTTATCATTTGCAGAATAATGGGCGCGGTGGTTCAGCAGGTAGAGGTGCAGGCTACAAGCCGAGAGGTACTCGATTCGAATCCCACCTGTGACAACCGCAGTTTGTGTCCTTAAGGGCACGGTGGCGTTGTGTATTAAGGCGTACTGCACGTCGATGGTGCACTTGTCTTCTGCCAATGCTAACCCTGATTGTGTGGAGTTGGTTTGTTAGGGAGCCTGACAGTTGCTCGCCGTTGCTCGCTGGTTCTCTCCGGTTACTCCTCCGGCTTCATCCACCCATAAAACTGCCCGACACAAGGTGACCCTGGCTGTCTAAAGTGTAGTTAAATACCAATAAATAAATAAATGTGCAGAATGAGGTACCCGAAGGGTGAATTTGCTGATGCTATGTCATACAGTGGGCCAATTTATCCTCTGGGTACCTCTTTCTGTTTAGGCTTCAGTCCTTGATTCAGATTGAGCTTCACAGAGGGTAAATTCAATGATGCTACCCTGCTGTGCAGGGTGGCATCACCAAATTCACCCTATGGGGGGGGGGGGGGGGTGCCTCATTTTGCAGACATGACAGTCTGCTTATTTCCAGACATGACTAGTTAATGTGCTTGACGTTCGTTTGATGTTTGGTGATGAGCTTTCCCGTCCCCGGAAGTCCGTTGGTTGAAATTTGGCTTTGACTTCTAAAGCTCGTGCGCATGTGGTAATCGCCTGTGCGAACATAGTTCGCTCCGACGAAGAAAATTTTTACAATTGAGTTATAAATGGATATCTGGGAATATATTATTTGCAAGCTAAGATCTATAATATATAGAGGATATCTACACTGTTTTAGTGAATATCAGGAATTATCTCAAAGGTGTGGACCTGGAAGTTTTATTTTTAACGAGCGCTTGCGCGAGTGAAAAATAATACTTTTAGGTCCACACGAATGAGATAATTCCCGATATTTACTAAAATAGCGTAGATTTTCTTTTTATTATATGCTACGTGACATTGTATTGCGAAATATTCAGCACATTTCGACTGTAAACAGTTTCAAAAGAATGACAAAGATCTACTGATCGTTCTTTCAAGGTGACGTACAAAGCGACGTCGTGCGCCGAAGCGTAACGTCATTTAGGAAGCTACTAAAAAAAAATTCATCGTGTGGACCTAAAAGTATTATTTTTCACTTGAGCAAACCCTCGCGAAAAATAAAACTTTCAGGTCCACACTCATGAGGTAATTCCCGATACTGACTAAAATAGAGTGGATCTTTTTTCACCCTTTATTGCACAATATTCAGTCCAATTCGCCCCAGATGTGTACTTTTCGAAACAATAACAAAGATCAGCTGATCGTTCCTTAAAGACGACGCGATGCGACGTAGTGTGACGTCATTTAGGAAGCTACTGAGGGATATTCCTCGATATCCATCGCGTCTATGGATATCGAGAAATATTTTTTAGATAATTTGCGATAATTCACAGGCTAGCATATAATAAAAGCACATTTGCAGAATTGTATGTGAAAATTACATGCAAAATACAGCGATAAAGTTGATAGACTTATTTTATTTTCTAGATATACATTATAACTTATACCTAGATATATAATTCTGGCAGACATTTAACAGTGATAAGTTCGGTGTAACATTTCGAGCATATAACATCATGACCATGCAACTAGTTTCTGTGAAACGCCAAGACGCTCTGATGCCTTTTGTTCATAACATAGACTATAAAATGTACTAGAGCTGCAGGTTTTTAAATTTCTTGTTCGGTTTCGGTTTTGGTTTTTCAGGTGGAATAAAACCTCGGTTTGGTTCGGTTTTCGGTTTGTTCATGAGGCCAAATAAAATTCAATAAAACTCATTCTTATGTCCGGAGTCATAACTGGATGGCAGTGAAGTTGAGTGAAACTCAATGAATGCCCGAATAAGCTATAATATATGAAGAATCAGGAAGGCCAATATAATAATTACCTATATATACAGAACTTTTATTGTGCTTGGCCATTTTTCGAGGTCTGACACCTACACGCAACTTGAGGAAAGCTACTTAATGGCACATATTCAAAAATGCATAGACACGTGATAGTAGATATTGCTATTCCAGCAATCGGAATTTCGCTTGTTGGAATTAGAGCTGTAGGTTTTTAAATTACTTGTTCGGTTTCGGTTTTGGTTTTTCAGGTGGAATAAAACCTCGGTTCGGTTCGGTTTTCGGTTTGTTTATGAGGCCAAATAAAATTCAATAAAACTCATTCTTATGTCCTGAATCATAACTGAATGGCAGTGAAATTGAGTGAAACTCAATGAATGACCGAAATAAGCTATAATATATGAAGAATCAGGAAGGCCAATATAATAATTACCTATATATACAGAACTTTTATTGTGCTTGGCCATTTTTCGAGGTCTGACACCTACACGCAACTTGAGGAAAGCTACAAACACAACTAAACTGAAATGTCGGAAATTCACAGAATGTAGCCTTCCCAGAGTAGTTAGAGCACCCAGACACTACCATTGGCAGTGTCTGGGTACTCTCACTACTCTGGGATGGCTACATTCTATGAATTTCTGCAGCAAGAGAGTATTTAATAAAAAACGAAAAACCTTAGATTACGGGATGTCGACGATTTCGGTTTTAAAAAAAAAAAATAAAAACCTCGGTTCGGTTTTGGTTAACCATCAGCTCTAAAATGTACCAAAATAGTGCCTAGGCGTTTCTCAGAAACTGTCTACAAACAAGATCATTTATGTTTTTAAACAACTTGCCCCAATACACCGTGCACTCTTTATCGGGATAAGTAAGGTAAACCCATTTTATCAAAATTTTCAGTTCACAAATGGGAGATAGCCCCAGTAGTATAGCTCGCACACTTAATGTCTGATTTCGACGATGGCGCCTCTGGGTCCCGTGACGTGACTTCCGGGGTTATTTATCATCCAAATCAGGCATTAAGTGAGTGAGCTATACTACTTGGCCCTGAAGTGGAACTCCAATTCATTTGGGAGGTGTGTTCGCTATTCGTCTGTTTATGCCCCCCCCCCCCCCCCCTCATTGAACTCGTTCCAAAGAGTGGCCCTTGGCTATGTTTTGGTTGGAAAAATGAAACTCTTCAGTTCTTAACTGGTTGAGTTCTAGGAGACCCTATCAGGGCTTTAAAAAACGAGGGAACCAGAGCAGACACAACATCTTTCTTGCTCATGTTTCAAATTCGATCAAATACAAATAGTATTTCATTTATATGAATTTATTTATTATAACAACTTCAAATCACCCAAAATAACCTGGACCTCAACCAGTTAAATGATTTGTTTGGCAAGTTAAGTCGTGTTAAGTAAGGCATTACTTTATGACAGATAAAAAAAATAATCCTCTACGATTGTGCATCTGTTGTTGAGGAAATTCTGAAAAGGGTTATCTAAAAGAAAGACTGTCAGAACAAATCAAGGAAATACCTTTAAATGGCTGCGTATGTCTAGTTTTGTACATTTCGATGTGTGGTTTATCATTAATGCATTTCGGCTTACGTCGTACACACTCATCTGTTACAGGGTTGGAGACAATTTGCCGAGTGGAATACAAGTTCTGGAATGAAAGCAGGAATAGAATCACAGGTTACATACACTTTTTCGAAGTATATTAGTAATATAGCTTGCATGGTTAAACCTACATCACCCGGATCCCATTCCGGATCTCATGTGGCGTCATAGTCACGTGACCAAGTGGCGCCATGTTGTGTTGTCATGGTAACCCGCGTGAGCGGCCATCTTGTGACGTCACCCCATAGTGATGAGTGGTATTAGTGCGCATGCGCAGCGCGTGTATAGAGCGCAAGCCCTCGCGAAATCCATTTTGTATAGTGGAGTCCGCCATCTTGGTTTTTATGGTAGCACGTGGTTGCAAGGTGACCCAATGTCTTCTTATAGGATGGGGGTATGTTCGGGGGTATGCTCTATTGAATAAGAGTACAACGAATTACCCAAATGAGCCCGAGAATCACCGGAAATCACCGAAATGATTACAAAAATCACCGAAACGGACTTATCCTAACTAGAATCTTTGATGTAAATAATAGCTCGTAGTGCTATAAGTCAACTATATGGTGTGTTCCATTGTACTAGAGTGTTTCACTTACCTCGAATTATCCTAATGAACCCGAGAATCATCGGAAATCACCAAAATCACCGAAACGGACTTATCCTAACTAGAATCTTTGATCTAAATAGTACCACATAGTGGTATAAGGCCCCTATAGGGTGTGTTCGACTAAATTGGAGTATAACGAACTAATCACGTGAAACTATTTTTAGTAACATTCGTAACTGACCCCCTAACTAACTACTTTAGTTTCCTTTAACTCCAATGTGGAACTATATTTTCCCTACACTCCCTGATCTATATTTAGTAACATCCATAATCAGCACCCTAATTAACTACTTTAGTTTCCCTTAACTTCAATATGGAACTATATTTTTATAACTTCATACTGATCTATATTTAGTGACATCCATAATCGACCCCCTTACTAACTACTTTAGGTCATTTAAAACTATAAGGAAATACCTTAGCTCCAATATGGAACTATATTGTTAGTATAGTAAATTCCTACACTCATTGATCTATTTTAGTAACATCTGTACTTTAGTTCACCTTAATAGACCCTTTAACTACATGATCCCACAGTTGAGGATCAAGAAATTTCCTAACTGACCAATGAGATTAGTGTATTTCCTGTTGTGTTTCTTTCCCATTACTTTCTATGTTAAATTCCTAATTTTTCCATGTTTAACCCGTATTCCTATGGGAAAAAATACACATCCGACTCGAGGATCAAAAACTCGATCAAAATTTGCCAAAACTACATGGTGTTTTCAATAACGTTCGTCGCGAATAGATAAATGCCCGAGTGTTGTGACGCCGCTCTCATTCTGTTTTCATCGCTCGATTGAAAAACATCAACTCTGTGTTAATCGAAAGTATAATATTTTTCTGTGCGTTCATTCAAAATGATTCTATCCAAGGATTTCCAGGACACTTGTGCATTTATTCACGGATACAAAGACACTTGTGCATTCACCGATTCAAGGAATCAAGGACATTTGTGTGTTTATTCACGGATATTATTATTCAAGGATTCGAGAAACCATGTCTACCAACACTGGATTTATGTGCGAGGATTGTGGAAACGTTTTTTTCGGCAAGCACAAACCCAGACCGCCATAAGAGGACACCACACCAAGGTAAGTCATTTAATTGTAACAATTGTTTTAAAAATTATTTCCGGCAAGAGGACCTGACCCACCATTTAAAAACCTGTCTGTCTTTATACACCCGCCTCGAATATGGGGAAGAGTTCACTAACTTATTGCAGTTTAACCATCACAAGAATTATGCTCATCGCCAGGTCCAACTGCCTACCAAGAGGAAGACTGACCCGCCGACGAGGAGAGCAGCGAAACAACCTAGGACCACGACTACCAATTTTGAAATCGACCCACCGGAATTTGACGAAGTTTTGATTGATGGAGATGATGAACACCTGATCAGTATATTTAAAGATAATTGGGATGGAAATAGAATCTGCCATGTTACAAATAGGAAAGTCCAAGATGTTTATAATTATCGCCTCAATACTACCAATATATCCTCCATGTCTGAAGAGCTCACTGGCACGATATTTAGGCAACAGAGAATGAAATTTAAAATTAATTTAATTTATGGATTTGTATTGAAATGTAATGAAACCGGTCAATACCGGTTTTTTCACCCGTCTCAGAATAATGCTAGGGTCATGGATATACCATATCTCGTGAAGAACGAGTCTGATTTTCCTCGACCACATTCAAGAAGATATACTAGAATGGGCCAGACAACAGCGACCAACATCCAAGTAGCTTGTACACCGACTCACAAATGTGACGTTCTTCATCAATAAAATTCAGAACCATCTCAATGGTGAAGCACCGGAAGATTTACCTGAATATACCTGAATATATAACGAATCACCGAAATGCCATCATTGTCTTACTAAAAGATGAAGCACGCCATTTTTGTTATGATGACAACCTTTGCTTATTTCGTTGTTTGGCATTATGGAGTGGAAACGACCGCCAGAACCTGAATACGACTACGGACGCCTTGTTCAAAAGATATACCATAGAAGATCCCTAAGAATTTTGTGGAGTGACATTGGACCAATTACCTGATATTGAGAAGGTTTTTGAAGTAAACATGCAGATTTACCAACAGATTAAAAGAGATACCATTGTAGTAGAGATTGTACAGAGATCACAACGCTGTTTTAATGAGACCATAAATGTCAACCTTTACAAACATTATTTCAGTTACATTACGGATCTGGGTCAATACAGCCATTCATATTCTTGCCGCAAATGCGGAAAGCTTTGGAAATCTGGATTTATGCTCAACAGTAGTGTGGTTGGTCCGTTTCAGGCCTGTTCTTCCGGAGACCTGGGCCGGTAGCCTGGGCCAGTGGCCTGAGGCAGGGGATGACGTCATCTTAATTAAAAAGTTACGTAAGGTAATTAACATGACATCACTGAATATATTTTTTAATCACTTTAATAACTGTTGCTTAATTAATTTTAATTAATGACTGTTGCAAACTGTTGCATAATTAATGTAATTAATATAATTAATGAGTGTAATTAGGGTTGATTATAATAATTAGTATATTAATAAATGAATTAATAATGTTTACGTCGATTAGTACATTTTTTTTTTTTAAAATCATAATTTGGGATAGATATTATTAGATAAAAAATAATATATTTAAAAATAATATTGATGTATTGGACATATATATGAATGCTATCGACTGACCCTGACCTGGACACGAGCTAAGGTAAACACTTCATTGCGTGTATTGGTGTCATTAAAAACCAATGAAATCTCGTTAAATCGATTTTTTTTTCTTTTTAAATGCCAACTACTATACGAGACTGACAGATGTTGAGATCATAATCTGTCCTAAATATCATTAGACTGGAATGCTATCATGTATTTAAAAATTAATGATGATCTCACGTGACAGATGTGTCTTGCTTTAACTGAAGACGTATGAAGATAACGACTCCATTGTGGCTATTTTTATGGGTGTAATTAGATTTAATAACTTGGCGTGATTCTTACATATTAATAACGCAAGTTTATTCTTCTCGTTTTTATGGCGGTAGAAAAACTCTCACAGACCAAAGTATTCTGATTTTACAGACTACCCTATTGTTGAGGCTGCCAGACGTCCTTTCGCGGAGGTCCAGTACAAAAATCGACCCAAACACTGGTTCGATCTTCCCGTACACATGCAGGAGGAAGCACGTTTAGGGTCAAGGTTGGAGACACCGGTAAAAATCGATGAAGATTGGGAAAATGAGTTCTTCACCGAGGCGGAGATGGGAGGAAAAATATAGCTTTCTATGGAAAGCAAAAAAACGGCCCTTTTCAGGGCCACCATAATCTTAAAAAGAGTTGCTTTGTCACAAACACACACTTTTTCAACCAACCAGACACCTTCATTATCCCACACCCCTGTAACCCCTCACAATACCTAATACTTTCATGAACTCCCCTCCTCCAGGTCATCCAATACCAAAAAACTTTTGGAAACCTCTCTCCCCGCCCCCACCCTCACAATAACTAAATTATCTTGAACCCCAGTCCAGTTCTCTAAATGTAATGGGCATGTCAGGCCCCGGATACCCCATCCCCACAATTTTGAGCGATCAAATTACCCCAATTAGTCTCCTCTCATAACTTACCGCACTCTTAACCCTTAGTTACTATGAGGTTGTCCCCCTAATAAACAGCATATATTCATTTAATATAATATATTAATAATTTTCGTTAAATAATTTATTCCACAAGACACTTCTCGAAAAAACAACATGGCAGATTAGTTTGACAGAAATACGTGTATCGATTTATTCATGAGTGTCTGTTGGTTGTGTCCTTGTGCAGGACACTTTATCCCCACTGCCCATGTGGGGGCACGGTGATGCTGTGCACTAAGGCGTACTGCACGCCAATGGATGTCTTCAACCAATGCTAACCCTGCTTGTGTGGAGTTAGTCTGTTGGGGAGCTGACAGTTGCTTGCCGTTGCTCGGTGGCTCTCCGGGTACTTCCTCCACCCATAAAACTGTTGTGGTCATGATTAGCCATTGTGCAGAAATATGTGACCTTAAACACCAATAAATAAATATAAATAAATAGTGTCTGTCGGTTATCAAAACAGCCCTTAGGTGTTTAACAGTTAATTGTGGACCTGTGCGTTTAAAAATGCCAGAATCTAGTTGATTGTTCTCAAAGTTGATGACAATAATCGCCTTTATCTCAAGTGAAAATGGAAAAAAAATGGGTGATAACACTACAGACTGTGTTTAATCATAGAAAAATCACACCCGCGATATTACTAACCCGTAGGTTTTATTTTTTGAATGTTTACTGAAGAATAACCCACCCATCTAAGTAAAGCATGAAAGAGCTACCATTATCTAAATACCCATGTGGGGCGGGGTAGGCGGTAATGTTGTGACTATGGCGTACTACGTTCAGCCAATGATAACCCTGTGTAGAACTTTGACAGTTGTTTACCTCTGCACGATGGTTCTTTCTGGATTGCTCCAACTATCGTTAAATATATAAATGAAAAAAACTACAATTCTATAATAACAGGTCAAGCCCCCTCCCCCTTCGTTTTACGTGTTTTGTGAGTGGGAAAATCAACAGTACTTTCACCCCCACCCCCCTCATTTTAATAGATGAAAAACACTGTTACTCGATCAAAAAAATGGTAAAATGGTAAAAGGATACGCTATTATGTATTAACCACCCAAAAGTGCAAAACTTGGGAAAATATAACCCACCTAGAGCTGCACCAAAGCTACGTACACTATTCGAACTCCCGCATTGTGTCCTTGGTCAAGGTAATTAACCCTGATTATCCACATGGGGGCACGATGATGTTGTGTACTAAGGTGTACTGCATGTTGATGATACGCATATTTTCGAACAATCTAACCCAACCTGTGTGACAGTGCAGATTTACGACGTTGGTGAGATGACAGTTACTCTTCATTGCTCTGTGGTTCTCTTTGGATATTCCGGAGTCTACCCGTAAAATTGACACGGTTATGATTAGCCATCGCACATAAGTATATGACCTTAAACACCAATAAATAAATAATGATAATTAGGATTTTAAATCTATTGAGACCTCAATATTCTGTTATTTGATTTTAGCCAGTGGATTGACAATGACTTCTGAACTTCGAGCTGGAGAACTCCGTGTTTATTTAGAATAAACTGCGAACATTTAATTATAACTTGAACTTGATGTCCGGGTGTAATGAAATAGAGTATTTTCTGCAGACATTCTGTTAAATTCTGACATAGATTTTTAAACGCAGCTGGTTTACAGACCTGTATATATTTTTTTTTCAATTGAGTAAAAATATATTATAGTTACTGATGTAACACGCTGATTAGCATGTTTAGTGAATCTAGAGCTACGCCAGCCCAAACGACCCTTTGCCCACCATGATCACAACAAATGTTTCAACTCTCTCTCTCTCTCTCTCTCTCTCTCTCCTCACAACCGATACAGTATGGGTGGAAACTAATTTCCTTCAAGCTGTTGTTTTTTCTAGGTTTTACCACCCCCTTACAGCGCAAATCGAAATGAAATCTGATTCATTGAACCATACTGCAGCGTATGTGCTAAAACGATTATTTCTGTACAAATTTCAAGACCTTTCCCTCACAAATGCCTATATAAAAACAAGATAATACGCGAGAATGCGTTGTGTACCAGCTTTTTTTTTGTTGATAAAATATATCCTGTATAATTTCCCGAATATTATTAATGTACCCGCTTAATAACAGCCAATTTTTTATCAGATCACAGAGTTTGAATAATTGTTTAAATTCCATAAATTATGGAAATATCCTGACGTTGGCGAATGTCAACTTAATGTTGAAGATTCAGTAATTGGCCTCATACCCTGGTCTATGGGTGGGACAGCTACAGCATTCGGGGGGGGGGGAGGTACTTCCTGTAACTGATCACTCCCCCATACACTGAATTCTCCATGAGGGTAGGCTGGTTGAGTCATCTATAGGTTTTTCCCTCAGTGATTCCCCCGTCACTAGCGGTTTTACTGACTCTAGCTTATTTGCAAGCTCCAAAATAGTACCACTTGTTAATGCATTGTTCCAATTAAAGGCTGATTTCATACGCACTGGAGGATAGGGTAGCTAGTTACTGATGGATCTGTATTGGTGTTTGTTCTGCTTACAGGTCGTTTAAAATTGACATTTTTGTGTAATTTTCGTCTGTGTTGATAATAATTAGTTTATGAGAGTAAGATTTTTGACACAATTTACAGACATAGCGTGAATTCATCCTTTTTCAGAAGCGAGTTAATAGAGTGGCAATACTCTTCCAATACGCATTCATTTATATGTATAAATAGGATGGGTCCCACCCCAACCTGTCAATCACTGATTGGGTAATTATATACCAAGATAAGGTGGGTTCTACCAACCTGTTGATGGTTGGTTACTTCAAATTCTCACTCAGTGCATTGTGGGAAATTACAGTGATAGAGCTCTGGGGTAAAATAAGTTTTTGCTCAACTTCACACAAATTGATATAGTTTACTTCAAAAAAGAAACATCAAAGTCACATTCATGAAAAGCCGAGGTAGCACATCTGAACCACCCACTCCACATTGTTTAATCAGATAATCCATTTAATCAGATAATGAGAGATCACTGATTTTACAATTCGATGAAATGTTTTTTTTAGTGATTTTACAATTCGATGAAATGTTTTTTTAGTTATTTTACAATTCGATGAAATGCTTTTTCGTGAATTGGTCACAGTGACCATTTAATCCTCCTACATGTTCACTAAATTGGGCACAGTGACCAATTTGGTCAAAGAGAGTAACCAATTTGGTCACTGTGACCAATTTAGTGAACATGTGGCGGTCGCTAGTCTTTCGAAAGGTTATATTTAATTAGATAAATATTTCATACAGTCGAGCGTGACTCGCGACAGCATAAAATATTTATCTAATTAAATGCTGCCTTTTGTAAAGTCGATTACCTACATTTCATTGAAAAAACAATGCCTCATTACCACTCACTGACAATTAACATTGGAAGTTTGCCCAAACACTATTTCCAACACCTTATTGACAAAGTCACCGGTTTTATTTCCTTGTACTAGATATAATAAAATAACTGTTTGGTAGTTTGGTGTCGATATTGTCCAGTTTGGTATCCATTCTGGAGTAATATATCGGGGCGCGGTATGGGGGTCGGTGTTTTCTACGCTAGGTATCCATCCTGGAGTAAACGTTTTCAGTCATTCTAGATGTACTGTATTTGACGTCTGTGTTCAGCTCTTGGTAGATAGGGTCACCTCCAGGTAAAGGGTCCGACAACATGTTATCTATACATCTGCGTTTACTTGTATATGTCTCTCGTGTCATCATAAAATATCCTATCTACACCCAATGATACCCCAAACCGCTTCCTTACCACCCCCTAGAAATAAGTCGGTGTTGGGCTCATGCTATGCTGCTGAAGTAGAGGTTACCCCTACCCCCTGTGGTATGTTATGGGCCCAATGCTGTTTGGGTTTTTCTATTCTAGGGCAAACAGTTATTCATTAAGAATAGCATATAATTTGTGTGTACACTGTAAGGGTGAATAGATATTATGGTCATCCTCTTGGAAGGAGGCAGGCCAACGGATTATGTAGACTTGTGTTTTCACAAAAGTAAATTTGCTATAGCGTACGAATGCATCGTATTAATTAAAACTAAATTTAATATCAAAGATCCCCAGTTTAGAGATGAGCAAACCGAACCAATACAGATATCATGGCGATACCGAAAAACCGAACCGAACCAATCGCTGAATATCGAAACCGTCTGCATGTTCAAATTTTCCTACATTTGCTGTTTATAAGTCCGTGTATATTCCCACTAGACTACAATCTGTACATGTCCAACTGCTTAGCAGTGATTTCTAGTCAAGTCTTGTCTACCTGTTAAGGCAGCCAACACCTGACTGGAAATCGCTTCCCAGGTGTTATGTCAATTGTCGGCAGGACCTCCTAAAGATGACATTTTCAGGGCACATGCTCTGAGATCGCAAAAAGTCTAAAATAGGTCTTTAAACATTAAGGTGCGTTTAGAACAGGTCACAAAATTACTGTAGATATGATTTGTGGTCGTAAGAGAATACAGAAATTTGAGGTCATTTGCAGTGTCATCTATAGCGTTGTGGTAGAATGATACTACAACAATTTATTCTGTTTTCATGATGTGGTATAAATAAAATATACCCAAAGTAGCTTGGAGTACCAAATGTTCACCACTCGTGGTGAAGTGGTGTAAACCGAAGGCCCGCGGTTAACACCACTTCACCACTCGTGGTGAACATTTGGTACCCCAAGCTACTATGGGTATGTTCTATATGTATTCTGTATTCTGTTTTTACACACTGCTGAAATAAATATTTCATTTTCTTTTTTCTTTTTTTTTTTTTGTTTCGTCATCATCAATCGCGCTTTTATTGGTGCCAAAAATTTATTTAGCCAACTAAGATTGTTTGGGGCCAAATCAAAATTTTTGTGCAATTCACTAAATTGGTCAGTGTTAACACTAAAAACAACTGTTTTTCTCTTTGCAGCCGAACGGAATGCCACCCAACAGCTCAAGCGGAAAATATAACGGAATAGTGAGTAAATAATATAAAGCCCTTTTCAGATTTGAACCTGTGATTCTTTAACTAACCCGAGCAGAAGTTTGCGATCCCACAAAAATCTTTATTTTGGGCGTAAAAAAAAGCACCTGACACCTTGTAGGAACAAACTCGTTCCAATGAGCTGTTATAAACAACTGTTTGGAGGGTAAAAGTTGACAATCTAATAAATAGGGCCCTAAGAAGCTTTCAAAATCGATTCGAGGCGAAATTCTCTCGATCATTCATTTCCAGTTGCGCTGGTTCGCAAATTTTCCAGTCACCGCGATATTTTCAAAAACCTGCAAGTGTCTACTCACTGGACTCTTTTGAGAGTAGTTTCGGAAGTGGAACATCCTGGAACTCTTCTGCACAGGAGACCAGGAGCCAAATCGATACAACGTTTACAATTGTATTTTCTTGAATTGTATTTTCTACCTATTAATATAACTCACTAAAATGAATCATTAGCATTTTAAAATATATGGCAATTTGCGAAGTGGCAAATTGCTAGATCTTTGAAAATGCCAACGGCTCATTTCAACCCATTTGAAGTCATAACTAGAAATATAATTCTACAAAATACAATTATAGAAGTTTTATAATATTGGCCCCTGGTGATATAAGAAGATTTCAAGGATGTTCCGCTTCCGGAATTACTTTGATTCCATTTCTGAAATAAATCGCTTTTTTTATTAACTTGTCTGCACGGGCCAGTTACCGTTGAATGCAATCAATACTCGAGTGCAAACTGGTAAAACTGGCTGCAAGAATGCGCGATGTCCAAAAACGGCTTATTAACACTCGAAAGCGGCGAACCTTCGGTTCAAGATTAAATTCGAGATTCGATTCGAGTCGAAATCCCCGGCTTGATTCGATTTGGGATTCAATTCGATCAGAAATGTGATTCGAAGGATCTCAATAATAAAATATGAATGGCCATTTATGTGAATGGTGCTGGGAGGATATGGCTCTTAAATTTGGAAAAGATAAAAATGAACGTAAAATGTCTGATATAGAAATTTATATAAACAAATGAAATACTATTGAAGACCGATCCATGGGAGGATTCAGGGGGTGGGGATGCGCACGCGGCATGCCCATTTATTTTTATGCCCCCACCATTCTGGCGAGGGACATTACGTGTTACCTTTTCTCCGTCCGTCCGTCCGGCTGTCTGCGTTATAATACGAGAGTTACGAGGGGTTTTTTGTCCGGACAGGCATTATGAGCTCACCGAAATATTATGAGCTTATTTGATATATTATGAGCTTAATTACTAAGATATGAGACTTATGAGGCGAATTTCCGGGGTTAATATTAAGGGTCATGCTCAGTTCAGGGTTGGGATTAGCGTAAGTTTTTCTTCAGTATTAGATTGGGGGATGTAACCATGTCTATACCCCCACCCCAGAAATGTTTCCCAAAACGAGGTTTTAACCGTTGTCCGAACAAATTAAAATGGTCATGTTTTTTCGTAATTTTGTAAACCGTCCGTCTGTCTGTCCGCGCTATAATGCGGGAGTTACGAGGGGTTTTTTTTGTCCGGACAGGCATTATGAGCTTACCGAAATATTATGAGCTTATTTGATATATTATGAGCTTAATTACTAAGATATGACACTAACCCCAACCCTGAACTGACCCTAACCCTTAATATAAACCCCCAATTTTGGGGGTTTATATTAAGGGTTAGGGTCAGTTCAGGGTTGGGGTTAGCGTTAGTTTCTCTTCAATATTAGGTTGGGGGATATAACAATGTCTATACCCCCCCCCCCCCCCCACCCCGATTTTCTTCCAAAAAACGAGATTTCAACTGTTGTCCGAACGAATTAAAATGATCAATTTTTTCGTAATTTTTTAAGCCCACAACTCCCATTTTTAAGAATTGCCGACCGTCCGTCCGTCCGTCCGTCCGTCCGTCCGTCCGTCCGTCTGTCCGTACGTACGTACGTACGTACGTACGTACGTACGCATAACTTTAGTTTGACTGAACGAAATGTGATTGATAGTGGGCTTGGTCAGATATTTTGGGGCAGAGTTATGACCCTTTTCCGATTTAGAAGACATGTTGATATTAGCTTTTGGACGCTAACTTTAGATTGACTGATCGAAATGAAACAAAATTTTACACAGAGGTTTGTAACCACATAATTCAGGTTGGGATTGATAGTGGGCTTTGTCCGATATTTTTTGCACAGTTATGAACCATTTCCGACTTAGAAGACATGTTGATATTGGTTAAGAAATGGTAAATTGAGTAATGGGTGCCCGATTTCAATGACATTTGGAATACAGCTTACCTTAGACAATATACCAGACGGGTTTGATTTTGAGTGTTGTGAGATAATTTTTAGCTGAGTTATGATCCCTTTTTTCGACTTTGTTAACCACAAAATATAGTTTATCATACAGCGGGGGACATTAGTGTCCCATGGACACATGTGGTGGCCTGCTGTATTGGTGCTATGGTTTGATAAGAAGATAAGATAAGTTATTTATTAGTTCAGTATCAACAGTTAATGTCTAGAAACTCATGCTTGGCAATGGGGAGCGGGGGCATGGCTACACTTGGCGTTGCACTTGTTTGTAATTCATTTTTTACAAGCCCCGGTACCAAGGGACGCGATATTATCGGCGATAACACATGGACATCCACTACCTTTAGTAGTATATGTCCATGTGCTATCGCCGATAATGCCGTACCCCTTGAAAAGAACTATAGGCCTAGCTCCCACGTGGGTCTCATGGTATCCGATATAAATTGGCTTCCTTTCTTCAAAATGTCAATGTTGGAATATTTTTGTTGGGAAACATTGATGCCATGTGCAAAGAAGCCAGCTGGGGAAGGTGCACTGACCTTCCATGTTTCAACATTTTCCCACGAGATCCCACGGACCTCGCTGACAAGAGCGGGTTACTCCCTCTCGTGTTCGTTCTTAACTCGCCGCTACGATCGCCGAGTGATGCTTCGAATCATGACCCACGATTGAAATGTGGCGCCCTCTGAATCTCAGAATCCTGGGTCCGCCACTGTGATCTCTAAATGATATACCATTTCATCAAAATCAATGTGTCTACAGACGACATTAAGCTATATCTTACCTCCTACAAGTATCTGGGAATTCCATTGGTTCAAAGACGTCACATGCAGGCTGCATATAAAACCATATTCTGCCTGTCAACATCAATATACGCTGACAGCTATGGGTAATCGCCCCTTTGTTTATTGATTATTCAAAATGGCGGCAGCCGATAAACGCTTCAAGTTGAAAGATTGAGTGTTGGAAGCCCATATTTGGTCTGAAGTGCAGGTTAGGCAACTTAAAAGGCTTCATATTCTGTGGATGTGTGTCATGTTACCTTCGAAATGAAACTGCTTGGTATGTATGAATTTGCCTTGTTACAATGTAGGCACTCCCCCATAAATTGTAACAAGGCAAAGACACGTGAACACATTGTGAGAATTCTCTCATTTAATTTTGATCGCTGTTGTTATTAGTTCTGTACATCGATGCAGCAGTCGGTAATATATATTCGTTACACAGATTGTTGGTGGCCTAATATGGTATATATGGTGTCAGTTCATTCCATATTGAGATATATTCCGTGTAACGAATATATCTTTCCGACCTGACTGGAAATCGCTTCCCAGGTGTTATGTCAATTGTCGGCAGGACCTCCCAAAGATGACATTTTCAGGGCACATGCTCTGAGATCGCAAAAAGTCTAAAATAGGTCTTTAAACATTAAGGTGCGTTTAGAACAGGTCACAAAATTACTGTAGATATGATTTGTGGTCGTAAGAGAATACAGAAATTTGAGCTCATTTGCAGTGTCATCTATAGCGTTGTGGTAGAATGATACTACAACAATTTATTCTGTTTTCATGATGTGGTATAAATAAAATATACCCAAAGTAGCTTGGAGTACCAAATATTCACCACTCGTGGTGAACATTTGGTACCCCAAGCTACTATGGGTATATTCTATATGTATTCTGTATTCTGTTTTTACACACTGCTGAAATAAATATTTCATTTTCTTTTTTCTTTTTTTTTTTGTTTCGTCATCATCAATCGCGCTTTTATTGGTGCCCAAACTTTATTTAGCCAACTAAGATTGTTTGGGCCAAATCAAAATTTTTGTGCAATTCACTAAATTGGTCAGTGTTAACACTAAAAATAACTGTTTTTCTCTTTGCAGCCGAACGGAATGCCACCCAACAGCTCAAGCGGAAAACATAACGGAATAGTGAGTAAATAATATAAAGCCCTTTTCAGATTTGAACCTGTGATTCTTTAACTAACCCGAGCAGAAGTTTGCGATCCCACAAAAATCTTTATTTTGGGCGTAAAAAATAGCACCTGACTCCTTGTAGGAACAAACTCGTTCCAATGAGCTGTTATAAACAACTGTTTGGAGGGTAAAAGTTGACAATCTAATAAATAGGGCCCTAAGAAGCTTTCAAAATCGATTCGAGGCGAAATTCTCTCTATCATTCAATTCCAGTTGCGCTGGTTCGCAAATTTTCCAGTCACCGCGATATTTTCAAAAACCTGCAAGTGTCTACTCACTGGACTCTTTTGAGAGTAGTTTCGGAAGTGGAACATCCTGGAACTCTTCTGCACAGGAGACCAGGAGCCAAATCTATACAACGTTTACAATTGTATTTTCTTGAATTGTATTTTCTACCTATTAATATAACTCACTAAAATGAATCATTAGCATTTTAAAATATATGGCAATTTGCGAAGTGGCAAATTGCTAGATCTTTGAAAATGCCAACGGCTCATTTCAACCCATTTGAAGTCATAACTAGAAATATAATTCTACAAAATACAATTATAGAAGTTTTATAATATTGGCCCCTGGTGATATAAGAAGATTTCAAGGATGTTCCGCTTCCGGAATTACTTTGATTCCATTTCTGAAATAAATCGCTTTTTTTATTAACTTGTCTGCACGGGCCAGTTACCGTTGAATGCAATCAATACTCGAGTGCAAACTGGTAAAACTGGCTGCAAGAATGCGCGATGTCCAAAAACGGCTTATTAACACTCGAAAGCGGCGAACCTTCGGTTCAAGATTAAATTCGAGATTCGATTCGAGTCGAAATCCCCGGCTTGATTCGATTTGGGATTCAATTCGATCAGAAATGTGATTCGAAGGATCTCAATAATAAAATATGAATGGCCATTTATGTGAATGGTGCTGGGAGGATATGGCTCTTAAATTTGGAAAAGATAAAAATGAACGTAAAATGTCTGATATAGAAATTTATATAAACAAATGAAATACTATTGAAGACCGATCCATGGGAGGATTCAGGGGGTGGGGATGCGCACGCGGCATGCCCATCTATTTTTATGCCCCCACCATTCTGGCGAGGGACATTACGTGTTACCTTTTCTCCGTCCGTCCGGCCGGCCGGCCGTCTGCGCTATAATACGAGAGTTTCGATGGTTTTTTTGTCCGGACAGGCATTATGAGCTCACCGAAATATTATGAGCTTATTTGATATATTATGAGCTTAATTACTAAGATATGAGACTTATGAGGCGAATTTCCGGGGTTAATATTAAGGGTCATGCTCAGTTCAGGGTTGGGATTAGCGTAAGTTTTTCTTCAGTATTAGATTGGGGGATATAACCATGTCTATACCCCCACCCCCGAAATGTTTCCAAAAATGAGGTTTTAACCGTTGTCCGAACAAATTAAAATGGTCATGTTTTTTCGTAATTTTGTAAACCGTCCGTCTGTCTGTCCGCGCTATAATGCGGGAGTTACGAGGGGTTTTTTTTGTCCGGACAGGCATTATGAGCTTACCGAAATATTATGAGCTTATTTGATATATTATGAGCTTAATTACTAAGATATGACACTAACCCCAACCCTGAACTGACCCTAACCCTTAATATAAACCCCCAATTTTGGGGGTTTATATTAAGGGTTAGGGTCAGTTCAGGGTTGGGGTTAGCGTTAGTTTCTCTTCAGTATTAGGTTGGGGGATATAACCATGTCTATACCCCCCCCCCCCCCCCACCCCGATTTTCTTCCAAAAAACGAGATTTCAACTGTTGTCCGAACGAATTAAAATGATCAATTTTTTCGTAATTTTTTAAGCCCACAACTCCCATTTTTAAGAATTGCCGACCGTCCGTCCGTCCGTCCGTCCGTCCGTCCGTCCGTCCGTCCGTCCGTACGTACGTACGCATAACTTTAGTTTGACTGAACGAAATGTGATTGATAGTGGGCTTGGTCAGATATTTTGGGGCAGTGTTATGACCCTTTTCCGATTTAGAAGACATGTTGATATTAGCTTTTGGACGCTAACTTTAGATTGACTGATCGAAATGAAACAAAATTTTACACAGAGGTTTATAACCACATTATTCAGGTTGGGATTGATAGTGGGCTTTGTCCGATATTTTTTGCAGAGTTATGAACCATTTCCGACTTAGAAGACATGTTGATATTGGTTAAGAAATGGTAAATTGAGTTATAGGTGTCCGATTTCAATGACATTTGGAATACAGCTTACCTTAGACAATATACCAGAAGGGTTTGATTTTGAGTGTTGTGAGATAATTTTTAGCTGAGTTATGATCCCTTTTTTCGACTTTGTTAACCACAAAATATAGTTTATCATACAGCGGGGGACATTAGTGTCCCATGGACACATGTGGTGGCCTGCTGTATTGGTGCTATGGTTTGATAAGAAGATAAGATAAGTTATTTATTAGTTCAGTATCAACAGTTAATGTCTAGAAACTCATGCTTGGCAATGGGGAGCGGGGGCATGGCTACACTTGGCGTTGCACTTGTTTGTAATTCATTTTTTACAAGCCCCGGTACCAAGGGACGCGATATTATCGGCGATAACACATGGACATCCACTACCTTTAGTAGTATATGTCCATGTGCTATCGTCGATAATGCCGTACCCCTTGAAAAGAATTATAGGCCTAGCTCCCACGTGGGTCTCATGTTATCCGATATAAATTGGCTTCCTTTCTTCAAAATGTCAATGTTGGAATATTTTTGTTGGGAAACATTGATGCCATGTGCAAAGAAGCCAGCTGGGGAAGGTGCACTGACCTTCCATGTTTCAACATTTTCCCACGAGATCCCACGGACCTCGCTGACAAGAGCGGATTACCCCCTCTCGAGTTCGTTCCTAACTCGCCGCTACGATCGCCGAGTGATGCTTCGAATCATGACCCACGATTGAAATGTGGCGCCCTCTGAATCCCAGAATCCTGGGTCCGCCACTGTGATCTCTAAATGATATACCATTTCATCAAAATCAATGTGTCTACAGACGACATTAAGCTATATCTTACCTCCTACAAGTATCTGGGAATTCCATTGGTTCAAAGACGTCACATGCAGGCTGCATATAAAACCTTATTATGTCTCAAAGTTAGTTTGTCCAATCAAAATGCTGGAATACCTTCTAAAGATTCCACCGTATCGGGTTACTCACCTGATATTAATTAATATCAGGTGAGTAGCCGCCATTACTATTTTGATGCAATTCCCCTCACTTCGAATTTTCAAAATCTGAATTAAAACAAAATAAGAGAATTTAGGTTCCGAAAATATTTTCAAGATACCGTATTTTGTGATTTAAAAAATTAAATATGTAAAAAGATGGGTAGAAGATAATATTTGTAGTCAGAATTAACAGAAAGTCGGTGTGCGTTTCAGATTCAACTTCAAAGTGCAAGTTGCGTTATTGTTATTGTTTGCTCTACAGTAAAAAAGTGATTTTTAATGTTCAAAACTGCTTTATTAGTCCTTTTTAGGTAGTAACAACAGTAAATGTACGCAAGGGGCCTCCAGATTATGCCGAGTTGGCAAGCAGCACTGATCTCAGTGGCAAGCAGCGATTCGTTTCATTTGTAAACAAGTACGGCAATCGCCCTTCGCAAAGTGATGATTTGTTTACAATTACCATGGTTACACGTACCGGTGCCTGTTACTGTTCATGATTCTGCGCGGTGCTATCAATAGTGGTTCCTGAAAAATAAATTCCGGGCCGTTGTTTGTTTATGGAGAAAATTATTAATCGCTTGATTTACATGGACTTTCGACATAATAAATATGTTACATGGCGTGTAGCTGGCTGATACATTTCCATACAAGGCTCTGAGTGTTCATATCAGGTTCGGCTTCGCCTCGCCTGATATGAACACTCATCGCCTTGTATGGAAATGTATCAGCCAGCTACACGCCATGTAACTTATAATATTCTGCCTGTCAACATCAATATACGCTGACAGCTATGGGTAATCGCCCCTTTGTTTATTGATTATTTAAAATGGCGGCAGCCGATAAACGCTTCAAGTTGAAAGATTGAGTGTTGGAAGCCCATATTTGGTCTGAAGTGCAGGTTAGGCAACTTAAAAGGCTTCATATTCTGTGGATGTGTGTCATGTTACCTTCGAAATGAAACTGCTTGGTATGTATGAATTTGCCTTGTTACAATGTAGGCACTCCCCCATAAATTGTAACAAGGCAAAGACACGTGAACACATTGTGAGAATTCTCTCATTTAATTTTGATCGCTGTTGTTATTAGTTCTGTACATCGATGCAGCAGTCGGTAAGATATATTCGTTACACAGTTTGTTGGTGGCCTAATATGGTATATATGGTGTCAGTTCATTCCATATTGGACTCGAGCTTCGCTCTCGTCCAATATAAAGTTAACTGACATCATATATACCATATTAGGCCACCAGCAAACTGTGTAACTAATAGTATTAGAATAGAGACGATGTCATACAAAGAGTTCACAACTCACAAAATGCCTTCTCTGTTATGCCCCATGTCTGTCACGTAATTAGAGACTTACAGTTATTGCACTTCCGTTGTCACTCTGACTTAAAGTTGAAACTATAAGTCCCTTCACTGCATTGTGTACTATTTTGAAGCAATGGTGCGCGGAGTAAGTGCCCTTTTTGTTCCTATCAAACTCAGTTAGCGTAAGAGTTTAAACTCTGGCTAATATATTAATATGAGATTTGATTTAAACTATGGAAAATGCACTTGTTGCACTCACAAGGCTACAAAAGTATTCTCATTTTCTCAATTGCTTAAAAACGGAAAATTAGTTCTCGCAGCAGGAGGTTTTGCTCCCCCACGTTAAGGTAACAGCAGTGAACAGCTAATTTTATGGTTTCGATATAATCGATATTAAACTGTTATATGACGGAATTGATCCAAACGACTGGCTTAATAAAAAGTAGATTTCCTTATATTTTGAATGATTGATTTACATTTCAGTGACCAATGAATTTTCTTTAATATTTCTAAAGTGCACCCGAAGTGTTGTATATTTGTCAAATACTCGTATACATTTCATTAAGAACAATGATGGGGTCACGTTTCCCAATTCGTGCAACTGATTGGAAAAATCGCTTCGCGTGTTGACCTTAAAGTCCTGTATTGATGGTCATGTATATTTTTTCTAGGGGCGACACCTCGGACCACCCCAACCACTAACCCACTCCAACTGGGGTGGGTTGATAGAGGGGGATCTGGGGTGTTTTCCTCAAGACAAATGTGAAACCGTGCTATCAAATCTAGTCGTAAAGTTTACAATACCGCAAATACAGTACGGTCACCATGATTTTGTCACTTTCCACGGGTGGGCAATATTTCCATGGACGCAATAATATAAAATTCCAAACACTAATTACAGGAATAACCATCAAAAGTTTAATTAATGGAGCACTGGGTTTAACCCGGTGCTTCATTAATTAAAGTTTTGCTGATGAGGATTTTTATTACCTGGTAAACGCGTACTTGGACAACACTGCCCGCGCGTGGATTCCGACCATTCCACGGCCACTGTACTGTATCAGCTGGTTGGCTCAGTTATGAATAACCATCAACTTTCGACGGAGATTAGAGAATAAAATTCCGTTGGTAATCGATCTGAGAGGTTTGGTTGTCTTTCATGTATACACAGTTTGTTTAATGCAATTTTTAAGGAATAAACAATTTTTGGAATAAATCACTTGTTTATTATATTTTTTTTTTAATAAAAAACACTAAAAACCCACAAACACAGTTTTCTCGTTTGCAGTTGAATGGTGCCCTTCCTACAGGCTCAACAGTTAGACCAGCCGGAACGGTGAGTGAACAAAATAAATTTGAAATACAATTTGTACAGTGATTTTTATGTGTACCAATACTATGTATGGTACACATAATGCCGGCATCCGGGGTGACCATCCTTTGTCCGTCCGTCCGTCCGTCTGTCCGTCCGTCCGTCCGTCTGTCCGTCCGGCGTCCGTATCCATTTATTTGGCATTCGATAACTTGAACAATATTGTTTGGATTGTCAATTTACTTTATATTTGTGTTCAGGTTACTGATGTGCCGAGCTGTATAGTTTTTGGTGTAAATCTAATGATTTGATTCCGAGACATTAACCCTTTATCCTTCAAATTGAAAATTCCTCCAATCCCTTTGGCATTCGATAACTTGAAAAATATTGCTTGGATTGTCAAGTACTTTATATTTGTGTTCAGGTTACGGATGTGCCGAGCTGTATAGTTTTTGGTGTAAATCTGTTATTTTTATCCTGAGATATTAACCCTTTATCCTTCAAATTGAAAATTCCTCCAATCCCTTTGGCATTTGATAACTTGAAAAATATTGCTTGGATTGTCAAGTTACTTTATATTTGTGTTCAGGTTACTGATGTGCCAAGCTGTATAGTTTTTGGTGTAAATCTGATAATTTAATCCTAAGATATTAACCCTTTATCCTTCAAATTGAAAATTCCTCCAATCCCTTTGGCATTAGATAACTTGAAAAATATTGCTTGGACTGTCAAGTTACTTTATATTTGTGTTCAGGTTACTGATGTGCTGAGCTGTATAGTTTTTGGTGTAAATCGGATAATTTGATCCTGAGATATTAACCCTTTATCCTTCAAATTGAAAATTCCTCCAATCCCTTTGGCATTCGATAACTTGAAAAATATTGCTTGGATTGTCTAGTTACTTTATATTTGTGTTCAGGATACTGATGTGCCGAGCTGTATAGTTTTTGGAGTACATCTGATGATTTGATCCCGAGATATTAACCCTTTATCCTTCGAATTGAAAATTCTTCCAATCCCTTTGGCATTCGATAACTTGAAAAATATTACTTGGATTGTCAAGTTACTTTATATTTGTGTTCAGGTTACTGATGTGCCGAGCTGTATAGTTTTTGGTGTAAATCTAATGATTTGATTCCGAGATATTAACCCTTTATCCTTCAAATTGAAAATTCCTCCAATCCCTTTGGCATTCGATAACTTGAAAAATATTGCTTGGATTGTCAAGTTACTTTATATTTGTGTTCAGGTTACTGATGTGCCGAGCTGTATAGTTTTTGGTGTAAATCTGATGATTTGATCCCGCGATATTAACCCTTTATTCTTCGAATTGAAAATTCATCCAATCCCTTTGGCATTCGATAACTTGAAAAATATTACTTGGATTGTCAAGTTACTTTATATTTATGTTCAGGTTACTGATGTGCCGAGCTGTATAGTTTTTGGTGTAAATCTGTTATTTTGATCCTGAGATATTAACCCTTTATCCTTCAAATTGAAAATTCATCCAATCCCTTTGGCATTCGATAACTTGAAAAATATTGCTTGGATTGTCTAGTTACTTTATATTTGTGTTCAGGTTACTGATGTGCCGAGCTGTATAGTTTTTGGTGTAAATCGGATAATTTGATCCTGAGATATTAACCCTTTATCCTTCAAATTGAAAATTTCGCCAATCCCTTTGGCATTCGATAACTTGAAAAATATTTCTTGGATTGTCAAGTTACTTTATATTTGTGTTCAGGTTACTGATGTGCCGAGCTGTAGAGTTTTTGGTGAAAATCTGATGATTTGATCCCGCGATATTAACCCTTTATTCTTCGAATTGAAAATTCATCCAATCCCTTTGGCATTTGATAACTTGAAAAATATTACTTGGATTGTAAAGTTACTTTATATTTGTGTTCAGGTTACTGATGTGCCGAGCTGTATAGTTTTTGGTGTAAATCTGTTATTTTTATCCTGAGATATTAACCCTTTATCCTTCAAATTGAAAATTCCTCCAATCCCTTTGGCATTTGATAACTTGAAAAATTTTGCTTGGATTGTCAAGTTACTTTATATTTGTGTTCAGGTTACTGATGTGCCAAGCTGTATAGTTTTTGGTGTAAATCTGATAATTTAGTCCTAAGATATTAACCCTTTATCCTTCAAATTGAAAATTCCTCCAATCCCTTTGGCATTAGATAACTTGAAAAATATTGCTTGGACTGTCAAGTTACTTTATATTTGTGTTCAGGTTACTGATGTGCTGAGCTGTATAGTTTTTGGTGTAAATCGGATAATTTGATCCTGAGATATTAACCCTTTATCCTTCAAATTGAAAATTCCTCCAATCCCTTTGGCATTCGATAACTTGAAAAATATTGCTTGGATTGTCTAGTTACTTTATATTTGTGTTCAGGATACTGATGTGCCGAGCTGTATAGTTTTTGGAGTACATCTGATGATTTGATCCCGAGATATTAACCCTTTATCCTTCGAATTGAAAATTCCTCCAATCCCTTTGGCATTCGATAACTTGAAAAATATTACTTGGATTGTCAAGTTACTTTATATTTGTGTTCAGGTTACTGATGTGCCGAGCTGTATAGTTTTTGGTGTAAATCTAATGATTTGATTCCGAGATATTAGCCCTTTATCCTTCAAATTGAAAATTCCTCCAATCCCTTTGGCATTCGATAACTTGAAAAATATTGCTTGGATTGTCTAGTTACTTTATATTTGTGTTCAGGTTACTGATGTGCCGAGCTGTATAGTTTTTGGTGTAAATCGGATAATTTGATCCTGAGATATTAACCCTTTATCCTTCAAATTGAAAATTTCGCCAATCCCTTTGGCATTTGATAACTTGAAAAATATTGCTTGGATTGTCAAGTTACTTTATATTTGTGTTCAGGTTACTAATGTGCCGAGCTGTATAGTTTTTGGTGTAAATCTGATGATTTGATCCCGCGATATTAACCCTTTATTCTTCGAATTGAAAATTCATCCAATCCCTTTGGCATTCGATAACTTGAAAAATATTATTTGGATTGTCAAGTTACTTTATATTTATGTTCAGGTTACTGATGTGCCGAGCTGTATAGTTTTTGGTGTAAATCTGTTATTTTGATCCTGAGATATTAACCCTTTATCCTTCAAATTGAAAATTCATCCAATCCCTTTGGCATTCGATAACTTGAAAAATATTGCTTGGATTGTCAAGTACTTTATATTTGTGTTCAGGTTACGGATGTGCCGAGCTGTATAGTTTTTGGTGTAAATCTGTTATTTTTATCCTGAGATATTAACCCTTTATCCTTCAAATTGAAAATTCCTCCAATCCCTTTGGCATTTGATAACTTGAAAAATATTGCTTGGATTGTCAAGTTACTTTATATTTGTGTTCAGATTACTGATGTGCCAAGCTGTATAGTTTTTGGTGTAAATCTGATAATTTAATCCTAAGATATTAACCCTTTATCCTTCAAATTGAAAATTCCTCCAATCCCTTTGGCATTAGATAACTTGAAAAATATTGCTTGGACTGTCAAGTTACTTTATATTTGTGTTCAGGTTACTGATGTGCTGAGCTGTATAGTTTTTGGTGTAAATCGGATAATTTGATCCTGAGATATTAACCCTTTATCCTTCAAATTGAAAATTCCTCCAATCCCTTTGGCATTCGATAACTTGAAAAATATTGCTTGGATTGTCTAGTTACTTTATATTTCTGTTCAGGATACTGATGTGCCGAGCTGTATAGTTTTTGGAGTACATCTGATGATTTGATCACGAGATATTAACCCTTTATCCTTCGAATTGAAAATTCCTCCAATCCCTTTGGCATTCGATAACTTGAAAAATATTACTTGGATTGTCAAGTTACTTTATATTTGTGTTCAGGTTACTGATGTGCCGAGCTGTATAGTTTTTGGTGTAAATCTGTTATTTTGATCCTGAGATATTAACCCTTTATCCTTCAAATTGAAAATTCCTCCAATCCCTTTGGCATTCGATAACTTGAAAAATATTGCTTGGATTATCAAGTTACTTTATATTTGTGTTCAGGTTACTGATGTGCCGAGCTGTATAGTTTTTGGTGTAAATCTGATAATTTTGATCCTGAGATATTAACCCTTTATCCTTCAAATTGAAAATTCCTCCAATCCCTTTGGCATTCGATAACTTGTAAAATATTGCTTGGATTGTCAAGTTACTTTATATTTGTGTTCAGGTTACTGATGTGCCAAGCTGTTTAGTTTTTGGTGTAAATCTGATAATTTAATCCTGAGATATTAACCCTTTATCCTTCAAATTGAAAATTCCTCCAATCCCTTTGGCATTCGATAACTTGAAAAATATTGCTTGGATTATCAAGTTACTTCATATTTGTGTTCAGGTTACTGATGTGCTGAGCTGTATAGTTTTTTGGTGTTAATCTGATAATTTGATCCGGAGATACTAACCCTTTATCCTTCAAATTGAAAATTCCACCAATCCCTTTGGCATGAGATAACTCAACAAATATCAGTCCGATTGTCGTGTTACTTTATATATTTATTCAGTTGACTGATGTGCTGTGCTGCGTAGTTTTTTATGTAAATCTGATAATTTGATCTGGAGATATTAATCCTTTATCCATCAAATTAGACACTCCTCCAATCCATTTCTATATGTACCCATACCTTGTATGGTGTACATAATGTTGGCTTCCGTGGTGGCCCCCCGTCATACAGCTTTCTACTAGTTGCGCGTATGGGTACACATCTGACGATTTCATTGGCCTATTTTTCATGTTCTAGTGTAGTACGAGAGTTGTTTCTGGAATATTAAAGCATTTGAAATAATGTTTATTCCATACCAAATGCGTGATACTTGTCTTCCAGTACCGAATGCTTCGACGTGAAACACTAGAAGTGCATCTTTTCTGGGGGGCACGATGACGCCGTGCACTAAGGCGTACTGCATGTCGAAGGTACGCATGTCTTCAACCAATCTAACCCTGCCTGTGCTGCAGGGCGGAGTTACGATGATGGGGAGCTGGCAGCTGCTCGTCGTTGCTCGGTGGTTCTCTCCGGGTACTCCGGCTTCCTCCACCCGTAAAACTGTCACGGTCATGATTAGCCATTGTGCATAAGTATGTGACCTTAAACACCAATAACTCAATAAATAGCATCTTTTCTGAAAATTTAATGGGAATCTTATGGTTTGTCTCTCAAAAAGCGATTAGCAGATACAGCCAGGAAATGGGTTTTAGTTTTCTGTATTCCAGATGTTTCGGTCGGATGAAACAAAACACTTGAGAAATCATGACCTTACATTTTTCTTCTAATTATTATGCCTATCGGGGCATTTGCATTGTGTCTGATTACTATTGGCCATGCAGTTATGTGCTAGCAATGAGTATAAGAAAATATTTAGAGGTGATTATTCAGGCTGAAATAAAGTTACCTCGGCTGATATGAAACTAAACAAGCAGTAACCTCTGTATTTATTAAAACAAAACATATAATTATATTTTCAGATCTGTTTCAGTTTTTTATACCACGATTACCTATTCTACTTTATAAAAAAAGCCTATGACATAAATTATACCTTCACACACCAACCGTGGTGAACATGCCAGCAATGGGATTTCTTTACTTAAAAGTTACACCAGTGGAACTACATCCAAGTTCACCCGTGGTGACTTCGACTTGAATGCAAACTTGTCTAAATTTATCACTCGACGCTTCGTGAAGAGTGAAATGAAACCCACAATTATTTAGTACGTTTTTAAATGAGTTTACTCCATAAGGTAGCAAAAATTAACAAACATGCGTTGCCTCGTGTTAATAAAGCACCCATTACTCAAAATAGAATGTTATTATGTTGAAAAAGGCCCCGTGATTTGCGTATTTCTTTTTCCATTTCGTTTCAGTGATAAAATTGATAGCCGTACCACCCACCGGAGCTCATGTGTGAATATTGTATTATTTAACTTTTAAACGCTTATTAATCTGGCGATCATGGTATAAATAACATATACCCAAAGTGGCTTGGTGTACCAAACAGGAATGTGGCGACGGGGGTGGGTCTTAGCACCCCCCCCCCCCCCCCAGCTAGGAGTATTTTTTTTCAATGGTTGGAATTTCCGAGGTCAAAAATCAAATAGTTGGAAATTCAATAAATTAACATTGTTCATGAAAAATATTAAAATTCCAACTAATAATGAGAAATTTTGATCTTTTATTTCCAACTGGAAACTTGAGTTTCAAATTTCCTACTCTAAAATTGACATGGCCTCAAAATTTCGACTCTGACATCAATCCGGTAAATTTTCTGACCCAGGCACATTATAAATGATGCTTTTTCCGTTTCAGGACTAGTGAAAATTTTCAGAAGGTATATATAATCACATTAAAAGATATCACCAGCGCTGCAGTGCAACCACCTATCGAAACCACTCACAGTTGGAATTTACACCGGTGGCACCCCCCCGCCCCCCCCCCCCCCCCCCCCCAGCTGAAACCCTCTAGCCACATCCCTGGTACCAAACGTTAACCACTCGTGGTGAAGTGGTGTTAACCGCGCGCCAAAGGCTCGCGGTTACCACCACTTCACCACTCGTGATGAACCTTTGGCACACCAAGCTTCTATGGGTATGTTCTACTTCTAAAGGTGTTATTGCTTCTTATTCTTTTCACAAAGTTCGAAGTTTCCTCTTCCCATACTCCCAGTTAATCTACCCAAACGTCTCAGCGTCCCCACAGGGGAAGCCACGAGGTTCGGATAGGTCAACTACCTCTTCTCACACTTCGATGACCCTCCGCTAAGGACTCTGAAGTAACTCTGAAGTATAGTTTTCGATGAAGTTTCTCTGCAGCTCTATTCTTTCTTATCTCCATCCACCTAATCGTACCTTATTGCTATCATTAAATCCCCAATCATACAGTACGCCGTTGTAAACCACTGCACCGAGAAATTTTCCCGATTGCGTTCGACGAATAACTATGAACATTTCGATGTGAACAAATTAGTTATGCCTAGTAGCGCATCAGGGGGGGGGGGGGGGGGTGGGGGGGGGCAACTCTAGCTTAATTCATATCGGCCGAGATCCGCGTTATAATAGCAGAGTTTGAAGCCACATCAGCCCAGTTTGATAATGGACAATTCTGGAGAAGAAAACCATTTCTAATAATTATGTAATCTCAGGAAAAATCTCACTTTGGTATTTGGACCGCCAGGAATGTTAGTAGTATGTCTCGGGCTTTTCACCCCCTATCAACAGGATCTCATTGCAGGATCTCATGTGACGTCATAGCCACGTGACCTATCACGGCAAATCTCGGAATCCAACTTTTACGGACTTGGCTAGGAATCTCAATTACGGAATGCCTTATATGTATACAGGAGACATCTGATTCAACCTTGATCAATGTTATAGTCGAGACTGAGATAGGTATAGCTAGGAAGTAATGGATGAGATATGGGGCAGAATAACAGAAGTACACAGATGAAAGGTTTCTACAACAGGTGTCCCCCAACAATACCAGGTCAAAGGTATCCTCAATTTAGTATCCTCAAAAGGTATCCTCAACTGATACGTAGCCATGTCATAGGTATCGTCAAATACTGAAATGAGTCGAAAAGTCGTTCGAGGAGTCACTCGAACGAGCAATTGCTCGTTGGCTCATTTGCTCGATGGGATTCGAGTCGTTCGGGCAATGACTTTTCAGTAACTGCTCGATGGCTTATAAGGGATATTTGGGACAGGTATGCTTGTGGTACAGGTAATAGTATCCTCAGATAAGTATCCTCTAAAAGGTATCCTCGATAGGTATCCTCAAATAATACAATACCTGGGCCATAGGTATCCTCAAATACGGAAATGAGTCGAAGAGTCGTTCGAGGAGTCACTCGAACGAGCAATTGCTCGTTGGCTCATTTGCTCGCTGGGATTCGAGTCGTTCGAGCGATATGCCGAGTCACTCGATCGAGCAATTACTCTAAGGCTCATTTGCTCGATGGGCTTCGAGTCCTTCGAGCAATGACTTATCAGTAACTGCTCGATAGCTTATTGGTTTTGGGACTGCTTTTGTTATACACAAGGGAGATAACTCTGTATACAGATTATGGGAAGGCAAGCAGTCTGATTGGTTATAAATGATCTAGATAAATGAAACAACAAGAGTACTTAGAATAGGATCAGAACTATCAATAATAGACCAAAATAGCTAAATATAGTAATAATAAGCAAAGCTGTTCCAACTAATACGCTCTTCTACGTTACTGGAGTATACTCTAGAATAAAAGAACATGGCCAGATAAACGATAACTATTACATATATAGATAGAAGCAGAGAATTCTGGGTAATGACCAAAGGAACGTGTCTTTTAATGGGAAAAACGTCATGGTGAAGGGATCCAAAAAGGGATTCTGGGAGAATTCTAAGCCAGCCATTACTCCTGTTCAATCGAACGCACCCCTTTGTACCCCCTTAGTACTATAGCACTACGTGCTAAGCCGATAAATTGGGGAAATAAAGTCAATTTCGGTGATTTTGGGTGGATTTTGGTGATTTGGAGGGATTGCCGGGTTGTTTGTGGTAATTATCCAGGGAAGTCGTTCCAGAAAATACTCCTGTACAAAGGAACACACACCCCGAACATACCCCTGTCTTGTTAGAAGCCATTGGTAATAGCAATCACGTGCTACCATAGAAACCAAGATGGCGGCGGAAACACGTATCGCCCTAACAACACGCGCTGCGCATGCGCACTCACACCACGTATCACTATGGAGATCACAACATGGCCGCTCACGCGGGTTACCATGACAACACAACATGGCGCCACTAGGTCACGTGGCTATGACGTCACATGAGATCCTGCAATGAGATCCTGTTGATAGGGGGTGAAAAGCCCGAGACATACTACTAATGTTCAAAATGACCAAGCTTCATTTAAAAAAACTAACAAGACACAGCTAAAGACTTCATTGCGAGGGTCATGTTTCTTTTCCTATTTTACAGTTTCGTAGCGCAGTTTCCAAGAATAAATCTTGTAACAATGCAATTACTTCAAATAAAAGTGTTGAAAATGATTGACACCTTAATTATCTAGGATGTCGTGTGGTCAATACTGAGAAAGTATACTTCTATCTAACAGCCAGTTGCCTATTATGGAAATTTTCAGATCATGGATACGTTCTCAAAATCCTCCCCTAGAACTCTTCTTTCATCGGGTCTCCGGACGTGGAGACCTAGCGATAGAAGAGGACCTTGGGGATCTTTCGCTTAACCCTTTACCTAACGCAACGGCCAAAACCGGCCAGCGCTATTCTCAAAAATCGCCAATTAATTTTCATTATTTTGTCATTTTTTGTCTCTAAAACATAGGTCGAGCTCGTTCCAATGAGGGGTCATAACCTATGTTTTCGAGACAAAAAATGAAAATAATAGTTATTCAAGAATGTTTTTTGCAAGTGTCGTCTGCTGTTCACGTTAGGTAAAGCGTTAAAACTACTTTGACTCCTTTTCAGGAATATAACTTTTTAGACTGACTTGTCCAAATAGAAGACACATTGTTGAATACATTGGCCCTCATTCAATACATTGGCCCTCACTCGAAGGAGGTTGAATCTTCACTAGAGATGGGCAGTATCGGGATTTTGAGTTCGGTATCGGTTTTGGTATTTTCAAGGGGGTACACCTCGGTATCTGGTCGGTATTAAACACACCTTAACCATAAGGGCCCTATTGCAGGCGTATGCAATCACAGAGATTGTGCCCTGACCATGCCATCTTTAAAGGGTCATGCTGACAATAGACAAAGACCAGGGCAGTGATTTCTAGCCAGGTTTTGGCTGCCTTAACAGGCATCCAAGACTAGATTAGAAATCACTGCTAAACGGTTGGACACGTACAGATTGTAGTCTAGTGGAAATTGGCTAGAAATCACTGCTAAGCAGCGTGACATATACAGGTTGTAGTCATATGAGAATTCAAGACAAGTGTCAAGGCACCGAAGGTTAACAAACTGAAAAATAAATCAGCCACTTCTTTCAACTAAATGAACCCATCAACTGCTATCAAGCCTCAACGGGGGCTTATAATAGTGAAAGTAGGAAAATTGAAAATTCAGACAGTTGCGGTATTCAATGATTGGTTTGGTTCGGAGGAAGAACAAGAAGTAGAAGAAGAAGAGAAGGTAGGGTCACCCCGCCAGATGACAAGATGCCCACCAACAGGCAGGGCTTTTGAAGAAGAAGGGGGGGGGGGGGGGGGAGTGGGTCGAAATACCTACTTCCACCCCAGTACCTACCGTTAAAACTAGAAGTCCTGTCATGAAATGCGCACAAATAGCACGTTGATATGCGCGTTAATGTACGCGTTACGACCCAGGTAAAACTATCAAATTCTGTACATATGGCCTGTGCACAAGCAATGTTTCAGCCAATGGACCTCCGGGTAACCCGGAGGTCCATTGGCAGAAACATTGCATGTGTTTGCTATGAGTAACCAAGTGAACCTACCGTGCTTTGGATGCCATTCGATATGGCAATTGCGCGCAATTCCAACGCGCAATTAAGCCTATATAAGCGCACTATTCGTGACAGGACTTCTAGTTTTAACTGTAGACACCCAGAGACACCTATTTCTAGCTTGCTTTCTCCCTCATAGGGGGTTGAACCAGAGGACTATAGCTCCCACTGATCAAACCGTCATTGTTTCCTTTCCTACTCTCCTGCAACCAATTTGCCGATTCCCAGCCTTTGATTATACAGTAAGTAAGGTCGAGAGAGGCAATACTGTCCCAATAACATTCCTGTGCAACATCGGCGTGGGCAAACCATTGTTCTATATACCTTTTAGTGTGTCTAAATTCACTAATTAGCATAGATTTACCTCACAGTATCGCAAACTCTTCTCTTTGGTCTATGATAAGTAAAAGGTGGTTATTGATGTGCTGAAATGTGCCTCAACACTCAGGTAGTATTAGACCTGAACTTGTACCCCTACCACAACAATCTTCATCTGAGTCACCTGTCTCATTATCAGAAACAGATACTTCAGTTACCAACGACTGGCTTTGCGATGATCAAGAACAAGACGATGATCAGCAAGTACGCTTGGTAGCCAGTGAAATAATTTAGCAGCACGCACTTAAGATCGACGACAGCGTTGCTATAAATGTGTCGGGTTTTTTACAGAAGGGAGGGAGACAGCACCTGAGAGCATTGGAGTGATAATTGACATTGATCCTCACACAAATGTTTTTATAGATTGATACCGAATCTGAAGTTTTGAAAAATAAACTTTCAAGAACCAGTTTTTATACCATGATTACCTATTCTACTATATATGAAAAGCCCGTGACATAAATGTTAGCTTCACACACCAACCGTGGTGAACACGCCAGCAATTGGATTTCAATAGTTACAATTTACACCTGCAGTGCAACTACATCCAAGTTAAATGTGAACATGTCCAAATTTATCGCACGTCGCCTCGCGAGTGGCAATTATTTATTACGTTTTTAAATGAGTTTACCCCATAAGACGCCAAATATTATCAAACATGCATTGTCTCATGTTAATAAAGCATAGATAACTCGAAATAGTCTGTTATTATGTTATTAAAATGAAAAAGGCCCTGTTTCTTTTTCTATTTCGTTTCGGTGATACAATTGACAGCGGATGTACCGCCCACCGATGCTCATGTAAACAAAAACAAATTCGCACATATGTACGTCTTATGCTCAGTAAAATCGAGAAAAAATAATAGCGACTCTTAATAATCTGACGATCATGGTATAAATAAAATATACCCAAAGTAGCTTGGTGTACCAGATGTTCACCATTCGTGGTGAAGTGGTGTTAACCGCGCGCCACAGGCCAGCGGTTAACACCACTCGTGGTGAAAATTTGGTACACCAAACTACTATGGGTATATTTTATATGAATCTGGATTACGCATAAGAACGTCATGTAAAAACGCATATTACTCGTCTGCGTGACGTGATGGTGTGAACGAAATGCTGCGACACGAAACAATCTCAAGCAAGAAAGTTATCAGACCGATGATGGTGATGTTCTTCTTTAAACATATTAGCTTCATTCACTTAAGTCAATGTCAAGTTTAATCGTGATATAAATACAGAACACAACTCGGGTAGAGAGCAGTGGGCCAGAAATCAACAACCCTTGGTGCAGGTTTTCCTGTATTTTACGTCACAAAACGCATGAAATATAAGAAAACATATCATAGCTTTGATTCCAGTCCCCCGTACTCCGTCCTCGTTGTGTTCGGTCTTGGGCTCAAGCAGGATAATGTACCAGAAACTGAAATCAGTGTTCACAAGCTTGTACGTCTATAAAGTGTGTGTGCTGTGCTGGTTAAACGTATCGTCGATGTCACTGTAAATGTTGCTATTTGGTGAAGCGATGTTTAGGTTCAGACAGAGACGTTAAATGGAGCAGTGCTTGTCTTTCACACAATCATCTGTTGATTGTAGTATTTACATGTTTTATTTCATGTTAATTGTATGTATATGACATTAAAATAAAGAAAGTATTTTTATTTGCAGACTTAAATTGTTTGTTTTTATATTAATGATATAAATGAACAGGAGCTGCGCCTTGCGTTGCATAATACACCCGGTAAGCTTTCTCGAATTTGTACATAACATCATAAAGTCGAAAAGGCCCATAACTCTTGTAAAAATCATAGGACCAAACCCCAATTTGAACTCAACCTGTATTTAGATATAACTGGGTCACAACCCAAGTTTGGTCATGATCTATCTGATCTATAAATCCAACCTCAAGTTATCATCCGGAAACCGAAATGTTCATAGAATGTGCAATTTCTAAGTTAAAAAGGCTCATAACTCTTGTAAAAACCAAGCCCAAATTCGAACTTAACCTGTATTTTGATACCACCGAGGCACACACCAAGTTTGGTCTAAGAATATAAACTCAAGTTATCATCAGGAGACGGTCAAGTTTACGGATGAGCAGACGGACTGACGGATGGGTGGACTAATCACATAATGGGTCCCGTTTTTTTTCAAAACGGGCGTATAAATATTGATACATAAAATTTCTAAGTTCATGAACTGGGCAGGCATTTCTCTTGCCCAGTCCACGAACTAGGCAGAACTACTGCCCAGTTCATAAACACTGATGATTGGACAATGCTGTTTATTAGGGGTCTTACCTACCTGGGTTTGTGAACCTGGCTCATGGATGCAATTTTGAGATAAAAGACGAGGCAAGATAGACAAGACCTCGAATCTAATACACACTCAGATGGGCATCTGATGGTGACTATTTAGGTTATTCGATCAGATGATTTCGAGTTTGAACCATTTCCGAATTTTTCCCACACATTATGCGATAAAAAAGTCCTAAATTCGCCAGGATGTGATATGAAATTACTGAACCTTGTTCACTAAAATCAGTCTGCGCCACGACAAACCTCGGCTCTGGTTGGTTTTAGTGAACTCTGATTTTAGTAGACGCGGGCAATATACCAAAAAACTGAGCCGATACTAATATCATACTGATATCTTACCTCCTACAAGTATCTGGAATTTCATTGGTTCAAAGACGTCACGTGCAGACTGCATAAAAAACCATATACTGCCTGTCAACATTAATATACGCTGACAGCTATGGGTAATCTCTCCTTTGTTCATTAATTATTCAAAATGGCGGCAGCCGATAAACGCTTCAAGTTGAAAAATTGAGTGTTGGAAGTCCTTATTTGGTCTGAAGTGCAGGTTAGGCAACTTAAAAGACTTCATTTTCTGTGGATGTGTGTCATCTTACCTTCGAAATGAAACTGTTTGGTATGTATGAATTTGCCTTGTTACAATTTATGGCAGAGTGGCTGTAGGCACTCTCCCATAAATTGTAACAAGGCAAAGACACGTGAACACATTGTGAGAATTCTCTCATTTAATTTTGATCGCTGTTTTTATTAGTAATGTGCATCGATGCAGCAGTCGGTAAGATATATTCGTTACACAGTTTGTTGGTGGCCTAATATGGTATATATGGTGTTAGTTAATTCCATATTGTACTCGAGCAAATCTAAAGCTCGAGTCCAATATGGAATTAACTGACACCATATATACCATATTAGGCCACCAACAAACTGTGTAACTAATAATATCATGGGAATACCGAAAAAGAGAACCGAACTAATTGTTGAATACCGAAACCGTTCAAAAAGTAGTAGTAGTATAGCATGTACCCGATCGTGCCTGATTACCTTGAGCTTTGGTGGAGCAGCTAGTGTTAAATTCCCATAGAACCGGAGCTTTGGTGGAGCAGACACGAGACGTGTTTTTCGCGTCATCCAGCTAGTTGCGGTAAGTGGTATACGTACTACAGATATAGTATGCTATGCTATGTATAGTGATGTAGGTAAACACAGGGCTCTGTGTATATATTATGGGTATGTGATGGAAAATTAATGGTGAAGTTGGGTTTTCTTGAAAGTTTTTTCCGCGAAACGGTTGACGTTGCTATTGACGTCGTGACGTCATGATGCACACGCGACGTCATAGAGATGTTGACCACTGTTGTTGTCCACTGTACATTCCGACATAACGTTATTCGGGTCAGGGGGTGTCGGACTTCTTGTAATGGTGTGAGGTGATATGGTAGTAGTGGTGTATATCCATGTGAGTATACTATTAGCCCTTGAGCCTTCATATTATCCTATGTCAGCTATAGCTAGATCAAGCAGTATTATGGGGGTGGGGGTAATGTATGGTCGCCCAGTGTGGTATTGCAAGATAGTCCTTGGTGGTTTTGACTGGCAGTAGAGGATGAATGGTCTATTGGCCTATTACCCCCTTGGTACTATTTACCTACCGAATGCTTTGTATTATCTGATGGCTGGTATTGGTAGTTCCTAATGTAGGTCAGGCAGTATTATAATCGTTTGTTTGGAAGTAGGGTTAGGAGGCATTGGATGCACCGCTGTTGGTCCTCTGTTAGTCCTCGGTATTGTTAACCAACCGATTGCTTTGTATTATTCTGTGACTGGTAAAGGTAGTATGTTATGGCAGGTCAAGTGGTATTGTGGAGTGAGGATGGAGGTTATGCCTGACAGTATAGAACAGTAGTATAGTATGGACAATATATACCTCTGTGGGCCGCCGAAAGCCATTAGTACTACTATCTAATGCTTTATGTGACTGGTCTAGGTAGTATGTAAGACCAGACGTTATTGCGGGAGGGGGGTGGGTGTAATGCATGGTAGTTTAGTGTGGTAGTATAGGATGTACGTTTTGTAACCCTACAGGTCCCATGTTAGCCCTTAGTACTATTAATGTACCTAATGCTTCATGTTTTATTATGAATGGTATAGGTAGTATGCAGTGCTAGGCATAGGGGTATTGTGGGTATGGGTGATGCCTGGTAGTTTAGAATGGTAGTATAGTATGGGTGGTATATTCCCCTGTTGGTCCCATCTTAACCGTTCATGATATTAACCAACCAAATGCTTTGTGTCATCCCATGGCTGGTTTAGGTAGTATATAATGCAGGACAGACGTTATTATGGGGTGGGTGTAATGCATGGTAGTTTGGTGTGGTAGTATAGGATGTACGCTTTGTAACCCTACAGGTCCCATGTTAGCCCTTAGTACTATTAATGTACCTAATGCTGAATGTTATCCTATGAATGGTATAAGTAGTGTGCAATGCTAGGCATAGGGGTATTGTGGGTATGGGTGATGCCTGGTAGTTTAGGACGGTAGTATAGTATGGGTGGTATATTCCACTGTTGGTCCCATCTTAACCGTTGATAATATTAACCTACCAAATGTTTTGTGTCATCCCATGGCTGGTTTAGGTAGTATATAACGCAGGACAGACGTTATTATGGGGTGGATGGGTGTAATGCATGGTCGCCTAGTGTGGTAGTATAGGACGTGCGCTTTGTACCCATACAGGTTCCACGGAATCCCTTGTGAGAAAACGCCTGTGGCTATGGAATCCCTTTTTCCTGAAATCAGTCGTCGAGCAGTATGTCGAGTCACTCGAAAGAGCAATTGCTCGTTAGCTCATTTGCTCGATGGGATTCGAGTCGTTCGAGCAATATGTGCGAGTCACTCGAGGTAAGACGGAATCCCACTTATGGAATCCCTTTTGTGGAATCCCATTTGTGGAATCCCTTTTTAGGAATCGTCTGTGGCTACAGAATCCCTTTTTCTGAAATGAGTCGTAGAGCAGTATGTCGAGTCACTCAAACGAGCAATTGCTCGTTAGTTCATTTGCTCGTTGGGATTCGAGTCGTTCGAGCAATATGTACGAGTCACTCGAGGTAAGACGGAATCCCACTTATGGAATCCCTATTGTGGAATCCCATTTTAGGAGGTATACCCCCTTAAAAATACCAAAATCGATACCGACCTCAAAATTCCAATTCCGTCCATCTCTTGATTTTTGTGAACTCAATTCAGAAATTTCAGTTTAAGTCGTGACTTATTTGGAATAACTGAACAACATCTTCGTCATATTACATGTAGATATGAACATGGTTGTTTTACACGTTTTTTTTTATAAAATGTCCCTCACAGATAGGACAAATTAAAGTGGCTGCATACCAGATTTCAGTTTCAATGTTTGATGGGAGTGATGGCGGATGGTATTTCATGAACAGTGCTTGTTCATTTTGTCGTCTTTTCGTGCCCTGCTGGATTCATTTACACAAAAAGGCAGGGTCCAGCGAATCACACATTTTCGATTCAAATCGATTCTCGAATTGAATGAAGTCTATTATTCGAAATCGAATCGAATCAGGGATGTCTTGAAAGTGGCCGATTAGGGGAAGTACACCTGATTTGTTGTGACTGTGACGGCTCATGTTCCAACTGATAAAATATTCCAACTACATTATCAAGGCATGCCTTCGACGAAGGCATGCCTTGATGATGTAGCTGGAATATTACCCAGTAAGTGTTACAGTTCAAAAACAGAGACGAGAGCGTGAATTGCCCGCACTATGTTCTGCAAAGGATTAGCCCCTAGCAACAGCTCATCGTCGAGATTGTTGGAAACTTTAGTGACTGGTGAGACTGGAGTCAGCATGGGTGGAGGCATGGGTGTAAATGACATTTATTTCAATATAGTGAGAATTAAACGATGGCTTCACTGTCAGCATTATTTGTGTACAAATTTCCATCTTAACCTCTATCTAACATGAAAAGCAGACGACACTTGCAAAAAAAATCTTGAATAACTAATTTTTTTAATTTTTTGTCTCAACAACATAGGTTATGATCCTTCATTGGAACGAGCTCAACGAGGGGTTATAACCTATGTTTTTGAGACAAAAAATGAAATAATAATGAACATTAAATGGCGATTTTTGAGAATAACGCTGTCCGGTTTTTTTCCGTTACGATGGGCAAAGGGTTAACTACGAGACAACGAATACGACTGTAACCCAGCTATATCCTGCGAAAGGATTCGATGGGAAACGAATCGGGAAGCCAGTTTCGAATCGAACCGAATACCCACTAGATATTCGAAATCGAATCGAATCTCGAAGCTTCACAGGGCCCGACTAAAGGTTATGGAAACCATGGTGACTGATTTTAATAGTAAAATGTAATCAGATACCTGGAACATCAGCCGTGAGATGTCTTAGCCAGAAAGCAACAAAGTAACTGAGGGCACAGATTTAGACTTTAAGAATGGAACATTTTTTCGATTATGAATACATCTGATTCTTGAAAACATATATTTCTTTCTTTTAAAGGCGAATGATTATAATGCACCACTTCCACTTCCACAACTAAGGGGGGTAAGTAATTGGTTTTGCTTATTAAGAAATTTTTTTGTATGAGAATATCAAAAAAGGAAACAGTAGTAAAACATGGATGGGCCGTTCTCAGTTACGATTACCTCTCATCTCACGTGTTTTCGAAGGTGTGAGATGTAACATCATATGAGGTTAGTTTAAACTTATTTTATTTACCATAAATTTGCAAAATGCATTGGAGTACAAGTTATACAACTGTAACAGGAGGAGAGATACGTGCGGGAGCCGGGGTTCGAACCGTCGAACTCTAGCACACAAAGCGACCGATTTACCACGAGACTAAGAGATCCGGACCAACCAGGTTGGTTGGTAAATGACTTTTATACGTCGACCGCTACACTACTCTCCCCTTCTTTTGAGATTCGCCACATGTGAATCTCACCCAAGTTCCTCCCTCAGAGCGGTCGAAACACCCACACTGCCACTTACTGCTGAGGATCGGACGAGCCCCCAAATGTAACAGTAGGAGAGATAAGTGCAGGAGCCGGGTTTCGAACCCCGGCTCCCGCACTCATCTCTTCTCCTGTTACATTTGGGGGCTCGTCCGGGATTTGAACCCGGGAACTCTTGCACACAAAGCGACCGATTTACCACGAGACTAAGAGATCCGGACCAACCAGGCTGCTTGGTAGATGGCCTTTATACCTCGACCGCTACACTACTCTCCCCTTCTTTTGAGATTCACCACATGTGAATCTCACCCAAGTTCCTCCCTCAGAACGGTCGAAACACCCACAGTGCCACCTACTGCTGAGGATCGTACGAGCCCTCAAATGTAACAGGAGGAGAGATAAGTGCGGGAGCCGGGGATGGAACCCCGGCTCCCGCACTTATCTCTCCTCTTGTTACATTTGGGGGGGGGGGCGCGTCCGGGATTTGAACCCGGGACCTCTCGCACACAAAGCGACCGATTTACCACGAGACTAAGAGATCCGGACCAACCAGGCTGGTTGGTAAATGGCCTTTATACCTCGACCGCTACACTACTTATGTCAACTCATGTCCATAAACGCAATAGAATAGAAAATCTATACATGGATGCGGCTAAGAAATATTTATATTTATGCTAGCCTGTAAATTATCGCAAATTAACGAGAAATATCCCTCAGTAGCTTCCTAAATGACGTCACGCTTCGGCGCAAGACATCGCCTTGAAGGAACGATCTGCAGATCTTTGTTATTGTCTTGAAACTGTTTGCAGTCGAATTGGGTTGAATATTGCTCAGTAAAATCTCACGAAGCATATCATAAAAAGAAAAATCTACTATAGTTTAGTGAATATCTGGAATTATCTCATGAGTGTGGACCTGAAAGTTTTATTTTTCACGAGCACTTGCACAAGTGAAAAATAATACTTTCAGGTCCACACGCTTCGGCGCATGACGTCGCCTTCAAGGAACGATCGGCAGTCTTTCTTATTTTCTTGAAACTGTTTAAGTTGAATTGGGCTGAATATTGTGCAGTAAAATGTCACGTGCCATATAATAACATGAAAATCTTCGCTATTTTAGTGAATATCGTGAATTATCTCATTCGTGTAGACCTGAATGTATTATTTTTCACTCACGCAAGCGCTCGAGAAAAATAAAACTGTAAAGTCTCTTCTCATTTGATAAATAGAGGATATGGAATGAGTGTTTTTCTCATATAATATTTTTTGAAACGAGTCTAAGAATTTTCCGTTTTGGCGAGCCCAAACGGAAAATTCGGACGAGTTTCATAAATATTATATGAGAAAAATACTCATTTTATATTCTATTTATCATATGACACACACACGCACTAATTAGCCACTTAGCATGACTTTTTAACCCTCCATCTAACTTGAGTTGCAGACGACACTTGGAAAAAACATTCTCATATCACAAAAAATTCATTTTTTGCTTCCAAAACATAGGTTATGACCCCTCATTGGAACGAGCTCGTCGAGCTCGTTCCAATGAGGCGTCATAACCTATGTTTTGGAAGCAAAACGTGAAAATATAAAAAAAATGAATGGCGTTTTTCTTGTAGGTGAAAGATTAATACAATATAATCCACCCTAAATAGGACAGATAACGTAAATTCTCCCTACTGAAATTATGCAAATGTGACCCAGTTGTATTTTGTTTAGCCAATCAAATTGTCCAATTTTGAAATTGACCAATGAAAGCTCCCAACTCTAATTATACAAATTATGATCTAGTTTTGAAATTGACCAACGAAATTGACGGAAGGCTTTATTTATCACTGATTAATATGAAAGCAAAATATCAAATGTTTTAAAGTGAACAAAACGGACGAGTCATATGATAATTCCCGATATTCATTAAAATAGCGTAGATATCCTCTGTTGATTTACAAATAAATAGAGATTTACACTATTTACATTAGAAATATATGTTGTTAAAACAGGCAGCCAAGTCATACGGTCTGGACTCAGTAAATTCATTGGCCTGAACACTGAAGCTGTTGATTTTCGCTGCGAAATCCATTGGCTGGCCAGTTCTAAGATATGGGACATAGGACATTTATAAGACGTTTCGTTTTGCACAGGAGAGAGGCTTGACTGAGAAGATACCAACTTAATAGAGGCGGTCACTAGCTAGAATGAATGCAAGGGTCTTCAGAAAGATATATTCATTTTATTTTATTGTCAGTGCGGGGTTACCGTAGAGGAGGTCGGTATCGGATGAAAAATCAAAATCCTTGTATATATCAAATGAGGTTGTAACGGTAGTCTGAGGTGGTGTATCCCTTGTGACGTGAATGCCATGGCGTTCCTGTGTTATTGTCTTTAAACCACACGTGTTGTGAAGATGACACATTTGAAAGTGTTTGCGTTGGGCGATAGAGCTGACATGTATTTATCATAATAGATCGAACGGAGAGATTGCATTTTCTCCTGAAGTTTGTTCCATTGCACGTTATTACTGTAGCGGACGTAACAGCATATTGATGAAACAAATAAGAGTTGGAAATCTGTAAATCGAGCCTCAAGAACATGTTATCCGAAGGTTACTCTTAGCATTGAAGGAAAATGTATCTATGAAGTTCAGAATTGTTAGGCAGACACATAAGATATAATCGAAGTAAGCTTTGCATTTTGTGCATCGTCATGCATGTTATCTGAAGAAAATTGGCTCGCTGTTAATTGTCATAGATGCGAAAAGTGGTCACCTGTTATCCGCAAATCTGTGCAAAGTACCATCTTCTAATCGCCGTTTACCACCGCAACAGCGGCATGCGGCCGATTATGAATCCTGACGCATGTCTCCGCGTGGCACGACTACCGGTCTGTTAGCAGTTCATGTTAATATTTCCTGTTCTTCTTGATTTGTGGTTGCCACACCTGCTTATTAAGGGGTCGTCCAGTGTAACTTTGCACATTTTTCGGAAAATTTACAGAATGCCCTAAATACGAATTAAAGCGGTGAATAACGACATATTATATACCAAAATAATGACAAACGTATACAAAACCTGAATTTATCCTTTTTCAAAAATATTCTTTATATTTTTGCTTTTGATGACAAGGTCAAGGAAATTGCCAGCCGCACATGTAACCGTCAGGATTAACAAGGAATAGATCGGTAATTCAAGTGTTTGAATTGTAAATAAAAGACTCCACACTCCAAACTCGGAGAAAGCATATTTATCATTTCATCACCAACGTGGTGATAACACTCAGGGGAAAATGGATGACCACAAACGCTTGATTCTGTTCGGGCGACACGTTTGTTGTTGACAATGCTGTGATCACGTGGGTTTTAGGGCAACGTTGTGAAATGATTTGATTCCCACGATCTGAAATCTTCAAACAGTTCACTGTTGTTTTTGAATCTGGCAGGCGATGTAATGTACAACTCACAACACATTCATAAGAAACTATTCAACTGACAATGTGATAATTGCGAGATACTGTCCATAGCAGCGCTGTGGATATCAAAATCTGTACAATGTGACGCAATTGTCAGCAAAGGATTAATACGCCACCAATTCGAACTACTATTATTTGTTGGTGACGATGATCAAAACATAAAGGTAGAAGATTATATTTGTAAACAAAAATATATTCACATCAACATACATTACAGTCATCACAATTGTATATTTACGACAAAATAATTTTACTGTCGCCGAACTATATTAGTGACGTAAAGAAGGCTTGATGAAGTCTGGTACGAAAAAAGAAGACAAATGTCAAGGAGAATTATCAGAAAGGTTTCTTCCTGTTCACCAAAAATACTGAAATGTCGTACCATCGTAAATTTAAATATCTCTCTCGCACAACCATATTGTGTTTAAGACGGATCAACGTCGATTCTGAGCGCTGTTAGCAACAGAAGGTTGCGTAAATCTATGTGTGTTGACACTGTTTGGACAGAAATAGAAAAAACCCGCTATAGGGACAAAAATTCACATGAATTACCGAAATGAGACCACAAAGTGTCATAAGTGTTGAGATAAATGAATATAATAACCAACACAATTCCGATATTGTTCAGGCCGGTAACCCTTTGGCTATTAAATTAGTATTGGTAAGCAGATCAGTTATTAATGTTCTTAAATCTCATGACAACACAACGGTCAAGTCTCCCCAAACAGCAACTATGGAAGGCCGATAGTTTCAAAACAAATGAAGCATACCAAATCATGTACATAAATGAAATGGAAGCCAGGATTTCTAACTAAGTGTAGCCGATTGGTGAAAGCATTCCACATGCTGGACAGGTCATTTTTGTTGTTTTGGCCACACTTGAACATTCAAATGACACTTGGCCGCTGCCATTGCTCATGCAACCCCAGAAATGGACACATATAACACTAAATGAGGAAGTTTGGCAGTTCGCCCTTTTTTGGTGTATCAGTCTCATCGTATTTTACCAATTTGATACAGATCTCATGCAAAATGGCACAGGATTGTGGGGGTATGGTCACAGCAGACTCACAAAAGTCACATTGGACATTCTACATTTTTCATTGATGCACTCTCTCATGACTCCATACTTATTCTTCTGAACTGTGTGGATTTGACCCTTGGTGAACTTCATAAAAGGTAAACAAACACAAGGAAAATGGCATCCCTTTTGAAATGTAGGCATCTAAAATAACATTTGGTCTTGTGGTCTATTTAGATTGATAAAAAGATTTTTCCGAGTCTGAACTAGAAAGATTGCAGAATTGAACTATTCAACAAATTTAAGGTATTTTATTGTCTAAAATCTGGTTGGTTACTTATGCCATAGCAGACTTTCAGGCGGTGCTATCTACCATATGGCAGCAGTTCCATGGCAAATTTCAGTTTCCACATGTTCTATGTTTAATTCCAAACATTTTGGTATATAATTTATTGGGGTTATTCATTTTGGGCCATTTTTTAGACTTGGAAGAAAATTTCCTAAAATTTGACCAAACTTACGTTGGACGTCCCCTTAAGTCATTCCGCGGAAATAAAAGAACACATAACGAGCATCATCCTTTTTTCGTAAGACCCGGTTTGTAGAGATGTCCCTGTTTTCACCTACAGTCATGACATTTAGTACACCTGTTGACAACTAATTGCAGAATTCAAAATCGTTTTTTTCCATTTTCAAATTCTTTCCTTCATTAAAAAAAGCATCCAATTTCTGGTTTTTTCTTCCAGTTTTCAATATCTATTCCTGTGTCAAGCTCCCCTTTCAAACTTGCAATATATCACCTTCATCTAAAACCATATCTAAAAATGCACAACCGACCTTGGGAACTGTCAACGGTTAGACCACACAAAGTAGATCAGTTTCTCTGGCCATTTTAGTAAAACTGCATGTGGGAGGGCGGTTTTTATATTATTTTTTATTTTTGTAATTATTTCTTTGCCATTAAAAGATCATGTTCTGGGTTTGTTTTGTGTTTAGGCCTCATAATCTACAGAATAGCACGGGTGGTGATGTATTTCGTCCCTTGACTGCAAGAAGGCTTTGCAATGCTACAGCATTGCAAAGACTTGTTGACCTCAATGGACAAATGTATCAATTTTATTAACTTGGGTAAAATATCAGATATAAACCATTTAATTTTTATTTCTTAAAATTTGCATTGGTTATAAAAAGAGAGCATGCGGCCACCAAAAGGACCATGTGGGAGAGCCTCAGAAACAGATTTTCAACTTTTTAGGCCTTATGGCCGAATTTAGGGGTGACATGTTTGACGTCAACGTGATAAAAATTCAAATGACGTCGAATTTTTATTTTATGAAATTTTTAGTATTTTGAAGAGCTCAAAAAATGGGCAGATAACTGGTTTCGAATTGTTCAATTTATCGCCCATTTTTTTACATTTTGGGCGTAAATTGATGTTTCCACACTTTTTAGTCATTGAACAATACAAACCACATCTTTTTTTTAATGATTTTTCTCAAATATTTAATACGAACTTATCAATTGAGCTCTACTTCTTGAAATTTTGGGAATATATTCTCCAACAAAAGTATATTTTTAAATTTTGTACCCACCTGGGAAATTCGAGCCATTATGATAAATTAAATGACGTCATAGTTTTATGAATCTTTTAACATTACAAAAAAATTAACTGACATCAGATTATTTGGAATTTTAGCTTTTTGTACACTTTGAAACTAGCAGAGTTTTTTTTTCGTTTTTCAATTATTCTTCAATTTTGATATTTTGACGCCATTTGAATTTACTTAACTCTTTGCATGCTGCTGCCGGATATTCCTGCCGAGGACAAGAAAATCTCTTGTCATTAACAGAAGTCAAAAATGAGCATAGTTAAGAAAATCTTCCCCTGCAAATTGTATCGACTTTCTGGCCAGCCATTTCTTGAATAAAATGCTTAGGATTTTTTTCAGCAAATCAAGCCATGGCTGCTGTACAGCAGCCATGTCTAGAATTGATGAAAAATATTTGAAAAATAACTTCCTCATTACTCCACCTATACATCTATACATGTAAGTATGAAAATTCACAACCTGGTTCCTGTGATACCGATCTAATAAAGACCAATTTTAGATTTTCTAATTTACACGACTGTCCAAAACAATGCCACTTTTAGCGTGTTTTCTCTATCTTCTAATATTATCTTTTCTGTTGAGATATCCTTTCTGAAATTTTGGGAATATAATTTACAACAAAAACTATATATAAACATTTTGTACCTGGACTGGAAACAGTTATGGCTAAATGTTAGGATCACTTTATTCACGTCAGCGTCAAAAAACATTAAATGTTCGCACCCTTAAGCAATTTTTATATTTTTTAGAGGTCTGAAAATTAGAAGATAGCATTTTGTTTGTCTGTTTTTTTTCGATTTATTGCTATTTTTACGTCACTTCAAAGTCTCTCCGTTCTTTACACACTCTTTATAATTGCTACAGTTTTTGAAGGGTTAACAAACGCTTTGTAACCTCAATCCATCACATACTCTTCACACAGTGATCATTCAAACGACAATTAATATCAGTGATTTGGAAACATGCGTATATAGAGATGAGTTTCAATTTATTTATTTATTTATTTATTTATTTTTATTTATTTATTGGTGTTAAAGTCACATATTTCTGCACAGTGGCTAATCATGACCTCGACAGTTTTACGGGTGGTGGAAGACGGAGTACCCGGAGAGAACAACCGAGCAACGGCGAGCAACTGTCAGCTCCCCAGCATACTAACTCCACACAACCAGGGTTAGCAATGGTTGAAGACAGGTGGGCCGTCGACGTGCAGTACGCCTTAGTACACAGCGTTACCGTGCCCCCACGTGGGCAATGGGGGTGAAGTGTCTTGCCCAAGGACACAACGCGATTGCCGCATGTGGGATTCGAACCGAGGACCTCTCGGCTTGCAGCCTGCACCTCTACCTACTGAGCCACCGCGCTCCCAGATGAGTTTCGAAGTTCCAACAAGGAATAGGTCAAGAATCACAACGTTTTGTAATCTCAATCTTGACATACACTTAACTCTTAGAGGCCGGGAGTCGAGTGATACCTGTGATGTAATCTGGCTGTGATGGATCGGCTATCTTTCGGCTGGGGGAGAAGTAAACACTGGGCAGGTGCTTCTGAATAGGCAGACTACACTTGACTAGAGTCAACTGCTTACTGTAAGTTTTTCGCGGTATGTCATGTTCAATAAATTCATTCTGATTCCCCCGGCTTCTAAGAGTTAACACAGTGATCATCCAACCGACAATTAATATCAGTGAATTGGAAACATGCGTATATAGAGATGAGTTCCAAGTTCCTACAAGGAATACGTGAGAAAACCACGAAACACATACGGAACAAGTGCGTGGGTTTCCTACGGGGGTCACACGCGGATTCATGAGTTTGGAATGCAATGGCCAAATATCCTAGAAAAACAAACATTTAGAGTAGCTGCTCCCATTCGTTTTGTCACAGTTTACTTTCAACGGACGGAACTGTCATTACATTGTGGGGTGCGCACTGCTTTGAAGTAACAGGGAGTGTTGAACGATTCGACGCTGACCGTGCGTTGTTTGGTGGCTTTTAGAAATTCGCTTTGCAATTTCAAACTACTTTAGTTCATCTTGGGGTTGTATCACAAGCTATACGTATGTTATACTGACCTATATTTCCGAAAGTAGGCCAGACTAAGTGCCACATCCACTCGTTCCGCGAAAATTATGCCTATTCACAATTCCTATACTTTGTGATTAGATCTTTGTGGATTAGAGTTGGGGGGGGGGGGGGGTGTGGTGACAGGCTGTAAGTAAGACATGCTAACAACTATGCAGTACATGGGTTGTGCTACATGAGACGCCAACCCTCTCCGCCCAAAACAATGCTATCCTATAATTCTAACAATATAAGGTTTCCGATCGCCAAGCTTCTTGGTAAACACATCTTGGTGAGGGCGGGTCACTGAGATTTATAACCCGGTCACACTAACTAAAATTTAAAAAAAAAAATAGTTCTGCAGGGAAGACCCGATACTTCAGCATTAATTACCATTAAAGGGGCCGTTAGACACAGACTAATCTCTTAAAAGCACAACCATTACGTTAAAATAAGACTACTTTATTTAATGGCACATATTCAAAAATGCATAGACACGTGATAGTGGATATTGCTATTCTAGCAATCGGAATTTCGCTTGTTGGAATTAGAGCTGTAGGTTTTTAAATTTCTTGTTCGGTTTCGGTTTTGGTTTTTCAGGTGGAATAAAACCTCGGTTCGGTTCGGTTTTTGGTGTGTTCATGAGGCCAAATAAAATTCAATAAAACTCATTCTTAAGTCCGGAATCATAACTGAATGGCAGTGAAATTGAGTGAAACTCAATGAATGCCCGAAATAAGCTATAATATATGAAGAATCAGGAAGGCCAATATAATAATTATCTAAATATACAGAACTTTTATTGTGCTTGGCCATTTTTCGAGGTCTGACACCTACACGCAACTTGAGGAAAGCTGCAAACACAAATAAACTGAAATGTCGGAAATTCACAGAATGTAGCCTTCCCAGAGTAGAGAGAGTACCCAGACACTGCCATTGGCAGTGTCCGGGTACTCTCACTACTCTGAGATGGCTACATTCTGTGAATTTCTGCAGCAAGAGAGTATTTAATAAAAAACGAAAAACCTTAGATTACGGGATGTCGACGGTTTCGGTTTTTAAAAAAAAACTAAAAACCTCGGTTCGGTTTCGGTTAACCTAAAGCTCTAGTTGGAAAAGCGATATCTAGAGATATATGTTTGTTTTTTTATAGATGTGTAATACAGAACAATATATCGCTATATTACCGTACTGCACATGTTTTCCTAGTTTCTGGTAGATTTGGGCAGAATTTTTCAAATATACTCTTTGAGGTCAAGATAGAAATATATTGGTTCAGTGTATCAGTTTACATTCCATAATGTACACAAAGTATTTAAAAACCGCCAAAAATGTATTACACCCCCGCAACAGAGTTGTGGGGGTGTAATGGTATGCGCTAGTCCGACTGCCTCTCTATCCATCTGCCCGTCGGGTCATCCTTTGGGTTGAGCATCTGTGAACACAGTTCGATCCAATGCTTTCATCCGTCATTTATGAGTCAACTTTTTTGCAATTGAGCACATGATCAGCGGTCAGCCAAAAAGTTATTACATAAGTTATACACATGGCAATCTGTGCGCCGAAGATTCTGTGATTGGTCTTAGTGATCTAATTCATCTTTGCAGAGTTATTGCCCCTTTTGTCTTATATTTTTTGCGTCCGTGGACACAACTGTATTTGTGCTTGTAGTCTTTCATTTTCCGGTAAATTTTTCAATACTCAGCACAGAGAATTATCAGCATGAGAACCAGAGTACCTGTGGTTTTGAGTTCGGTTGGAACCATTTGGGATGAGTTATTGCCCGTTTTCGGCTTAGAGTATTTTACAACCGTCTGTAGACTCAATTGTTTCAAGAACTTTTCTCGATCGTTTATTTGTCAATATGTTTTAAACTTGGCAAATAAGTTAATCACCATAGGAGTCTGTGAGATAGAACGTACATGGTGTTGCTGAGTTTTTCCCTTTTCGACTTAGAATTTGTCATCTGCAAACACAACTTTGTCCGAACTTGTATTACTTCATTTTGCAGTCAATATTTTTTAACTTGGCACACTGATTAACCAGCATAGGACCATATATATCTGTAATTTTGTGATCGGGTACACTCATTTTAGTAGAGTTATTGCCTTTTTCGTCTTGGAGTATTTTTGCAACCTTCATCCTTTTGCCTAGACTTTTCGGTTATGTTTTATAAAACTTGGTACAGAGATTAACCAGTTGGAATAGTTGTGCTCCTGAGATTTAGAGATTAGTCAGACTCATTTTGGCAGAGTTATTGCCCTTTTTAACGTAGAGTATTCATGCAATCTTGGTGCCCTTAGTCGCAGTGAGACCAACGTGTCTAGTTTAATAAATATTTTAGAGTTTTTTGCAACCTGCCTAATGTGGGATGTGGCGAAAGGGGGTGGGGGGGGGCTTTTTATTTCCATTGGGGTCCACACCTTTAGTTTTAAAACTGAAATATTTATTTGTCTCCCTTTTAATAAACAGTCTTCTTTTCGGGCTATCGTTAACATTCTGGTGACATCAAGCCTGTACAGTAACAGTATCACACCTTCGTCTTGTTCAGGTAAGCATGAGTAGAGGCTTGAAAAATTAATGTTTTTTTCAAGAACAAAGTACGAGGAAAGCTTTTGAGATTATGATAATGAAGCTGCTTTAAACAAAAAACAGCCACGTTGATTCGATGTTCTTGCGAAGTATATTTTTCACGTTTGGTTGTGAGAATAACTCCGTTATTCTATAACACCCATACTTTGCCTGAAGATATTACTGTTACCTCCGAGAGTGAACTTTTCATCACCGAGGCGGTATCACCCGATTACAACCGCATTTAAATTTTAATAGATGGCGTGACAATGTCATGGGAAACAAATACCATCAACTTTTGTCAAAAATTAGCTTTACAAAGTGTTGCTGTTTTTCATAAGTCGTACTTTTTTATCGATAATCTGCCGCAACTCTATGGCACTGGCCACAACAAGAAATAGCTTGATCTTGGCCATGGCTTCTTAATATTATAATACGATTCTCAAAACAAACACATCCCATTTTTGGACAGACAGAAAACCAAGTTTGAGTCAACGAGGCTTGAAGGTATAGGTGACTCTTTAAGTTTTGTAATTGTAGCGTCTTTCCCGTACAGCCGACATATCAGTTTATTGGGTTTCTGAATCAAATCCGCCGTGATATATCTCTTTGAAGTTACACAAAACTTCAGCAATCTTTGTATCAACGATTAATGACGAAAACACCAGTTTTTGTTACTGGAAGACATTGATCCCCCTCAGTTGTAACTACAGTTTATTATATGATCTGATCTGATCCTACTTCCGGTTATTAAGCCCATTGATTAATCCTTTACACAATGTAACGGCAAAAACCGGCCGGCGCTATTCACAAAATTCGCCAATTAATTGTCATTATTTTTTCATTTTTTGTCTCAAAAACATGGTTTATGACCCCTCTTTGGAGCAAGCTCGTCGAGCACGTTCCAGTGAGGGGCCATAACCTGTGTTTGTTTTTGAGACAAAAAATGAAACAAATTTGTTATTCAAGAATTTTGTTTGCAAGCGTCGTCTGCTTTTCATGTTAGGTAAAGGGTTAATAATGGTTATACACGGCCCATCACGCATCGTGGAATAATCTTAGATTCAGACTATGGGACAGGGACGTGGCTAGAGGTTTTCGACTTGGGGTGTAGGGCAGTGAATTACCAACAAGGGGGAGGGACCGAGAGTGGGAAACTCCTTCCCGGTCCCTTGCCGTAGTTAGAAATTCACCACCGAGAAAAATCTTGAAAATGAAGCCATGAAAGGGGGCATAAAATTGATTCTAGTAACTGAAATGCCAACATATTTATGATAGGATTATCAGGTTATTAATATGTGGTTTTATTTTGGGAGGTGAATATGTGCCAAACAAATGCTCGAGCTGGGAACTTTGAGCAATTCACACTCTCCTAACATTGAATGAGATCTTATGCAGGAATGATCAGTTTTCGATGTTTCAAAAGATTTTGTAACTGTGAATGGTGAAATTAACTCAGGATAACGATTTTACATGATGTGATTTTCTTGAAGCGCATTTTGAGGACTATTTTTAGTACGATAAGTAAACGTACTATAGAAATCTCGTACCGATTGACATCATGCATTCTTATGAAGCTCGATATTGCGTGCACTGTTGTTGTAAATAGTAACAGTTGGAATTTTTGCCGATTTGAAACCGAGTTGGAATTTTGGGAAGTAAAGGAGACATTATCATCACTAAAGAAGCTCTAAAATCCAGATAGATGGAATGTCCAACTACTCATGACTTGCCCTCCGTCGCCCCTGTCGCCACGCCCCTGATATGGGGACGAGGAATGATAAACATTCGTCGTCTGTGGCAGTAGTTAATGTTTATTTGAAAGTTATTTCATTCAGTTCATATCATTAAATAGTTCGCAATCTATTCTTTATCAGGGACTATTTCCTAAAGCGGATCCTGCGGACAAACAGCGCATCTCAAGTGGTAACGTAGTCGCATGCTTTATAGAAGCCATTGTCTGTTTCTCGTTCCATTTACGTGTCTTTGGTGGGTTTCTTTGAATTATATAATATATATAATTTCCAACTCGTCCACACTTTATACCGATATTGATAAACCTCGTCCAGAACACAGGTACTCGGCACAAGCTGGGAAATCGAAAGAAAAATGATATTTGATACCATTTTTGAATCTATGCTGACGTGCCCCTGTAATGGTATATAAATATTAACAAGGTAAACAACTCGCTTTTCGAAAACGATAGCACTCGTCTTCGTTTTCCCCACTCAAATTTGATTCACACAACATATCCAACAATACCCAGTGTCAATGGAAAGGGGAATGAATAAGCTGTACAGTGGTGCATTACATGACCGTTGGGTGTTCTTGAGTTGTTCATGATAACTGGGAGAAGTCGCAGAAAAGGCCGAAAAATATTTAGTCGGACAAGAAAGTGCACAATGAAATGAGGTTTACGAGCGACAATTATCCGATTTATTATAAATAATTCGAGGTCCCATTGTATATGGAGGGCAGATTCAAATATTAACCGTATACCTTTATCAATTACTAATCTCGGATCCACATTTATTAATTTCTGTCGCTCGTAAACATCATTTCACTGTGCACTTTCTTGTCCGACTAAATATTTTCGGCCTTTTCTGCGACTTCTCCCAGTTATCATGAACAACCCAAGAACACCCGACGGTCATGTAATGCACCACTGTAAAGCTTATTCATTCCCCTTTCCATTGATACTGGGTATTGTTGAATACGTTGTGTGAATCAAATTTGAGGTGGGAAAAACGAAGATGAGTTCAATTGTTTTCGAAAAGCTAGTTGTTTACCTTGTTAATATTTATATACCATTACAGGGGCACGTCAGCATAGATTAAAAAATGGTATCAAATATCATTTTTCTTTCGATTTCCCAGCTTGTGTCGAGTACCTGTGGTTCAGAAAACTATGTCTGGGCCGAGCTAAATGAGTAAATGTCCCAGATACCCGTGTGACGTCACGCTCATCTTTAAAAATAATACATAGGAAATCCCTCACATAACATCGGAATCGATTTTTTTCGTTAATTTCACAATTTTTTTTAAAAAAACACCTGCGTTTGACGCTTGAAAATTCCCATCTACGATGTGTGTGCTGCGTCTTGGAAAAACACTTTCTGGTGCATATACACCCCCACAAAAGCGAAGAAGATTCTAGAAAAAACGGCCAAGTTCTTTTAGTACAATAGATAATTCAATTGAATTATTATTGAATCTCCTCGTCATTTTTTTTTTATCCGGTCGTCTTATCACTGATAGACAACTTTTGTTTCACGGCAAAGATTACAGTGCAGCCGCCGTGGACTGGTCACTTTCCAATATTTCCACGAACGCAATAATATTAGATTCCAAAAAACGAATTATAGAAATAAACATCAAAAATTTAAGTAATGACGCACCGGGTACAACCCGGTGCTTCATAAATTACAATTTTTGCTGATGATGTTTTTTATTACAACAATAACATGATTTTGAAGGGCATTACAGTATATTAACGGCTCAACAGAAGTGGTTAACAGCCCAAGAGTTCATTAGCGGCCCGCGACGAAGTCGAGGGCCGCTAATAAGCTCAAGGGCTGTTAACCATTTCTGTTGAGCCCTTGATACACTGTAATGCCCTACAAAGTCATGTTATTTCTATTATTGCCACTTTCGTACATCGGGTACATTACGATTAAATTATAAGGGAAATAAGATAAATAAATGAAGTTTGACGTTTTAGAATTAAAAAAAAACAGCGACACTATCGTCTGATTTGTTGACAAACAAGCCGGGTAACATGACTATCGTCTGATCAGTCTACGGCGAAATTTGGAAAGTTAGATGATGAAATATATCTTCGAAATGCGAACTTTAGGCAAGGAGTTTATTCATCAAAGATGTCATCACTTACTTTGTGTGCATCGCTTTCTATATTTGATACATTATCTATCCGTGACACAAAAGGAAACACTTGAAAAAAATGTGTTAATTGTGTTTACAAATTAAAAAAATCCGAATTGAATTTCGATCCAAATGGAAATCTGGGAAAAATATTGTTGATCGGCTGAGAGATGTGACGTCATTGTCTATATTTAGACGTGTCGGGCTGTTATTGACGTGTTGGGTGGTTGTAGTCAATAACGGCCCAACACGTCACATGACTTGTACTTGTTGAGCATTACGTGGTTTCAACGCCCGACAAAATATCGTTAATGTGCTAGGAACGCCTGCAAAAGTGGTAATAATACCCGATAAACGCATGCGGGACAATAATGTCACGCGTGGATTACGACCAATTACGACTGTACTGTGTGCATACCGAGTTGGTAGAGTTGAGGACAGATTTATTTTTTCGGCTTACACAGGATTGAATAGAGTTGGTGAGAACAAGTAGATTGTTTTTATATATATTTTTTTATTTTTATTTAATTTTTATCTTATTTTTACGTTGGGTTGAATTAGAATTCAATTTTAACTGTTTGCGTTTGGTCAATTTTTGTTTAGTGAATGACATTTTATATTGCATTCTACAGACACGCGAGCAAAGCGCATCTTATAATAATGCTACATTAAAAATTTTATCCGGGGTTTCTGTGATATCACCGAAAACGACCAAAGAGAGTTACAAGGGTTAAGCTTGTGTACATCACATGAAATCAGTCGTGTAAATGGACAAATTGAGAAACAACGACTCTACACTTCATCACGGACCATTTTATAGAGAGTTATACATTTAGCTGCTCACTGAGAAGAAAAAAAATACATACACACAAAGCGACACGCTTTTGTGAATGGGTTAATAGATATGGCAAGAGTGCCAGTGCGGATTGCTAGAACGAGAGGCCGCAGAACTCGAGATTTATCCTTCCGCGATGGCACAAGTGCCATATCGGTTAACCTATTCACACACGCGTGTTGTCCTGTTTTTATTACACGCCTTCATGTCTATAACAGAAATTATTAAAAGGACACCCATGATTCATTCAACGACTATCAACAAAAAGAACACATTTTATCTCCAACCAAATTTGCGAGGGGAACCCGTGTTACTATTTCGTCCCCAGAATGCTAATGTGTTCTATGTGCTTAGTGGCACGTAGAACACATTAGAACTCAGGAGGCGACGTTCAGCTATAGCTAGCGATTCAAATTGTAACTGCGTTGCACGATTTGTAGAAAACACCAGCGAAATTTCTCTTCATTATAAAAATAGATCGTCAACAATTTCCGTTCCGCACATATGTGCGGAACAGATTTTCATTTTCTTTATGGTTTGGTGTGGTTGTAGATTGGGATTTTGTAGAACAGGCATGTAATAAATAAAAAAGTTATTGAAGTATTAAGGTTCTTGCCTCGGACTGACATCTGTGATATTTTTACGCCCGAGAATACTGATTATGTTTTAAAAGGCTAATGCTTTGTTTGTTAAAAAATGCAATATATATATATTTTTTTTCGTTTAACCCTTTACGAAACATGAAAAGCAGACGTCACTTGCAAACAAATTATTGAACAACTAATATTTTTATTTTTTGCGTCAAAAACATAGGTTATAACCAGTGGTGGCGCCAAGGGGGAGGGGGGTCAGGGGGGTGCCCCGTCGAAGAGGTCAAGCCCCCCCCCCCCCCCCAAGTCGGAGATTTTTAGTCAGTCCGAGAGTCTCGTAAACCCGACTTCACGAGAAATTTCCGACAATCGAATGTAGATATCTCGTCTTGTCATTCTCGAACCCGTGCAGCACTGGAACTTTGATAGAGAATATTGATTCTCACGAAATTCCTTAATGTCGTTCGTCAAACTGGCTTTATAGATGAAATATTTCGCGACCTTATTATAATATGTTTACTTTAACCCTTTACCTAAGGTAACGGCCAAAACCGGTCAGCGCTATTCTCAAAAATCGCCAATTAATTTTCATTATTTTTTTCATTTTTTGTCTCAAAAACATAGGCTATGACCCCTCGTTGGAACGAGCTCGTCGAGCTCGTTCCAACAAGGGGTCATAACCTATGTTTTTGAGACAAAAATAAAAAAAAATTAGTTATTCAAGAATTATTTTTGCAAGTGTCGTCTGCTCTCAGGTTAGGTAAAGAGTTAAATAATCAACAAACATACTCAATTTGCTTTAATTTTGGTTCTCCAATTTACCAATTTTCACTCATTTTCCTTTGTTTGGGAGGTCAAATGTTATAGCTCCCCTGTCGGAGAGGTCAGCCCCCCTGTCGAGAAATGTCTGGCGCCACCCCTGGTTATAATCCCTCATTGGAACGTACTCAACGAGCTCCTAATGCAGGATCGCTATATTTTTGAGAAAAAATTGAAAAATAATGAAAATTAAATGAGTTTTGGGGGAATAGCTCTGGTTTTGACCGTTATTTTGGGTACATGGTTAAAGTAATAAGGTCCTCACCTGGACTGACAGCAGTGATACATTTACGCCCGGGATTATGTTTTTAAAAGTCTAATGCTTTGTATGTTAAAAAATGCAAAATATTTTTTTCCTTTTAAAGGCGCCTCCCAGACAAGCTCCAAACGCTCATCAAACAAGAGAGGTGAGAATATTTATATTATTTTATTTGATACAAATTATGCGTGTCTAACTACAAAACTGAATTTCTATTTTGTGAGAGCAAATTCAGGCCTTTAAATTCTTCCCAACTAACGAAGGTTACAAACTTTTCCGGTTTGGAGTATTGCTACTATTTACAGTTAAAACTAGAAGTCCTGTCATGACCTGTGCGCTTATCTAGGCTTAATTGCGCGTAGGAATTGCGCACAATTGCCATATAAAATGGCATCCAAAGCCCGGCAGGTTCACCTGGTTACTTATAGCAAACACAGGCAATGTTTCTGCCAATGGACCTCCGGGTTACCCGGAGGTCCAATGGCTGAAACATTGCTTGTGTACAGGCCAAATGGTCAGAATTTGATAGCCTTACTGTGGTCATAGCGCGTAGATTAACGCGCAGATCGATGTGCCATTTGTGCGCATTTCATGACAGGACTTCTAGTTTTAACTGTAAGCGATCACGCATAACAGAAGTATGTAGATCTTTTGTATTAGTGGACGCAGACAACTGAATATACACAAAATTCAATTTACGCAAATCTGTTATAAAATACTCCTGCTTGATGGTCAGACTCGAATATTTTATGATATATATGTGTAAGTAACATTCTGCCAGTCCCGATTATTTCATGCAAGATTTGCACAGGTTACAGTCTCAGTTTTTTTCTTATTGTCTAAATCAAATAACACAAGTAGGAAGCGGACTTTTGACGTGGATAGTGGATGTTTTGGGAATAGGAAGGTGCGTCGGGTTGAGGGTAGAGGAGAAGTAGGGGCTAGAGTGTCAAATTCCCAGGCTAGTAGTGTGAGTCGTGGGGCGAAAAGGCGTATTCTTATAGAATCGGATAGTGAGGGAGATAGCGATGACCATGTGGAGTCTGTCAGGGCAGGCGTCAGAGGGAAGGTTAGGAAGGTGGTAAACGAGGACAAGGTGGCTTGTAGTGGGAGTGGGCAGAAGGTGGGGTGCAGTGTCCAAAATAGATTCAGTGTGTTAGGTAATTTCGAGAATTCTGAGGAGCAGGTTGGGTCTGAAGAGGTGGAGGTGGAGGTAGGCATGGGGGTTAGTGAGGCGGAGTGCAAGATTGCGAGCCGGCCCAGTGGGGACAGAGGTGGTAACAAGGGTAGTAGGACGGGAAAGAGAACAGGAAAGGAAAGGAAGAGGCAGTTGGTGGTTGCAGGGAGTAGTATAGTGCGGGGGATGGATAGGGTGGTGTGTGGGCCCGACAGTGTCAACAGGATCAATTTGTGCTTTCCGGGGGCTAGGGCGGAGGACCTAAGGGACAGAGTGGATGGATTAGTAAAGGGGTCAGGCCCAGACCCAGTGGTTGTTGTACACGTGGGGACCAACAACATCAGGGAGAGAAAATCAGTTCAGCTTATTGAGACTTACAAGGACTTAATAACTCAACTGAATGCCAAGAATGCACAGGTAGTGGTTTCGGGGCTTCTTCCAGTACTAGGTGGTGGGGGCGAGCGTAATTCGCGGACCATTGGGACCAACGAGGAATTGGGAGAGTATTGTAAGGAACTTGGGATACCCTTTGTAGACAATTGGGGATCGTTTTGGGGCAGAAATGACCTATATGGAAGGGATGGTCTCCATCTTAGCCCAAGGGGTACAGAGGTTTTAGAAAGAAATATGTTGCAGGTGGTGGAGCCTTTTTTGGTATAGGGAGGGGAGGGGGGGGGGGTCAGTGAAGGGGGGAATAATCACAGAAAATGTGTCACGAACCATAGGTGTAAAAAATGGGACAAGGGGGATAAGGAAAAGGGACCAAAAATCCAAATCAATAGGAATAGCTTCCCAAGGAAAGAACAGGTACACAAAGTGGGATATACAAACATACAGGGATTAGATAATAAAGGGACCAGTAGGCGGAAGCCAATGAACCTTGACACCCTGAAAGTGGGTTATAGCAACATCCAGGGTCTCCACCGGAAAGTAAGTGAAATTGCTACATTGATTGAGGCAGAGGAGTTTGACGTCATGGGGTTTAAGTGAAACGTGGGTAAGACACGAGGAACGGGTAGACCAAGTAAGGGGGTACGTATGGATAGGTGTAGGGCGAACGGAAGGCCAGAAAAAAGGGGGAGGGGTAGGCATGTACATTAAAGAGGATTTAAAACCATCGCTGATCACAGACCTGGAAAACATCAGCACCCCGGCTGAGGTATCGAAAGAAATTGGATGGGTAAGGATCAGTCTGAAAAACAAAAGTATTGCCCTTGGGGTTGTGTATTGTGCGGTGGAGGGAAGCAAACCCGAATGGAATGATTCGATATACTCAACACTGAGGTCTAATATCACCGAATTACAAAACAAGGGGCTCGGTATAATTCTGATGGGTGACTTTAATGGCCACATAGGTAATGATGAAGAAGGCATAGAGGGTGGGGACAATAAAGTCAACAGGAATGGAAGGAAGCTGCTGAACTTCACAAAACGAGCTCGGTCTGAAGATTCTGAACAGGGACGCGAGGTGTAAGGGGAAATGGACCTGGGAGAGGAACGACAGAAAATCAATAATCGACTACATCCTCACAGATATTAATTTATGGAGGGAGGTGATAGGGGTAGAAGTGGATGATGAGGGTAAAATGGAGGTGGATAGTGATCACAACTTGATTACAGTGACGATCAAGGCCAAAACTCTAGTAAAAGGCAAAGGAAGCTCTAAGGAGATTTGGGAACTCAAAAAGATGCTGACTGGGCGAAGTTCAATGAAAAACTGAAACCAAAGCTTGCAATCGTACCCAAGAGGGGCAGTGTCCAGAAGATGGCCGACGTCATAGTTGCGAGCCTGGTTGAGGCAGGAAAGGAAAGTGTAGGAAAGGTCAGGGTGCCAACACGGGAACTTGGGTACAGAGTGAACGAAGAACTGAAAAGGGCCATAAAGGGAAGAAAAGCTAAATGTGCTGCATACAGGAGAAGTAGAAAACTTAAGGGGGCGGAAAGCAATGAGGCCACAGTTGCTAAGGAAGAATACCACCAAGCACGAAATAAAGTAAATAAGATTAAAGACGATAATCGGAGAGCACGAAATAGCACTCTTATTAAGACGATAAGAACGACAGGGGGGTCGAGTTCGAACGTATTTTGGAAATGGGTGAATAAACGTAACAAAGGAAGTAACCCACAGAGTATTAAAGTAGATGGCAGAGTTACAGACGAGCAAGATCAAGTCGCATCAGAACTAGTCAAGCACTGGGAAAAGGTAAACGATAAGCGATGGGGCATGGGGAGCCCACCAGAGTGTCCGAATCAGGTCGAGGAAAACCTATCGAGCTTCGTGCGCAGCGAAATTAAAACGGAGGAGGTGCGAAAGGTGATATCAAAATTAAGGGATGGAAAAGCGGGAGGAGTGGATGAAATTCCTAACGAGTTTGTCAAAAAAGGGGGAGAGGAACTCGTGAAAAGCCTAACTGCCCTATTCAATCTAGCCATAGAAAATCAAGAGGACCCAAAGGAGTGGAGAGAAAGTAAAGTGACATTTATTCACAAAAAGGGGGAAAAAGACGTTTTGGATAACTATCGAGGGATCTATGTCAGCAGCAACATTGGAAAGGTTTTCTGTAAAGTCCTGTATGGGAGACTAGAGGAGGTGATTGAGGAGAAGGGTTTTTTGGGAGAAATCCAGAATGGCTTCAGGAAGGGAAGGAGAGTTACTGACCATCTGTTCACACTATCCCAAATGATAGAATCCGCGAAAGCAAAAAAGAAAAAGATGTTTATGGCCTTTTTGGATATCAAAAAGGCATACGATAGAGTATGGAGGGAAGGTATGTGGCGCAAGCTGGAGGCTCTGGGCTTAGGAGGGGAGTTTGTTGGAATTATGAAAGCATTATATAAAGATGTACAGAGTGAACTTAGCCTAGGAAACATTACAACGAAACGTGTGCCTATGGAGATAGGCCTAAAACAGGGGTGTATCCTTTCGCCGATCCTGTTTGCATTGTACATCAAAGGTTTAGGAGATGAACTCCTGCGTAGCGAGGAGGGGGTAGCAGTTGGGGACTTGAAGATCCCAGGGCTATATTTTGCAGACGATATGGTTCTAGTGTCAGAAAGCGAAGAGGGGCTAACGAAAATGCTGGGAATTGTTGGGAAATATGGAAGCAAATGGAGACTCGAACTTAATGAAAGCAAGAGCAAAATTATACCTGTGGGCCGCAAAGTGGACCCCACTCGAAGGTGGAGAGTGGGTGAGTTCTGCATTCCGGAAGGGAGCAGCAAACTTCTCAGTGTGGGAGAGACAGGTGATTGCGAGTATTTGGGGGTAAATATAAACATTACAGGAAGAGGCATCTACCGGAACCACACAAATAAATTGATTCTGAAGGGGAAGCGAATCCTTAACCAAATGAAACTTATAGGGAGAAACAGTTTCAATAAGGTTTTCGTGGGGAAAACCATTTGGGAAATGGTGGGGCTGCCAAGTATAACATACGGTACGGAAGTGGTACCCCTAAACCAGACAGCCGTAAAGAGCTTGGAAATCCTGCAGAACGATGCAGGCCGATGGATAACGGGGTCGAGTAATGCCGCAGCGCTAGAAGCAATCAGGGGTGAGCTTGGGTGGATGAGGATCAAGGACAGGATAGACCTGTTGAAGCTCGGTTATCTTAATTATTTGGTAAATCTCCCCGACAGCCGATGGTGTAAAGCAATGTTCCTGAGATTTTTCAACTCAAATATCAAAACGGGGTGGATGGTCCAAGTGAGGGAGATAGTAGAGAACTACTCATTGGAGATCTCGGACCTGGACGTTGGGGCAAACCAGGGTAAAAAAAATCGTCAGAGAAAGGGTCATGGAGGATTGTAACCGTAATTGGCGAGAGGGGGTCAAATCAAAGAGGTCTTTGGGTGGCCTGCGTGATAAAGAGAAGCCAGGTTTTGAAGAGTACCTTGATGGCACCTTTGGGGGGTCACTGTTGTTCAAGCTGAGGTCGCGATCCCTGGAGCTGAGGGGAAAAATTGGGAAAGACGGTGAAAGGGAGTGCCAGATGTGTAACTTGGACTTGGTGGAGACCCTGGAACACTTTCTTCTAGAATGCCCAAAGTATCAGCCTAAAAGAATGAGATTCACTGGGAGTATAATGGGGAAGTGGGATGGGAGAATGAAGGACATGTGGTTAGGGGGAGACTCAAAGGAGAGGGTTAATATGCTAATCGGAGAGATTGGGGAGAATGGGACAAGGGATATCATCAAGCAGTTCGTCTCCGAGTGTTGGGAGGAGAGGAGAAGTGTGGGAATAGGGAGGCAGTTGGGAGTACAGGGGTAACCATGGCCTTCTCGTCCGAGAACCGCGACAAATCAGCGGCTGGCCAAAGTGTTATTATTATATTATGTTACAAAATATATCCATCTAAGTTCTGACTTCACCATCGATGTGCAACATCCTATAGCCAGGTCTTTAAATTCTTCCCAACTAACGACGGTAAACGCTGTGCCCAAATAAGATAATTGCCCCCAAATTACGCGGAGTTTGAAAGTTTTTCCAAAGTTTTTCAGTGTTTCGGCAATATGTAGTTTGGCCAGATTTCCCGATGCTTGCAATAGATAATTCAACAGATAAATATTTTTATACGCCCGTTTGAAAAACGGGACGTATTATAGTATGGCGTTGTCCGTCCGTCTGTCCGTCTGTCCGTCTGTCCGTCCGTCCGTTTGGTTTCCGAACAATAACTTTAGTATTTGTTTTCCGATCGGCTCCAAATGTGGTATGTGGTTTAATCACAACAAAATACAGGTCAAGTTCGAATATGGGGTCGGTCCGAACATTTTTCGCCTGAATTATGGCCCCAGTTGGACTTAGAATTCGTCAAATATTTGGTTTCCGGATGATAACTTTAGTATTTGTTTTCCGATCGGCTCCAAATGTGGTATGTGGTTTAATCACAACAAAATACAGGTCAAGTTCGAATATGGGGTCGGTCCGAACATTTTTCGCCTGAATTATGGCCCCAGTTGGACTTAGAATTCGTCAAATATTTGGTTTCCGGATGATAACTTTAGTATTTGTTTTCCGATCGGCTCCAAATTTGGTATGTGGTTTAATCACAACAAAATACAGGTCAAGTTCGAATATGGGGTCGGTCCGAACATTTTTCGCCTGAATTATGGCCCCTGTTGGACTTAGAATTCGTCAAATATTTGGTTTCCGGATGATAACTTTAGTATTTGTTTTCCGATCGGCTCCAAATTTGGTATGTGGTTTAATCACAACAAAATACAGGTCATGTTTGAATATGGGGTCGGTCTGAAGAATTTTTGCCTGAATTATGGACCCTGTTGGACTTAGAATTCGTCAAATATTTGGTTTCCGGATGATAACTTTAGTATTTGTTTCCCGATCGGCTCCAAACTTGGTATGTGGTTTAATCACAACAAAATACAGGTCAAGTTCGAATATGGGGTCGGTCTGAACAATTTTTGCCTGAATTATGGCCCCTGTTGGACTTAGAATTCTTCGTCAAATATTTGGTTTCCGGATGATAACTTTAGTATTTGTTTTTCGATTGGCTTCAAACTTGTTAGTCTTTTTCTCAAATGACTGAAAAATTTAGTAATTTCACAAAATCACTGATTTCAAAGTCTGACCGTAACATATATATATATGCCAGTATAAATTTCTCGCACTCTAAAAAAATTGCAAATGTGTTAAAATGGTACAATTTGAACAGTTCACGGGCGTATGATGCAATGCCCAGCGGTGCTCTTGTTTTAAAAACCCACAGAGTTTGCACTGTCGACGGAGATTGCTTTTCTGTGTCGAATTCCATATGAGCATGCACTTAACTTAAAGCTTGAGATCTATTATATTCATGTTTGTGGCATTTCTCAGTAAACGCCATGCATAATTTACATTCAAATAAACCTTTGGCTCGACACTGGGAAACTAAGAAGCCTTCTCGAGTTAGTCGAGTAAACTTAAGTCAAAGGGTGGTGGGAGGGAACCAGTGGTAATGGTGAATACCTATAACAAGGGGTTGTAAACTAGCATTTTGAGACGGGGGACCTAAAACCTAAAACAGACGCCAAGTGGAAGAAAATACCGGTGCTTTTTCTCCAACCATGCAAGCCACATCCATATTTGCCGTTGTGCCCAAATTAGACCGATCTTAAGGTTTGTCATAACAATGCTCTTTTGGGTTTCAAAAGGCCACGACTCAGTGATTTAGCCCATTTTAATAGAGAAAACCGAACCGATACCGATATCATGAGGATACCGAAACACCAAACCGAACCAATCGTTCAATACCGGGTCATTATCTTCATTGCACAGGCCTAGAATGACATATTCGGGCGTTACTATTCAAAAGTTGAGCCAGCTTTAGTAAAATTGTTTTGGGGTTAATTCAAAGTTATTAAAATAAGAATTTCCCAACTCGAATTTACCCCTTGTAATATTTTTGAAATGAAAATGTTTTGATTTGGTCTAAAAAGTTGAAAATCTGTTTTACAGGCCCGCCTACGTGCTACTTTTGGCTACCGCATTCTCTTTTTTATAACCAATGCAAACGTACAAAAATAATAATTTAATGGTTTATGTCTGATATTTTACTCAAGTTAATAAAATTGATAAACCTGTTCCTTGAGTGCGACAAGGCTTTGCAATGCTCTAGCATTGCAAAGCCGTATTGCACTCAAGGGACGAAATACACCACCACCCATGCTATTCTGTAGATTACGAGGCCTAAACAAATCCAGAACATGAACTTTTGGTGGCAAAGAAATAAATACAAAAAATAAAATAAAAAAACGCCAGTCTACATGCAATTTTACAAAACAATGGCCTGAGAAACAGAAAATCTACTTTGTAGGGCCTTATCAATACATTTTGCAAATAGTTTCAATCAATAGTATTTAGATGAAGATTGGCGGTCAGGCGGTAAATAACTTTTGTTCTTCCTTCGCGCAGCCCGCCCCCCCCCCCCCCCTAAATATACACCTTGATACCCTTAAAGAAAGAGAAGAAGCCGATGGGTTTGAAGGCTTGTCGACCGAAGGTCAAGGTCACTAGTACTGAAAATAACACTTTTTTATTTTCAGGCGATAACTTTATTTCTATTTATTAAGGGTCAGTCACATGTGAAGTAAGTAATTGTATATGGAACAATGAAGAGCCATTTTGTTTTGGACCTGGTAGCTGCACAATCTAAAAAGAAATTGGATTGTTACTATAAATAGTACTTAGCCGAAAAATGGTTATTTGGCAATTACTTTTATTTTTACGTCACACGTTCGCCAGATTTACAGATTACACACGCTCTGTGGGAGAGAGAAAATCCTACTGATTTTACAGCGACTAAGGGTGAAGGTCACTGTTACGGAAAATAACACTTTTGGGTTTCCGAACGACAACTTTTAGTTCTATTTATCAAAGCTCAACGAAATTTGCAGAAGTAATGGAATGTGTATAGCGAAACACCCTATTGATTTTGAACATGTTAGCCACAAGGTCAAAGGTTACAAGACTGTTATTATAAATGGAACTCTGTCGAACGTTTAGTTTTGGGGTATAATGTAAGTTTTATATGTTACATGTTCAGCAGATTTAGAGATTAGGCATTCCCCATGGGAGAGTCTGCAACCGAAAAGTCAAAGGTCATGGATGGGACCGTTACTATAAATAGAACGTGCTAAAAATTGTTTTCCATCCAGAATGTTTGTTCTATATATAGACAACGCCATTCACGTTCGAACTCATTTTTTTACCATGCGAGATTGATTTGGCGGAGGGATAATATTAAACGAGAAGCCGCAGGCTTCTCGTTCAATATTAACCCTCCAGCAAAATCGATCGAGTGTGGTTATAATGATGGTTCGAAAGCTAATGCTCTTCTGTATTTACTGAACGCCTACAGTTTATTAAAAAATATTAATCGATTTTGGCGGAGGAATAATATTGAACTCGAAGACTTTGGCTTCTTGTTTAATATTATCCCTCCGCCGAAATCGATCGAGTGCGGTAAAAAATAACAGTTCGAACTCACATATTCTTCTGTATTTATTGCACGACTACAGATTACTAAACACTAATGTTAAAAACAAGAATTATTGCCAAAAATGACCAGAAAATAAAAAAAGAGACACTGAAATAGTCCACGCACGTGATCTGTATTGTTCGAGGACAATATAGAAACTCTTATTGTTCTCTTCGTTTTTGCAGAAAAAGCGTATATTTTATGAACATAGAAGCAACCGCGCGCAATAAATCACAGAACCACCAGATTTACAGTGATAGTACCCCCTTGAAAGAAGAAGAAGAACCGTACTGATTTTTAAATTCATCAACCAGATGTACGGATTAATATCACTAAAAATTACCATTCTTTTTAGTTTCAAGTCAATGTAACAATTTTAAAAAATGTGTCCAAGCAATACTGCTACTCAAGTTGTGGATCTGCGATCCTCTCATTGTCATTGTTTTTTTTTTAAATTTTAGGAGAGTTCCAGTGTTCAAAGTGTTGCTACAGCTAGAGAGGTAAGACTATTTATGTGGGTTCTATTTGGAACAAAATGTGGTTGCTATATGTGCAACTGGATGTCTAGTTTATTATGCCAGTAATTGTTATCAATATCTAGTGAACGTATATGAGACTGTGTATCATCGAGCTGACCGCATATAGAGTTTATATACGGTCAGTTCCGACATTTTGTTTTTGACATCCAACGCTCGCTTCGATGTTTTTTTTTTTAATTTCGTGTGTTCAACGAACAACAAATAATTTTGCGTGTGTGTCTGTTGAGCAACGTGCAACTATAATACGTTTCTTCCAGTCATTGAGAAATTTTAATAAACAAATGTAAATAAATACAATAATTAAACCACTAAAACGACATGTATAGAAACATTAATATCACCATTAACAACAAATAATGAATGAAACTGTTCCCACTTACCTTCTTGAAAGAATTGTTAATCCATTTGCTCCAGTTGTTTTATTTTTCCAGTACTTAACACTGAATTAAAGTTGTGAATTGTTAATATAAATTCCTGTTTATTGAGAAGAAAACTCCGTTGTTTCAGCGCCTGCTACTAGCGTGACCTTCACATGACGTAAAACCGGGGAATTCCCAGACAGTGATAACAGAACATTTGCGCTAGGAATCTGGGTACACTTATGGTTGTGTCTCTTTCAAAGGACTGGCATAATAAATACGGTATGGGGCTTTTAGTGAGCGGATATGGTGTGATATAAGGCTCGGCAAGATCGAAGGCCTCGCCTACTATTGATCTCACTTCGCCTTATATCACACCATATCCACCCACTGAAAGCCCCATAACTTATAATAAGAAGGCAAGATATGCGGATTTTCTTAGCATGGGCCCAATACTCAATGCGGTTCCAAAACGCTACCGATTTTATCACGCATCAGATTTTTCATGCGAGTCGTATAGACCACAACATACCGATTGAGCCCTGTATGTGTTGGAGGTGAGTCATTCAGTTTGGGAGACGTTTTTGCACAACTCACGTCATGTAACCTGAGATTCGCGTATCTGAATGAGATAACTGGACAACACGCAGGGCAGCTATGTAACCCCTCCTATCCCCCTCCTCGATTCTACTTGCATACTCAATTAGTTCTACGACATTTTATCATACCTTAAGATACGTAGCTAGAAGGTCTTCAATGGGAGGAGGTGTGATCAATTAGGGGTACGGGGAGATTCGGCCTCGGGGAGATTCGGCCGGGAAGAGTCGGTCCGACAATGGGCCGAATCTTCTCACTTTGGCACATTTAGGGAGCCGAATCTTCTCACCTCCGAGCACATTTCTTTCAGTTAATTTTTTATGTTTTTTTGTACGTTTGTTGGGAAATATATATTATTGTTTTTTTTTTCTAATATGTTTTATTGGTAAATATTTAATATGTAATTTTCGAGTTGAAAAATGTTTTTATCCTGATATTGTTTGTATTGCCTAAGATATGTTTGCTGGAGCCAATTATATCAGACGACGGCAGCAGGAGACTGACTGAGATATTTGTGGCAGATAGAAACATCGACTTTGCCACACTGGAATAAAAAAAAACAACCTTGATGCCAAGAAGAAGAAGCAGATATGCCCCCAGTTCTTCTGAGCCTAACGTCATCCGGCGAAAGTGGCGACACTTACTGTTTTTCACATTCCACACATTTTTGTCATTAAAAGGCAATATAATTCTGCCTCAGAAAAACTGTTGGTATCTTATTTTTCATTTGGTTAAATTATTTAAATTAGTTAAAATAATGCTGTTTTACGCAGGACTCACAAATATATAACTTAAAATCTGGACAACGTTTGTCCTTTTACAAGTTGGTGCCAGTATAACGAGAAGAAGCGAGGCACGAGATATTCTTGTCTAAATTTTAAGTGATATTGATGTAACCATCGTGTTTTAATTTGTATATCTCATACAGTTCCACGAGAAACAAGTTGTCCTTCAAGACGATAAAATTTTATATATAAGCCAAGATTAAACAGCAATATACGCGTAATAGAGTTTTAAATTTTATATTTATCCTTCAATGTTAGCAGGCAACGGGTCCGCTTTCAATGAACGGTAAATACAAAATAATATGGTTCAGTTATACTACAATTTATTTCCAACAGAATTATTAAGTAAAGCCCTAAAACTACTGCCAGATAATCTTGATTAATCCATCAACTTCCGGGGCCGAATCTTCCCGGCCGAATCTTCTCGGCTGATTCTTCTCGATGCCGAAAAAGACAAGGCCGAATCTTCCCGAGGCCGCATCTTCCCTATGGCATGCCGTGCTTACAACCCTCCCGGAGACTGGTAAATGTTTAATTATGCCCCCGAAAAATTTTCGAGGAGGTATATAGTCGAGGTCTCCGTCCGTTCGTCCGTCTGTCCGTCCGTCCGTACGAACATTTTGTATTATAACTCGAGCATCAGTTGTCGGATTTTGATGTTCTTTGGTATGGTGATAGGGCAGCTTGGAAAACGGATGCCCTCGTACCTAGCGTTTCGACCATTCATGCTTGGTAGAGTTATGGCCCCTGTTTGTTTTTGGCCTCTGTTTCTGACTAAGGTAAATTGTACCCTAGCCTATAGGGCAATGTGCTGCCCAATTTTTTTTTAGTTTATTATTTTTCTGCGGTCCAGTGCTTGCAGGGGAGGTTGCATGACATTTTAACCTCTACATATTAATATATCCATATAAATATGGATGACACAAGAATTATAGTGATATTTTGGTCCCAGACCATTTAAAATTGTATCACTGCACCAATCGATTTCAAATTTTATTTGCTTGTTACTAATGTCAAAATACAGGTCAAGTTCGATTTGGAGGTTCACTCCGACCATTCTTGAAAGAGTTATGCCTGGAGTTGTCAAATATTCAGCAATTTATATTTTGATTGACAGAGCTCCATAAGTTCTGTCAATCAAAATATAAATTGTAGAACCTTTGTCAACATAAGGAGAAAAAAGCCAAGCTGAGGAAATTTGAGAGTTATCAGATTTTAATACCTATCAGTACGGTGATTGTGCAGTTTGAGGGGAATGAATATCTGCATATCTAGCGTCTTGACCATGCATCTCTGGTACAGCTACGACTCCCATTTTTAAATTGGGTTAATTTCAAAATCTAGAAGAATTTAGTTTTACAGTTTATGAGTGCAATTTACATGATCTGAAGGCAAATTCCAACAAAATTTAGCTTAACAGTTTATAAATGCAATTTGCATGATCCAATCATAAAACCCATTTTCTTGTGGCTTTGTACCAAGTCAATTACAGACCATTTATACTTTTAGTTCGATCTGATTATTTACATGCAGGTCCGTCTTTGCTACTTTTTTTTTTTTTGGGGGGGGGGGGGGGGGGGGGGGGTCAGCACACGCGTTAGCGTTGCTCTTGTTATTTTATTTCTTAAATGATTAGTTCTGAGGCCTCCCTCTGGCTTAAATCTAGCCATTTTATCCAAACGAAAAATGCATTTCCCCAGGTAAGTCCACCATGAGTGTTCTCCTACACTGACCAGGGCTACACAAGGACTGTAGGCTACTAATCAGCCAACCTCCACTCTAACTCCTTGCATGCTGCTGGCGATTATTCCTACACAAGACACAAAATATCATGCCATTGAAATAAGTGATTTGGGCACATTTAACCAAATTTCTCTCTGTAACCTGAATGGACTTATTGACCAGTGATGTCTTTAGTTAAATTTCGATGAATTTCTCATCAAATTTAGTTATGGCTGCTTCAAAGCAGCCATGACGAGGTTTGATTCAAAATACTTTGAAAATACTCAGCAGGTTAAGAGCTAATCAACTGGGTACTCCAAATCGGAAACGGAACCATGAATTCGAAACGCAGGTCACAGATTCGAGTCGGAAACTTTTGTCAGCTGATTGGAAAAGTCAGAGAATTTGATCGAAAGTTGGAAAATCACTTTGGCTCTGACCGAAAAATTATGACAAGATTAAATTAAATTAATATTATTGAATTTCCAACTTTTGGAATTCACATCACCGAATTTCTAACCTTTTAACCTTTAGGTGATAATTGACGGTGAGATACCCCTCCACACCCCCTGTAGCTACATCCCTGCATGCCGTCTGCATTTCTGTACACAGAAGCATGTCAAAACGGTTCCCAATTCACAATAATGAAAACAGAAACGTTTCAGAACTTGAATAAACACCAAAAACACGCATCCAAAAGTAACGGGACTCCAAGTCTGAAAATAAGCAATCTGGCAAATGCAGAATGAGGTCCCAAGAGGGTGAAGTTGCTGCTGCTATCCTATACAGTGAGCCAATTTACCCTGCGGTTCATCCCCAGCATCTCCACTAGCTCCAGGCTTATAGGTCAAGATGGTTCTGACCTGAGGTGACCCTGACTGTCGAAAGTGTCGTTAAACCCCATAAATAAATAAATCAAGGTGGTGATTAACCCTTACAGTCTTGAAGGTCTGAAGAATTTTTTGAAAACTTCTCACTATAGAATCTCAGAAAATTCTTGAGCTTTAGCAGTCGATTCTGGTCAAGCCTTGGCTGCCTATGTTGACAGGCAAGTACTGGCTAGAAACACCTGATTTGCTGCTATGACGTGTAGGTTTAAAACGGGTAAACGTCTTTATCATGCCACCTATTTAATTTGACCAATCAACGCACTCTAATAGCATCAATGGACTATGCGATATGAGGTTATTCAATGGGGAATCGGCTATCGGATTGAGCCAATAAACTGCCAGTGACCATGTATGAGCCCATACACCCCCTCTGCTGGGCGCCATTTTGTTTCCAAATTAATTTTTCCACCTCAAGTTTTCACCTATTTTCGAGCAAATAAAAGACCGTTTCCTGATAAATATTCATTCGGATCTATTAATTTATTATTTAATTCGTTTGGTGGCATGATAAATACGTTATAGGGCGTTTACTTGTCAGGTATGGCATCATGTGAGGCTCAGTGCGGTTAATATTAGGTTCGGACTACGGCCTCGCATAATATTAATCTCAATTCGTCTCACATGACGTCCTACCTGGCAATTTATTTATTTATTCATTTATTTATTTATTTATTTATTTATTTATTTATTTATTTATTTATTGTTGGGTTTAACGATGCTTTCGACAACCAGTATCACCTCGTGTCGGAGCCAGGCAAGTAAATGTCCTGTAACTTATATTAGATTCTGACATGTTCTGAGGCAATAAATTCTGCAAAGTTTGAATTGACCTTTAAGGGTAGAATTTATTGGAAATTACTACAAATAGTAGTTTTCTGGGCTAATTCCAACATTACTACTTAATTCCATACTCGAAAAGTATTTATAATTGTTCATAAAAATAATTGTTCATAAAAGCATACTTGCTAACAATTCTATACTAGTGAATGGAGATCATTAACATCATTGCTGACCTCTACTGGGATACGTGTACATGTAATGATGTAAATAAATATTAAAATGCGACTACATTTTCAGAATGAAGACAGTAGATTGCTATTTAATCGCAGCGCCATATATTCCTCGCTTGAAAAGTATTTCTAACTGTTCATAACAGTACAAGAAATACTTGCAAAATTTCATCACACGGACCACCGGGTGCAACCCGGTGGTCCATGTGATGAAAGTTTGCAAGTGCTTCTTGTGTTTTGTCCTCAGAAATTGTAAGTAATTACCAACTATATTACTTGACTTCCAATTATTGTAATTTCTCAAACAAAGCCTCTGTACTTGTATTAAAACTGAATTAACATTAAACAATAATAAAAAAGTTGAAAAATGAATTCTTCTCCATTTCTGCAACAAATATTCTCTGGTTGGTTGGTCATTCACTGACTAGCGAAAACCTCAAACCTCTGATGAGAGACCTGTCTTGAGAGACCACTTTTGCTTGGCAAAAGGGGTGGTCTCTCAAGACAGGTTCTACTGTATTACTATTTGCAAATACGTGAACTCCATGCCTCACATAAAAATCGTGTGTGTTTTAAACTCTTTTGGGGGTTATCTGATGCCTCCAAAAGGACAAAAGAGACTCACGTTTGTAGGGGGTCGCATTAAAGGTAATCAAACTAGTTGATGGATGGACTGAAACAACAAACACGTCTAGGGACTCAAAACTTGTTAACGGACTGTTTGAGAGATAGGTTTACGTTTGGTCACCCATTTGGAGGAAAGAAAAGTGATAAATTAACTCTGAACCCTTTACCTAACATAAAAAGCAGGCGACACTTGCAAAAAAAATTCTTGAATAACTAATTTTTTTCATTTTCACTTTTTGTCTCAAAAACATAGGTTATGACCCCTCGTTGGAACGAGCTCGATCCAACGAGGGGTCATAACCTATGTTTTTGAGACAAAAAATGAAAAAATAATTAAATTTAACTGGCGATTTTTTTAGAATACCGCTGGCCGGTTTTTACCGTTACGTTGGGTAAAGGGTTAACCTGCAGCGTATTTTCAAGATATTCTCCATCAGATCTAGTCATGGCGGATCTTAAGCAGCCATGACTAGATTTGGTGGAAAATTCAACTAAATTCAATTAAAAAAATCATAGGTGAAAACATGCATTCAGTTTACCCACGAAATTTTGAGGAAATGTACACAAATTACATTTTATTCAGGTTGCAAGAGAAATCATGGCCTGGGCAGAAATATTCGCCGGCTGTATGCAATGAGTTAAACGTTATAGTAGTGAAAAGTCCACACCCAAATCTCGTGTGTCAGGTGCAAAACATTCACACCCATCAGTGAACTCGTCTACCATTTATGTTTCTGAAATGAAAATACTTTGGTTATCAATAAATTTTAAAAATTAATTTTATTGTCTTTTGAAGGTGCATGTAATGCCAATACCTGCAAGCTTTCCTCCAGCTGGAGAGGTGAGAAACTTTTTTGTTCTTTTTGATAGAAACCTTACGCTGTAGAGTACGAACTGGATTTCTATTGTGACAGGCAATTCTACGAATAACCTTCTGTTTCGAGGTGGGCAATATACCAAAAAAACCAAACCGATATTGTGAGGATACCGAAAAACCAAACCGAGCCAATCGTTGAATAGCCGAAACCTTCCGAAGTTTCATATTTTCTACATTCGCTATTTATAAGTCCCAGTTGAGGCTTGATAACAGTTGAAAGGTTCATTTTCATGAAAGAAGTTACTGATGTGGCTGATTTCCTTTTCAGTTTTGTTAACCCCCAGTTGTCATGGCAACTGCCCTGAATCCTCACTAGACAACAATCTGGACATGTCCAATTGCTTTGCAATGATTTTTAGTCAGGTCTTGGCTGCCTGTTAAGGCAGCCAAGACCTGACTAGAAATCACTGACCATATGTTTCGTCCATTGTCAGGAGTTTTGTCCATTGTCAGACGCGACTAGAAATCACTGCCCAGGTATTTTGTCCATTGTCAAGGGGCGTGGTCAGGTCAAATGGTCTGAGATCGCAAAAGCCTGAATAGGTCTTTAAAAATTAAGGTGTGTTTTAGTACAAGTCTGAAAATGACTGTAGATATGTTTTGTGGTCGTAAAAGATTGCCACTGTTGAACTCAATGGCAGTATCATTTATAGCGTTGTGATAGAATGATACTACAACTTATTCTGTTTTTCCTGATATGAATTCCACTTTCGTACTATTCGCACTTATTCAACTGCTTAGCAGTGACCTCTGCACAGGCAGCCAAGGCTTGTATAGAAATCACAGCCCTGGTGCTTTGTCTATTGCCAGCAGGACCTCTTGAAGATGGCGTGGTCAGGGCACATGCTCTGAGACTGCATGCACCTGAAATAGGACTTTAAAGGTTGAAGTTGTCAGAGCAAGTCCCAAAATTACTGTAGATGTGACTTGTGGTCGTAAAAGAATGCCACTGTTGAGCTTATTGGCAGGGTCATTTATAACGTTACAGTGGAATGATACTACAACTTGTTCTGTTTTTCCTGATGTGAATCCCTTTTTGGTACTACAGGAAAACCTGTCTTGAGAGACCACTGTCTTGAGAGACCACCTGTCTTGAGAGACCACATCTGCCAGGCACCGATTGGTTTTACTCTATAATGGACCTGCTATGGGAGACCACCTGTCTTGAGAGACCACCTGTCTTGAGAGGCCACTGTGACCTGGTACCAGCTTGTATTTTTATGCCATGATGGACCTGTCTTGAGAGACCGCCCCTTTGAAGACTGAAACCATAACAAAAACTTTTTACCTGTTCTGGAATTGGAAAATCCATTGTGGTTATACTAACGTAATTAAAAGTATTAAAAGCTCTTAATTGGGTTTCAATTGCTATTCAGTTACATAACTCATTAAAGATTGAGATGTTTTTATAAGACCCCTGTGAACAGATTAGGATTATTGCTGAATAAACAATTTCATACATACCTGAAATGTGACAAGATAGGATTTTAAAAATAAATTTGTGTTGAAAATCTTCAATGAAGATTTTCAACACTAATTTATTTTTATAATTTTTATAACAGTCCATTTCAATTTGTCACAAAAACTTCATAAAAAAGAACAACTACAAAGTAATTACAAAAATCCATTCTTCTCCATTTCTGAATTTTGTGGTTGGTTATTCACTGACTTGAGAAAACCTGAAACCTGTTATGAGAGACCACCTGTCTTGAGGAGTGTAGAAAAAAAAACCCTGGGGAAAAACCCCTTAGGAAAAAAGCTCCTTGGTAAAAAACCCCTTGGAAAAAAACCCCTCGAGAAAAGAAAAACCTTTGTAAAAACCCCCTTCATATTGACAACAGAAAAACGTTTTCTTTAGTGACTTTATTTTTGTATGACAATATGTTCATTAGTGAAGAATACAATTAATATAATATCTGTATGTTCTATAGTACAAAATATCTGTATGTTATATAGTAAAAAATACATTTCAATGATATTCAAATTTGCATATTTCCACCTGTTAATCACTCTCTCTAAAATCAGCACAACAGTTAATTTGTAAGGCAAGATGCCCTACAGCTCTGAATACGTCATGTAACCCTTTACCCAATGCAACTTTTTTTTTGAAAGTATGCAAATATGGATATCATTGGAACTGGCTGAAGCAGCTAACTCCAATGATATTCATATTTGCATACTTTCACTCGTTAATTACTTGACCCCACACCATTAAATACAGCACTAAATACATTAATTAAATATGTCTACCATTTAATTTGTAAGGCAAGATGCCCTACAGCACTGAATACGTTATATAACCCTTTACCCAATGCAACTTTTTTTTTTGAAAGTATGGAAATATGGATATCATTGGAACTGGCTGAAGCAGCTAACTCCAATGATATTCATATTTGCATACTTTCACTCGTTAATTACTTGACCCCACAACATTAAATACAGCACTAAATACATTAATTAAATATGTCTAACAGTTAATTTGTAAGGCGAATATATTTGCATACTTTCACTCGTTAATTACTTTATATAGACCTCACTTCATTTCTAAGGCAAGATCATGTCCACCTAATATAATGTCCAATGCCGTTGATGAGTTCTTCCATATTCTTTCGGCTCTCTCTAAAATCAGCACAAAGATTCTGCAAACGTTGCTTTCTCTGAGTTGTGACACGCTTCACCCTCTTCTTTGGTGGTTCTCCGCGAGAATCCTGAAGTAGAGCAGACTGCACAAGGGCTTGATCTTTCCTTATACTGTCTATCGCCTTCCAGACTGTAGGGTGGTTATGGCCCACAAGATCCTTGAAACTCATGTTCCAAGCCTCACAAAGGTTGTTTGTGCGATCCTGGCCATCCAGAGTAGCCTGATATACATTCCAAAGGCTAGGTGGAAATAGAGGTGGAATCCTCCTAACCCGCATTGGAGGCAGCTGTCCGTCAGGTTGTGCAGGTGGCTGGATCCTTCTGTAAGTACCAGAGACATAAGTAGAATTGAAATAATCTACCAGATCAACCAGACCATCAACACTAGGGATGTTTTCCATCAAATAGCTCATTCCATCTCCGACTTCATTTTCTGGTAAGAAGGCCAGTGCATCAAGCATACCACAGAAATGCTTGATTTTGTCATCAGTCCTGTATGCTTCAACTAGACCCAGACTCTGAATCTTTCTCCAGGTACTTTGAGTTAGATGGTAGAAGCATGCCCTGGATGTAACGTGTGGTCCAAGAGTGGATCGAACTGAGTTGATAACTGCTTGCTCAAAGTCAGTAATAACAGAGGTTGGGTATGGATTAAAACCAAGTTCATCACACCTATCCAGAATAGCCTGAAGCATTTCTTCATAGCATGACTGGGTCTTAGCTGATAGGAAAGCATACACACAGGTTACTGCTGTATTTCCCAGTGGGGCCCGTATGATGTATAACTGTTTGAAAAGTCTGGGTGCAGTAGGGAAAGTGCCATCCATATACCAGGTTGAAGCTCTGGACAGATGGCGGAGAGCCTCTTCACTACCAAACACTAGCATCCTGGTAGCTGTTGGAGCATTATCATAGAACAAGAAACTGTTGTTGTCTGGTGGTCCAGTGGTCTTCCAAGTATCTTCAACTACTAGATCTCTCAAAGTGGATGGATCCTTGGGAAGAGAGCCTTTCTGATGATTTCGAACAGTACGCTTCAACGAATCCATCCGTCCTACGGCTGCTCTTACTTCATTTGGTTGCTCTACAAGTACATCTGCCACTAATTGTCCAGGTCGAGCACGATTTCTCTGAGCACTGTCCTTAATGGTTGCTTTCAGTTTCACAGCAGCCACATGGTTGGGGTCTGCATTATGACTGTGGGTTGTAGTGGTAAGAATCTCCTGCATCTGTAGGTCTGTATAAGCAGAACCCTTGCATGATTCAGCATTTCTCTGGGAACACTCCCAACGTATTTAAGACTTGTTGGCACTCTTTTTGGTGTATAGGTAGCCACCAAAACACAACTTTAGACCTCCTTTATTATTCCTAATGATCCCCATGACAAATAGTTTCATACTGGTTTCTGGGCAGAAACAATCTCTTTTATAGAAAAGGCAGCAGCATATCAAAGGGAAAGGTGTTAATAATTAAGCAAACTCCGTTCACTCTGATGTATCTCTGTGTGAGATTAATTGCAATCATAGTAAAAACAAATGATTGTCTTTGAGAGCATATTTTGTTGTGACACTTTTGAGATCAAAAGACATCCTTCTTTGATATTTCACTATGAACTATTATATTAATTCTTAATAAGACATCAAAGACATATTTAGTTGTGTTCAAGTGAAGAAAGTAGATGTTTAATAATAATAATAATAATAAAAGTAATAATAATAATAATAATAAATTTATAACAATGGGAGTAGATGTTTAATAATAATAATAATAATAATAATAAAATAAATTTATAACAATGGGAGTAGATGTTTAATAATAATAATAAAAATAATGGGAGTGGGGTTTTTTTCCACACTTGCATTTTCTCGAGGGTTTTTTTTCCAAGGGGGTTTTTACCAAGGGGCTTTTTTCCTATGGGGTTTTTTTCCCGGGGGGGGGGGGGGTTGTGTGGCCCCAAAGGGCGGTCTCTCAAGGCAGGTTCTACTTTATCAGCAAATCTCAGTCAAGTCAGATGCCGAAGTATACCTCCATTTCATACCGAAACTGATACCGAATTCAAAATTCCAACACCGCTCATCTCTTGTACTCTTAGTTCCGAAAACGTCACCGTCAATGTTCACGTTGTAGGGTGCTAATTTAGCCAATTACAGAAACATTTTTATTGGGCGCTAAAAAATCTTCGTTGGCTAAAAAGTTTGGAATAAAAACGTTTCTATCAGTTGTGAAGGAAAGCCAATGCGGCAGTGAAAAAAAAAACGATTGATAACGAATGTCGAATAAGGAACTGGGCTGGGAATAAGTAATAAGTAATGGTTGGTCACGCGCACTCATCGTTCCCACGCGTGGGAAATCGTGCTTGTCTGACCCAAAAATTCAACACAGATACCGTGCGTCAGAATTGAACTGTCGATCTTTCATTTCAAAGTCCAATGCTCTAGTCAATGAGCCACTTCACCCCATACGAAGCTTCAAGATTCGATTCGATTGGAATCTTAAGTGAATATTAGGAATCGGCTGTCTGATTCGTTTCCTCTCGAATCTTTTTCATGGGAATACAACTGATATAAGTCTACGGAGGTTGATGTACATGTTAGGACATGGGATTTTTTTATCTCATTATAACGAGATACTTTCTAGTTACAACGAGAAAACATCTCGTTATAACGAGAAAGCATCTCGTTTTAACGAGAAACGGTCCTTGTGACCAGAAACAGTTCTCGTTATAATGAAAAAACATCTCGTTATAACCACTTAGCATCTCGTTATAACGAGATAACAAATCGTTATAACGAGAAGACATCTCGTTATATCGAGAAAACATCTCGTTATAACGACTTAGCATCTCGTTATAATGACTTATGTCCTAGGTCAGCCACCGTACCCGTATTGTTTCACATCAAACAGGGTCACTTAAAAAGGTGAATTCGTTTTTTTTTTCCACATTCAGCCTACGGCCTTGTTGGAACAAATAAATTTATTGATTTTACGTTATCAACCCCCTAACTATAACTCTACTTGCAGAGAACTGTATACTTTTCAAAATTATTTCATGAAATTTCAAGAAATGGAGAACGAGCTCATTGAGGGGTATTAAGCAATGGTTTGGATGAAAAAGAAATTGTTTTTTTCTGAATGTATTTTGAAAATAACAGGGACATACATGTAGGAAATAGGTGGAGGAGGGAGAGGAGTTACAGGGACACGTGCCTCCAACTTTCTTCAAAAATGAGAGAGAGCAAGAGAGAAAGAGCAAGAGAGATAGATTAGGACAATACTATCTTTACCAATATATATATTTTTTTAACCCTTTACCTAACATGAAAAGCAGACGACACTTGCAAAAATAATTCTTGAATAACTAATTTTTTTCATTTTTTGTCTCAAAAACATAGGTTATGACCCCTCGTTGGAACGAGCTCGACGAGCTCGTCCCAACGAGGGGGTCATAACCTATGTTTTTGAGACAAAAAATGAAAAAAGTAATGAAAATTAACTGGCGATTTTTCAGAATAGCGCTGGCCGTTTTTGGCCGTTACGTTGGGTAAAGGGTTAAACCAAACCATAGCATTTGTCCCTCATTCGAAGGCGCGCAGCGGGCTCGGACACACTAACTCGGCACAAGAAGGGTTAGCATCGTTTGAATGCTAGTATACCGTCGTCGTGACTAATGCCTTAGTACACAATGCCCCTACTTGGAAGTGACGTAGATACAGGAGGCCGTGTCATTGTACAAGACACTTAATGCCAATTGCCCACGTGGGGACCAAGGCGTTTTGTAGTAAGGCGTACGGCAAGTCGATGGTGCACGTGTCTTCATCTGCTGCTAACACTGCTTCAATCGGATTAGTAAGTCGGAGAGCTTGACGGTTGCTCGCCGCTTCTGGGTGGTTCTCTTTGGATTCTCCGTCTCTTCCTCCACACGTACATTTGCTCGACACGACATGACCCTGGCTGTTGAAAGTGTCGTGAAACCGCAGTTAAAATAAACAAATCATAAAAAACAGGAGGCCAATGGGCGACGATCTAAGAAAAAATTGTCGGCGGGGGATCAGAAATCATTTAAAATTCCTCTAAAACATGATTGTGTCATTTGAAAAACACACACAAGCCCGTGCCAGTCTTCGTCTGAGGCCATCCACAGAACTTTCGTCGTACTGTAGCCAGCGCGTTCCACACTTTCATGCTGCTGCCGAAAGGAAGATGAACCAAGTAATCAAGAGGACTTCATCTAAAACGCTAGATGCCTGCCATCGTTTTTGATGGTGTGCAATGATCCAGTGGTTTAGGCGCTGGAATCCGGATTACCAGGCGGTGTTGCCGGGGGTTCGAATCCCGGTGAGGGCTCAGAAACCAACATTCAAAATTCCTCTAAAACATGATTGTGTCATTTGAAAAACACACACATCCCACATAATTTGACCTGGAATAACAAATACCACACGGGAATGTAACACATAGGCCTGCTGTTTCAAACAAAATCTTGCAATAATATTGAAATGGTTGCACTTTGTGTAACCTCTGCTTGCACTGATAGAGCTATTTTCATTTTTATTCAGTCAAAATTAGTTAAAATTGATATTTATCCAAAGTTTATCATTGATTTCTGCAAACATCATTTTCGTAGGAAGGCGAATAACCGTGCCCGCCTCCAAATTATGTGACGCTACTTACATAAATATTATCTCGTTATAACGAAATGTTTTCTAGTCATAAGGATTTGTTTTTTGCAAATTCAAATCCATCATTTTTTTCTTTGAAGGTAACTAACGGATATCCAACATCTGCCTTCGTAAATGAGGTAAGGATAAATTTGTTTGCATATCTGGTTGTAAAAAACGTATTGCGTTACAAATTGCATTGGTATTGTCGGAAAGTCTCAAATAGTCAAAAGGTTTATTCAGTGCTGGTCAGTGTATTGATTTCACCCTGAACGGGTCTACACGCTAAAAACTAAAGTGTTAAAAACTACACTTAATAATAACTCTTTGGCCAGCCGCTGATTTGTCGCGGTCCTCATAAGAGAAAGCCATCACTCCCCCTGCACCCCACCCCCTCTTCCCCTCCTCTCCTCCCAGCATTCAGATATAAACTGCTTAATAGTGTCCCTCACTTCCTCTTTTTCAATTTCTTCAATAAGCATTCCTACCCTCTCCCTCGTGTCCCCCTTCAGCCATCTATCCTTTGTTTCTTCGCCCCACTTCTGCATTATTCTTCCAGTAAATTTTATTCTATGAGGTATATACTGTGGGCATTCCAAGAGAAAATGTTCCAGGGTCTCCACTACTCCAGAGTGGCACATTTGGCATCCCTTTTCCCCATCTCTCCCAATTTTTCCCCGAAGCTCCAGTGATCTTGATCTCAGTTTGAACAGCAGTGACCCTCCAAAGGTGCCATCTAGGTACTTCTCAAAAGCTGGCTTTTCTTTATATTGTAACCCCTGCAGTGATCTTTTCACGCTAACCCCTGCTCGCCAGTTTCGATTGCAGTCTTCCATGACTCTCTCTTTGACAAACCTTTTGCCTTCTTTCATTCCTGCTTCTATGTTTGTGACCTCTATAGAGTAATTGTCCATTAGTTCCCTCACATGTTTTGACCACCCTTGAAGTGCTGTATTTAACACTTACTAGCACTTTGTCCAAGTGTAGATATCCCGGAACTTGACACGTGTTATAATAATACCACTTGACAAGTGTGATGTCGCGACACTTAAAAGGAAACAACGCAGATGACGCCGATCATGCTCGGACTCTCGAGCCTGATCCGCGTCATCTGCGTTGTGTCCTTTTAATTATGTACCCACCAACCGCAAATCAAATTATGGACGATTCTGGAAGAACCACCAATGCTAGACACATGGGAAATGCCATCCATTCAAGTTTCAGATGTCTGACGATTGTAATGTCTAAGTGCTTAAAGCATTGCACTTTGAGTGTTAAAATCAAACCCTAAGAGTTAGAATGGGTTTAACACCTTGAAAGTGTCAGTTTTAACATTTTAGTTTTTAGTGTGTATTTCTTCTCGCTGATGCCTAGAAGGTGGCTGGAGTAGAGAAAATGGGCCGAATCAAGACTTGACCACTGCACGTACACCAGGAAAAGAAACGAGATGATTTTTGTATATTTGGCAATATATGATTACGATCTGTGGTGTTAATGAAACAACACGAAAGGACAGCTGCCCAAAGGCATGGTTTTCATTATCTCCCCTGTCCACCAAACTGCTAAACATGCTTTAACATATTTCGTCATTACGAATTTGGTAGTGGGATGGGGATACTGCATCACACGGGCATTTATACACTGAAATGTATACCGATGGTGGCCCATGTGCCTTAGAAGCATGGTAGGAATACAATATTGAAAGCTATGTTATGACTCACGCAACACAACACCTTTACATTGAGAATGATACAAATGTTTGGGTCCATGTTTAACAATGCTTCGGCCCGATGGGGGAATTTGTTAAATGTGGAGTCAACCATGAGCAATTTTCGATTTTTTAAAGTTTTAACGTCAATTCCTATTTTCTCCCGAATAGTGCTCAGTGACAACCGTTTAGCCAAATGTTATCGCAGCTTAAAATACTAATATAATCCTACTGTCACGACTTCTTAACTGGTTGAGTGCTAGAAGCCACTATCAGGGCTTTCAAAAAATGAGGATACCACAGCAAAAGCCAACTCTCTCCTTACTTTATTTCATATTCAGTCAAACACAAATAATATTTTGTTTATATAAATTAGTTTTTATTACAAATTATTGGAGAGTGCCTGTAGGCACTCTCCAATAATTTGTAATAAAACAAGTTTTGAATAACAAATTCAGACCACCAAAAATAATCCAGCCCTGAACCAGTTAATCACTAATGTGAAAAATTTAAAAATATTTTGTTATTTGTACATCCGACGTTTGACGTCGCATTTTGAAAAACGTTGAAGAAACTGAATTCCCAGTGACGTTTGAACGTCAGGATAATTAAAGTCTTAAAGGGTTAAGTAAGTCCTCAGTAGAGACAAATCAACCGAGGGAATCTTTGGTCACATCTTCACAGAGCCCGCGCACACGATTCCTGTTAAGATTGTTGCTATGACGGGTTGTAAGGTAATGTTGGTCTAATGTTACATTACCCTAGCCAAGACCTGAGAATTATTAAAAGTGCAACTGTGTGGATTCAAGTGTAAAACTGGGTTCATATCCACTCAACCCACCGGATTCGGGTTCATTTTTAACCCAACTGAATCTAGAGTGTATATACCACTTACTAATTATTGGAAACCCTTATCAACAACGCACCAGCGGCGTAGGAACCGGGGGGGGGGGGGGGGGTATTTACCCCCCGCCCCCCCCCCCAAAAAAATTTCCAAAACTTTTAAAATCATATCTAGTATCTACACGAAAATAACCACATGCATCTGCATATTCTACATCATATAGGCGCACATACAAACTGTATGATCTAAAAATGAAAGTGTCAGTGACACTGTAGCTCAACTTGTGTAAGACATGTACATGTATACTATGTGACACAGCAATAACAAAATATAGGTAATGACCTGATAACAAAGGTACAGTGCATAGAAAAGTTGGTAGTCGATGTCACTGACTGATTTGACTCTCAACAGGTTGACATCTTCCTCTCTGACATACATCCTCCTTTAACCCTATACCCAACGTAACGGCCAAAATCGGCCAGCGCTATTCTCAAAAATCGCCAATTAATTTTCATGATTTTGTTCATTTTTTGTCTCCAAAACATAGGTTATGGCACCTCATTGGAATGAGCTTGTCGAGTTCGTTCCAATGAGGGGTCATAACCTATGTTTTGGAGACAAAAAATGAAAAAAATTAGTTATTTATTTTTTTCAAGAATTTTTTTACAAGTGTCGTCTTCTTTTCATGTTAGGTAAAGGGATAAACACCAAAAAATAACAGCAACAATACCTTGATTTTTTCACTTGAAAAACGAGGAAATAAGATCTCAGTAGTTCATATTTCACAAATTGTCCTGGTATCCCCCTCCAGCACTCTCCTCGGGTTTGGCTACGCAGAGTGGGCCCCCAATATTATAAGCTTCCTACGCCCCTGCAACGCACCATGGACTTAGAAAATTAGAAAATAATCCAAACAATCACCTTCCGTTCCTTAATGTTTGATATTTTTAAATATATTTTCCAGGATGAAAATAATAGAAGGAGACATAAGAAGAAGAAAAAGGTAAATAAATATTTAAAGCTTTTATCGAGAGTTACGCAACGTTCATTTACAAATGAATGGCGGATCATACAGATAAATGAAAAATACTCAGTTACGAAACTAAAATTCACAACAAAAGATGAAGGTTGATGAGAAGATTCAATGAAACGTCAAAAGTAGAATCTCTCAATTTATTTGTTTTAAGAATATTATTGTTCTTTTCACCAAGCATGCCTAACAGTTTTCCTCACTGGACCTGATTTTCAGGCTACCCTTAATTTCCGGAAGCTGTCAAAACATTAACACTAAGGGTATCGTGGTATCATATAAGATATTGAAATTTCGAAATGCTTGTGAAGTCGTACATGTATCATGGTTGTGACCATCACTTCACAAACTTTGGGCATTCTCCTGTGGAGTAGTATAGATAAACAGAAGCAAGTTATTGTTAAGGAACCACTTATGACACCAGTAGAAATTAAATCAGGCTTCCTTTTGTTACTTTTAGTAAACGAAAGCAACAGACAACCCCTGCTTCCTTTTGTTACTTTTAGTAAACGAAAGCAACAGACAGCCCCCTGCTTCCTTTTGTTACTTTTAGTAAATGAAAGCAACAGACAGCCCCCTGCTGTTTTCGTTTATTGAAAGTAACAAAAGAAAACTTGGCTTTTTATGGCAAACCGATTAGAAGCATCTAGATTTACAGGAATGTTAGCTCCCTTTAATTTTCCAAAGCTGTAAGTAAATTTAACACTAGGGGTATGGGAATTTTATATAAAAATTGAAATTTCGAAATGTTAGCCAAATTATAACATCGATGTTTACATCATTTCAGAAACCTCGGGCATTTTCTTGTAGAGTAGAATACTAAATACAGAAGCTGGCTTTATACAGTTTTCTCCCCAATCAGTGGGGGCGTGGTGGCGTTGCGGTAACCAGTTCTCGTCAGATCACAGAAGTTACGCAACGTCGAACCCGGTTACGTCTGAGCGATCAATTCGGGCGTAACCGGGAATTGTGTCCTTGGGCAAAGCACTTAACTCCGATTGCACGCACGGGGGCACGATGACGCCGTATACTAAGGCGTATTGCACGTCGATGGTACACATGTCTTCAACCAGTCTAACCCTGCCTGTGCTGCAGTGCGGAGTTACGATGTTGGGGGAGTTGACAGCTGCTCGTTGTTGCTCGGTGGTGCGTTCTCTCCGGGTACTCCGGCTTTCTCCACCCGTAAAACTGCCACGGTCATGATTAGCCATTGTGCATAAGTATATGATCTTAAACACCAATAAATAAATATTCCCCAATCAGTTTGTACGTTTATCTATTATTCTCTGTTGAAACCAATCCAAAAATGAAAGTGTCAATGACATGTAGCTCAACTTATGTAAGACATGTACATGTATAGAATGTGACACAGCAATGACAAACATATAGGTAATGACCTGTTAACAAAGGTACATATAAAGTATTGTAATGGTCTGTACATAAATGCTGACTGTAGCCTGAAACAAATGTATAGGTAAAGTATTGTAAAGGTGGGCGACAGTTGGATGCTAAACTAGAAAAGAAATCTTTGAGTCCCTGAGTGGGTATGGCTGAATCCCAAAATATTTATCAGAGCACGGTGATAACAAAGGCACCCAAAAACACTCGTCCCTGTCCCAAAAAAGGTACCCAAGACGTTTCATGAAGATCGGTTCATAAATACAGACACTAGCCCGAGTCGTATTGACATGTGCACTTACTGTGTATAAGTATCACTGAATAAATCAAAGTTCATCTAATTTGCATAATTTCTGCACGAGAAAAAAACCCGTATTATATGTGATGTATTCCATGTTACTAAACATTCCTACAAAAATTTATTCAAATCAGAACTTTCATACAGAAGTTCTGTACAAAATGCACTAATTTTGGTACAAAATGGCTTCTGGCAGCCATCTTGAATTTCGTACCGCACCCAAAAACAATCCTTCTCGTCCCACGGTGATAACAAAGGTACCCAAGAAGTTTCATAAAGATCGGTTCATAAATACGGCCTCTAGCCTGAGCCGTATAGAAGTTGTGTACAAAAAACTGATTGGACCTAATTTCGGTACAAAATGGCCACTGGCAGCCATCTTGAATTTTGGACAGCACCCAGAAACACTCGTTCTTGTCCCAAGGTGATAACATAGTTACCCAAGATGTTTCGTGAAGATCGGTTCATAAATACGGCCTCCAGCCCTAGCCGTATTGACATGTGCACTTACAGTGTATAAGTAGTACTAAATAAATCAAAGTTCATCAAATTTGCATAATTTCTGCACGAGAAAAAAAACCCGTATTATATGTGATGTATAAAAATTCAAACAAAAATTTATTCAAATCCGAACTTTCATACAGAAGTTCTACACAAAAAACTGATTGCACTAATTTTGGTACAAAATGGCTGCTGGCGGCCATCTTGAATTTCGGACCGCACCCCAAAACACTCGTTCTCGTTCCACGGTGATAACAAAGGTACCCAAGAAGTTTCATAAAGATCGGTTCATAAATACGGCCTCTAGCCTGAGCCGTATAGAAGTTGTGTACAAAAAACTGATTAGACCTAATTTCGGTACAAAATGGCCACTGGCAGGCATCTTAAATTTCGGACCGCACCCAGAAACACTCGTCCTCGTCCCTAGGTAATAACAAAGGTTCATAAATACAGCCCCTAGCCCGAGCCGTATTGACATGTGTACTTACTGTGTGTAAGTAGCACTGAAAAAATCAAAGTTCATCTAATTTGCATAATTTCTCCACGAGAAAAAAAGCCTGTAGTATATGTTATGTATTCCATGTTACTAAACATTCAGACAAAATGTATTCGAATCAGAACTTTCATACAGAAGTTCTGTACAAAAAACTGATTGCGCCAACTAAAGTACAAAATGACTGCTGGTGGCCATCTTGAATTTCGGACCGAACCCCAAAACACTCGTTCTTGTCCCAAGGTGATAACAAAGGTACTCAAGAAGTTTCGTAAAGATCGGTTCATAAATACGGCCTCTATCCCGAGCCGTATTGAATTGTTGACGGACAGGCGGACGACAGGCCATGGCATAACCTCAAATTTGGCTTACGTCAAAGTTGAGCTAATGAGAAACCACTTTTTCACCATCTTTTGATTTTCTGAAACTTTTTTCCTGATCATTATATGAACAGTGTGCGCATTGTGATATATAATACAGACACTGTCCATAGGTGTTCAACCGATGATCGGAACCGGCCACCATAATCGCCCGATTGTGAGCAATTGGATAACAACGGCAATGGCTCCTGGAACATCGGTTCAACCGATTGTTGCCAAGCATTTTGTGATGATTCATCAACCGCATTTTAATTATCTTCTGCAGTTTTTCAGTTGTTAATGTAAAAAGTTGTCAATGACACCATTCAATAAAGTCGAGAAAGAACCACAATATGTATTCTCAATCTCCCTAGACGCCCCTTAAAGGGATAAACGAAATGTAAAGCTTACATCTAGCATAGAAGTCCAACAGTCTACCACTGAGCCACCGAGTTCTCCGTTTCATCATGAAACGTAAGTAATATTTATCTCATATTAAAAAGACTTTCAAAATAAAATTTAATAAACAATGAAATCCTTATCATGCTTTTTATTCCATGTTCAATTTGTTTATATTCAATAGATGGTCGTCTGCGTTCATCGTTTTACCTTCATCAAACTTAAACAATGGCCGGTCATAATAATCCACAAACGAAATTCACGCCAACAAAACTTTCCAATTTCCAAATAGCCTGAATGAACTCTTTCAGAGACGAAGTTCAACCAACTTCATGTCATCTGGGTTTATATCGAATTCCACATTTACAGACTGTGTTTTCAGTTTCTCGGGAAATGGTCAAAATTAGAATTAAATATAATTCAGTGTTGCTTTGAATGACTGCACCTTCACTTCCAAGTGGAAAAGGAGATTGAAATTTTGTGTGGGTGTGGCGTATGACGTTCCTTTTAACTTACGCAATTTATTGGTCAATAATGTTTTTTCATGACAGAAGCACATGTTTCAGTGCAATGTATCGTTATTTCGACCAGAATTTTAGAAAACTATGCCTTTCCATTCAGTTATCACAAGCTAGCGTGGTGCGACCTGGTTTTTATTTCAACTCCACAAAGTAGAGAGTATATAAATTTATTGACCCTCAAGTTGAATTATAAGGAATGATCGTTTGTTTCTGTTTATGCCGCGCCCATTTACACTATGCTTTGCCTTTGTTTTTTGGGGGTTCATAACTCAAGAAACAGACGATCAGTCCTTATTTACGGATTATCTGTGAAGTGGTTTCTTCTAATTAGCTTGCCATACATGCCAAGTTTCCTTTTGTAACTTTTAATAAACGACGCTGTTTGTTGTTTTCGTTTGTTAACTCGTGAGTGCTAGAAGCCACTGTCAGGGCTTTCAAAATATGAGCACCAGGGTAAAAGTCAACTTTTTCCTAGCTCATGTTTTAGAGCTGTAGGTTAACCAAAACCGAACCGAGGTTTTTAGTTTTTTTTTTAAAAACCGCAACCGAAATCATCTACAACCCATAATCTAAGGTTTTTCGTTTTTTATTAAATACTCTCTTGGCAGAAATTCACAGAATGTAGCCATCCTAGAGTAGTGAGAGTACCCAGACACTGCCATTGGCAGTGTCTGGGTACTCTCACTCCTCTGGGAAGGCTACAATCTGTGAATTTCCGACATTTCAGTTCAGTGGTGTTTGCAGCTTTCCTCAAGTTGCGTGTAGGTGTCAGACCTCGAAAAATGGCCAAGCGCAATAAAAGTTCTGTATATTTAGGTAATTATTATATTGGCCTTCCTGAATCGTCATGTATTATAGCTTATTTCGGGCATTCATTGAGTTTCATTCAATTTCACTGCCATCCAGTTATGACTCCGGACATAAGAATGAGTTTTATTGAATTTTATTTGGCCTCATGAACAAACCGAAAACCGAACCAAACCGAGGTTTTACTCCACCTGAAAAACCAAAACCGAAACCGAACAAGAAATTTAACCTACAGCTCTATCATGTTTCACTTTCAGCCAAATGCATATAATATTTTGTTAATATAAATTTGCTTTATTTCAAATTATTGGCCTTGGGGCAGTCTCCCATAATTTGTATTAGAACAAATTTTAACAGATTCAGACCACTAAAAATAATCTAGCCCTCAATCAGTTAAAAATAACAAAAGGAAATTTTCTTCTGGTATATTGTGGGTGTTTTTTCAACAATTATTTGCTTTTAGTTGGACTTTCCTCGCTCGACTGATAATTTCAAGGGAGATAACTTTATGGAAAGTCGATTTTCGTGAGGAAATAAGTCAGGGGTGTTTTTTTCTCCAGACAGAAAGCCTAATCCTTTTGTGACTGCATGCACAACGAATGAATAGGCTCTCAGGTAATGAACTCAGAGATGCATAAAAAAACATTGCACCTGTACATTTGCTTTTTTCGTAGTTACAATTTTTATTTCAGAGTTCGCTATTTTCCAGGTAGAAGTTTTTTAAGTTTTTTTTCTGAGGTACCTGAACGTGTTACTTTACATGAAACAAAAAATGTATGATACTAAATGTAACATAAAAACTCCATATTTTTCTGCAAGGGATCTTGTTCACAGACACTAGCACAAACTTTCGACTGACCGGTTTCTTTCAACAAATGATGTTTTATTTATCACCAGGTCAAGTAATGTGTGCAATGGCAATACTGATTCAACACAATGTGGGAGTGAGTGAGTGGGTTGTTTCAGCGTTTCGAAAATGTGTTTTCTCAGATCATGCAATTGGTTTTATTAATTTATATTTGTGACCAATTTGGAATCTCTAATAAGCTCAGAAAGTTGTAATTCAGCCCCAGTTCCCAGTATGAAGTTATGGGGGGGGGGGAGGATGTAACTGGAACTAGTATTGAGGCAGTGGGTCAGTGTTGGTTAGAAAGCGGAAAGTATATTCCGAATACTTCTTTTTGAAAATGCTCGTGGAGATGGTAATTTCGAGCATTGTAATATGAGCTGGGTTAAAATTAACCCACATCGACTGGGTTAAGTGAATATGAACCCAATTGGGTTCATATTCACTCAACCCAGTTATTTGGGTTGGCTTTTACCCCTATTGGTTTTAGAGTGTGAGGTGTTTTGCCTTTTGTCTCATTTGAACTGAGCATCACATTCACAAAATGTTAAATAAACTAAATTACACCACTTCCAATGACTTGCATCAACTATGATTTACTTTTAACACTGAATCTGTTTTACCTTCTCATTCAAGATGCCCTCAGTATTTTTACCTCGTTTGTTTTTATACAAGACCAGAGGTGTCTCCTCAGACTCAGTCATAGAGAATTGGCAGTTAATGTTGAGATACCTACACTACATGGCTACCTGTCTGTTTTAAAACTTTTCATAGAGAATGGTAGATCATTGTCTAGAGCATTGAATTTCAAAACGAAAAATCGACGGATCGAGTCTGACCAGTCACCAGCGGTAACTGCGTTGTGCCCACTTAATCCCGATTGACCATGTGGTGGCACGACGGTGATCTCTACTACAGACTACTAAGGCGCACTGCACTTGCCTCCATCTGCTGCTAGTCCTGTGTGTGCAGAGTTGGTGCAATGAAGGGCATGGCAGCTGCTTGCCGCTGTTCGATGGTTTTCTCTAGGTACTTCAGCTTTCTCCACCCATAAAACTGTCGTGATATAACCCTGGTTGTTGAAGGCGTTGTTGAACACAATAACAAGCAAACAACTACTTTTCAGACCACAAGTTCAGACCTCCATCATCAACACTAGGAAATTACTCATTTAAACCATACGCCTTGAAGAGGCTTTGCCCTCAGACCGCAAGCCAGACATAATAATGTGTTCAGGTTACTGATGTGGCGAGCTGTATAGTTTTTGGTGTAAATCTGATAATTTGATTCTGAGATATTAACCCTTTATCCTTCAAATTGAAAATTCCTCCGATCCCTTGGGCATTCGATAACTTGAAAAATATTGCTTGGATTGTCTAGTTACTTCACATTTGTGTTCAGGTTACTGATTTTCCGGGCTGTGTAGTTTTTGGTGTAAATCTGATGATTTGATCCCGAGATATTAACCCTTTATCCATCAAATTGAAAATTCCTCCAATTCCTTTGGCATGAGATAACTTGAAAAATAGTCCTTGGATTGTCAAGTTACTTTATATTTGTGTTCAGGTCACTGATGTTCCGAGCTGTATAGTTTTTGGTGTAAATCTGTTATTTTGATCCTGACATATTAACCCGTTATCCTTCAAATTGAAAAGTCCTCCAATCCCTTTGGCATTCGATAACTTGAAAAATATTGCTTGGATTGTCAAGTTACTTTATATTTGTGTGCAGGTTGATGTACCGAGCTGTATAGTTTTTGGTGTAAATCTGTTATTTTGATCCTGAGATATTAACCCTTTATCCTTCAAATTGAAAATTCCTCCAATCCCCTTGGCATTCGATAACTTGAAAAATATTCCTTGGATTGTCAAGTTGCTTTATATTTGTGTTCAGGTTACTGATGTGCCGAGCTGTATAGTTTTTGGTGTAAATCTGATAATTTGATCCTGAGATATTAACCCTTTATCCATCAAATTGAAAATTCCTCCAATTCCTTTGGCACGAGATAACTCAAAAAATATCAATCCGGTTGTCATGTTACGTTATATATTTATTCAGGTTACTGATGAGCTGTGCTGTATAGTTTTTGATGTAAATCTGATAATTTGATGCGGAGATATTAACCCTTTATTCATCAAATTAGACACTTCTTCAATCCATTTCTATTATGTACCCATACCATGTATGGTATACATAATGTCAACATCCGTGGTGGCCCTCCGTCACACAGCTTTCTACTAGTTGCGCGTATGGGTACACAACTGACGATTTCATCGGCCATTTTTTATCTCTCATTTCACAATTTTTCTTTGTGTTCATGGTTTGCGATTATCTTGAATATTCTTCACAATACACGTACTTTGCTTGTTATGCTAGTGTCCGCGTGCAACGCTTGGGGCAAAGCTTAGTATCCGGGAGGTGTGGGTGTCAAACATTTCATGGAAAAAGTGCTGGTAAAGGATGGGTGAGTCTGAAAGAACGGAAAATGTCTCACTTTTTCCCTGGCATTCTCCTGATCTTGTAGGAAATTTATCTCGAGTATAAAAACCTCTTTCCGCCAGATTAACCGTTCCATCACGTAATTTTTCACACCTCTGACCTCAGAGTGTGAACACCCTGATTGAAACTATGGAAAACCTGGAATTACCAGCTCGTCTCAAGAAAGCCATCTCAGCTCTGGGCGTCTCTTGTCCCATCTCCTGGAATATCCAGGAAATAGGCGAGAGCGTCCATCTGAATCTGGAATTTAAAGTAGAAGCAGTAGAAAGCACCAAAACACCACCATCCTCGAGGAGAGGTGGTACCTTTGGTGAGAGGATCCCCTCTCACACTGGTCCTCACCCGAGAAGGTCAGGAGGCCCTGAAAACAGAAAGAGAAGAAAGAAGAGCCCGTCCACCAAGCGGAGGGATTCCCGACGCTTGGAAAGCATTCTTGGAGATGAAGAAAGAGAACGGTGGGGAAAAGAAAGAGCCAGAGGCGTCCGCCACTTCCCCTCCCACTCCCACAGACAGCCCCATCCAAATGCCGGCTTCCCAGTCAGTGTTGGATGTGGAAGAGTCTGTGGAGACACTGAGGTGGAAATGGAAGCTGCCCTCACGCCTCTTCCTGATCCCCACTCGCCTCTTACTTCTACACCAAAATACCAGGACGCGGGCGACAGGCTGGAGAACATCTTACGGAAAACAAGCTTCAAGGGGACCTTAGTAAGCAAGAGATGGACAGGAATTACCAACTATTCCTCCAACAAGTCGAAGAAACCAAAAAACTAATAGACGCCAGAAACCTACAACTACAACAACAAAAGCCTCAGCAATCACCCACAACCACTCCAGACTCGGCCAGGACCAGACCCTACAAAACTCACCAATCACCATCAGGCAGCCCACCAACAACACCAACTACCAGTGTCTCTCCTTCCAAACCTCCACCTCTGAAAAAGAAGCAGAAAAGACATAAGCGCCGCTAACAACCCACAACTTCTCCTCGTTTACCACGGTCTGACACTTCAAAATTCTACAGCTAAAGAGGGTCGAAAGGGGCTTGCTCCCCAAAACCGTCCCTACGCGCCTTCGGCGCGCGAAATCATTTGATTTGGATTAACCGTTCCTAGCAAAACAAGAGGACGACACTAAAAATCCCGAAGAACCAAAAAATCATCATTATTAGCCCGAATCCATTACCCAACGCAGACGATATCAAAATTTATTATTTTAAATATTATATTTTCAAATGTTTCAAAAACTTTCTGCAAAACCGTATCACGCGAATCTTCATTGGGACGAGCTCTACGTGCGATGGGTCACATATGGGTTTATTGAAAATGTTTTTAAAAATTCCAGCTGATGGATTTGTATATTATGCGGGCGGATGCGGCGGACTCGTTAGGCAAAGGGTAAAACAAACTGTTTTTGCTCCCTCATGGGTACGAGCGAGACGAGCTGTTTCCAATCAGATATCAAAAGCTATGTTTTGGAGGATTTTTTTTAAACTAGCAAAATTGAATGACAAGTGTTTTGAATATCGATGTACGGATAATATCATTATGTTATGTAAAGGGTTAATTTTTCAAAATCAAACATATGCATCGTCTGAAAAAAGACATACATTTTGGTCCAGCACTGGTAGGAATTTACACATTAAAGCAGGAAGATTTTTAATACTTATTTTTCATTTTCAGAAGCACCATCGGGAGGGGCCTCTGGATGATGACCTAGAGGTAACGTATAGTCCTAGTTAGACTTTTACTACGCGCCAATTACTTTTCCTCCAGTTCCATATTTACAAACACGTACAGAACATGTGTTCCGCACGAGATTCCATTAATGCACTATATTTCCACTAGACGTCATGGATCAGTCAATACAAATAAACTACACCCATTTTCGTAATCGGCAAACCGAAGCGTCGCATTCTGACCTAAGTAAATTCGGAAGGGGCGGTAAACTGAATGTCAATTGGAAAATGTTTTTTGTTCAAATCTACCAACTGTATCTAAATTAAACTTATTCTATAAATGGGGAGTGATTTTATAACACTAAAGTTCTGACTTTGAAGCGAATATATCCCAGATAACATTAGTGGGAAATTAAGCATTGTGTCTCAGCAAAAATGCATTTCTGGCTCACAATGGGAATTTCCATTGAAACATTTTCTGGTTAAGCAAAAATCAGCTAAAATCGGACTTAGTTAATTTTTGCCTGAGCTGGCCCAGTATTTCGGCTAAGATTAATCCAATGGGGGATTCTTTTGTGAGAATAAGAAAAAAATTAAGCTCGAAGTGAGCTAGGAAAGACGATCTCGAAATAGCTTCTTTTCCATACAAATTTCCCATACAAATGTGTAAATGTTTGAAGATCGCTCGCCTCCGACAATTGCGAAAACGAATTTTTTGCCATCGTCGCCTTTTTGCTCAGTGTCATTCGAATGGAGACTTTGTTGAGAATTGTAGAGTACTCCCTTCATTTTCACCCCTCGCAGGTGACCGTGAGCTCAAAAAGACGATGTCGAAAATGCTCTGTTTCCATACAAAGTTCCCATATGAATTTAAAAAAGTGTCACGTTCACGACACCCGTCATATTTGTAATTTTGCAATTATCCCCGTTTTTCTCCGTGTTATTCTAATGGGGAAATTGTTAAGAATGTAAGAGATGCAGGCCTGGCATTCTGAAAAATGCAGGAGGGCAAAAAATCGCTCTCCTCAACCAGCTTAGGAGAGCAATTAGCTTTACGCAGCATTTTAAGTATCCAGTTGAACGAACTCATTGAAACTGAAACCAACAGACTACATCAGTGATTTTATTAACTTTACAAAGGTAAAGCGAAATCTCTTAGACATCCAGATGTCTCACTCAACAACTGAACACACACTTGACAAGACCTGTGTGTGTACACAGACCTGTTGTCCAAGAAAGTCGTCATACGCCTACTACTACCACCTTCAACCCCCAAGGGGGGTTGAAGGTGGTAGTAGTAGGCGTATGACTTTCTTGGACAACAGGTCTGCTTGAATCTAGTCACATCCTGGTGCAAGTGCTTCAAGTGACAGGATAGTAGTAATGGTAGTATATTATAGTGTCAATATTCCTTGAATAATTACCCCTCAAACTGTGATGTCAGTTGTTGAACTTGAAACTGACAGAAAAAAATATTGCTGTGACCCATTTTGCTTCAAATGATTGCAACTGTGTTTGGGTATGGTTGCAGCCATTACCTTTTACCACTAAACCACTTTCAAAATGAAATTTCGTGATGTTATGTGACTTCGAAGTTAAATTACATTTTTGCTTTACAACAAAAATTTAATGTGAGCATAATACATGTAATCTCAATCATCCCAGACCAAAATATTTAGGAGGGCAATTTTTCGCTCTCCTTAATTCTTTCAGGAGGGCAGTAAGGAGAGCTAAAAAATCGCTCTCCTGAAATTGCCAAGCCTGGAGATGGTGACTGTGTAAAGCGCCACTACCTCAGCACGGATGTGGTTGATTCGATTGTGATATCTTGAATGAGAGAAAATAATTTGTCCCCTCCTCTGATTCGATCGATCGTGGTTCGGATTGTTTTGTAGTGTTTCATAAACAGGTGTGGTTGCTTCGAGAGAGATCTCTCAGATGTGTGAGATTTTCATCCTCGTCGCATGCAGAATGGCGAATGCTTGGATCAAAATGGGATGAGTGAAAGTACGGCATGAAATTCGTTAACGTGCTGTGTCAGAGCAGTGGTTTGACTATCATATGACAGCCAACAGGACTGTGATCACGATGGACATATACGTTTCTGATCAGATGATAGCGAGATACTTTTCGATAAGAGAGATTCTTGAAAGTACTGTGACAGAGATCTGACTCCTATTACTACCGCATTTCTGGAGAGTGAAATCATATGACAAACATTCGGCAAGTGTTTCGTGAACAAAATGAGATAGCTAAATGTGAATAATTTAGTCATTTGCCACGCCTCTGCGTTTGAATGGTTGAAAGCATACAGCGTGAAAGTCGTCAAAATCGCATAAACCAAACACGTCATGATTTGGAATACCGCTACACGTTCGCACATCCGGTCCAACTTTGAAGACCCTGGAAGCCCCGCCCACTCAATCTAATTGTCACCGAGAGGACGTGACGGCAGACTGATAGATGGATAACAAGCTTGTAAACAAAGATCAAGGATCGATTTTTTATCGCCTCCAGTCAGCGAGAATATAATGATAACTTCTCAGGAACAATTGAATTTAATAAAATATACCGAAGTGGGAGACGAATAAAAGATCATACACCCAAACATGCTTTTTTGGGGAACTTAAAAAAAATGTTTTTAATGATATTGTTACGTGACTTGCTAAATATCGTCTGCGATCGAAAATCAAAACAACAAACAATTTGACAATGATTGACGTGACCTGTTTGTGGCACACTTTCCTGAGTTTGACTGTTGTCTTTTGCGAAAATTAAAAGTTTTTCGTTCACGTACACATAGTTTTTATATTTTAATATTACAGCCGGATTAAATTATAAGAAATAACTGTTGTTTTCTTTCGGTTTATGCGATATAAACCGAAAATGATTAAGCTTGTGCTGAAAATTTTCGGTTTATATCGCATAAACCGAAGGAAAACAATAGTTATTTCTTAAATGAATACTTTGAAATGTTTTTTTATTGTTTAATTCTTATTTATTTTTTATTATTATTTTTTCAGATATTCTGAACAAAAATATGTAGGTATTAAAAAGGTAGGCGTGTAATACATCAAATAAAAGCACTCGGCGCGTAGAATTCGGATATGTCCCAATAAGACTAAAATCCGCCTTCTCTGATTGGACGAGAGCTCGTTTAGTATATTCTATGTTTACGGCTCAAGTGGCAAATGTTACCGTCTGACGCCACAACGCGAAATATGTCAAATCACGTGGTCCGATTCTCTTCATCAATGGAGTGACTAGCAAGCCGCTTCTTTTTTCTGGATTTTTCACACGTGCAGCAAACGGTGTTCCGGATAAAGTGTTGTTTAAATTACAAACCGATTTACGATTTGAGCTAAGACGGAATGAGTTCATCTGGTTTATTGTTTATTTAGCCAGTGCCGTCGTGGGTACACGAGAGGTTTATTTACTAAACCTGTGATCGTTAAAGGTTGCCTTGCAGAAGGCAACTTTTAACGACCACAGGTTTAGTAAATAAACCTCTCGTGTTTCACAATGTAGGTTTTGGGCTATGTGTTGTGTCTTATTGGAACATATACATTATTATGATGAGTTGACGGTAACATGGTCTAAGGTTTGCGACTCGGAGCGTATGTTCAACCTCGACGCTTCGCGTCTCGGTGGGACATGAGCTCCGAGCCGCAAACCTCAGACCATGTTACTGTCAACTCATCACAATAATTTATAATGTGGCAATTATACCCCTCGGGTGGGACTAAGAGGTAAGGGCGTCAAAATCATAAGATTTGGGGAGGTAGGCATGTGAAACATCAACTGAAAGGTCTTGACGCATGTAGTTAGAATATGAGGTAATCGCATCTCCCCGGGGTGGGGGCAGGGTAAGAGCTTCTAAACATATCTTACGTCTTCGATAGATAGGCATGTGATACATCAAATAAAAGGTATCGACGCGTACAGTTAGAATTTGAGGTGACCGACCCTCTCCGAGGAATGGGGTGAGGGTGTCAAAATGTCGAAAGTTTTCGATAGTTTGTAATGTAAAATGCATCAATGAAAGATTCTCAACGCGCAGATTTCAAATATGAGGCAACCGTCCCTCCCTGGTGGTGGGGCATAGGGTAAGGGTGTAAAAAACTCAAGGTTTCAAAAGGTAGTCATGTCACATATCAAATGAAAGGTATCACCGCGTAGAGTTTGGCAATGAGGTGTTCGGCCCTCCTAAATCTGTGGGTGGATCTGGAAGTGCAAGAAAACAGTAAGCGTTTTTTTTGTGCAAAAATAAGCGATCTGTCTCCTGGTCGTTCATCTGACGTTTTACATTGAAAATGTGTCCTGTTTTTTATGACATTACGAGCCATTAAACTAATTTGAATTATATTTTATTTTGATAAATCTGGAAGCATAAGTCTTTTCATCTCCCAACACAATTTTTGTGTGTTCCTACGACGAGCAATTAAAATAATTGTTACCCGCTGATTCTAAGAGATGTTTTTGAAAGAATACTTTCATTTTAATACGCTTTATTTAATTATGTCAACTGTAATTTTTTCTTCATTCTTTTATAAACACACAATACATGACTGAATAAGAATTTTAGAAGTCCTTGTGGCTAGGTTTCTCTCTTGAAAAAACATTCTATTTTGTGTACTGTGAAGGAAAGAGCTGTGATGTCTTCGTGTTAATTCATTCACTCCTGCGTTTCTAATTTGAAATGCCGTTTTCAACGCTGTCTGTAGTGTTTGCTGTCCATAATAGGCCAGAGAATCAAGTATAGATAAGCTAGTTAATAAATAAATCATAGAACCCTAAAGATCTTTAAATTAAGGCGGTGGAACTGGTTGGGGCTGCACAGGGGACATGTGCCCCTCCACTTTTTCCCACAGACATGTTGTGTGGTGACATAGTGAATTAAAACTGGCTCATGCAAACGTGTCAATTTTCAGGCATTGAAAATGTGTGCCCCTCCACTTTTATCGATCGAGTTTCCGCCGCCTTTTTTGAAAAAGATTTCCCCAATTTAATATGGAGCCAAAATGTGCACTCTTTTCGACTCTAAGGTTCAAAGTAGAGACAAATGAAACGGATGAATGATGGGTCAGATCTCCAGAGTAAAAAGTTTGCGTACCTTCTTCCTGCGTTCCTGCTGAAATTGTAGACCCGCCCCTTCCCCATATACATAATAAACTTCTACATGTTTCTAACTAGTCGGTGTAATATTTATATTGTTATTGTTTCAGTCAACTTTTGGGTACCAAGGTCTTTCCAATGAAGTGTCACCTGTAAGTACTTTCCGTTATTACAAAATAATCTCTTGACACATGTCCTTGAGCTCCTGAATCGCGACTGGACACATCTGTAGTCTTTATTGTCTTCGCGACTAGTTACTCAAGTACCATTCGTGAATACATAAGCCTCATTTGGATCTTTATTTCATTAATGTAGACAAAAATGACAGGTGTTATATGAAAAATATTTTTGCATCTTCCCGGTTTGTAAATTATGCTGTCAGGTGCGACCGATTCGTTAGATAAAGGGTTAACTGATGCATGTGAAAATTCCTACATTTAATGCTGGACGACTGCAGCGTTTCGGGGTTTTTTGTACTTTGTTACGCGTATAAATGGGCCAAAGCCCACCCCAACCGTATCAATTTTTTACGCAATAAGATTTTCGGTGTTTAACAAATATATTGACAAGATGGAAATGGAAATTATTATCACTTCAGCGGGCGTTCCTTAGACCATTATCGACAATTTCATCGGCATTAATCAGCGATAAATGCTCAAGTCATCACATGATGTGCCTGGCCACTTATGGTATCCCCTTTCCATTAGCGCCTGGCGGTCCGACACGTGACGTGACAGAATTATGTCCTGTCTAGGACTGTTACGATTAATCGATTGTTGATCGGTCACGGCGAAATCGATTAGTATTTTTCGTTGTCGAATAATCGGTAAATTGTACCCCACTTTAGACTTCAATAATTAAAAGAAAATTTGACGAAAAAACTATTGTTTCTAAAGGTAAAGAGTTAAGAACATGGATCTTAAACCCCACGAAGCCATTGGAAACATTTGTCTTTCAGGTACATTCATCAAAACTTTGATGTTCTGAACTTTTGAACCGTCTGTGTAGTAATCAAGACCGGTCGGCAGTTGCGAAGTTCGTGTCACGTATCAAATGAAAGGTATCACCGCGTAGAGTTTGACAATGAGGTGTTTGGCCCTCCTAAACCTGTGGGTGGGCCTGGAAATGCAAGAAAACAGTAAGCATTTGTTTTTGTGCAAAAATAAGCGATCTGGCTCCTAGGCGTCCATCTGACTTTTTACTTTGAAAATGTGTCCTGTTTTTATGACATTACGAGCCATTAAACTAATTTAAATTATACTGTATTTTTGATAAATCTGGAAGCAGAAGTCTTTTCATCTCCCAATTCAAATTTATGTGTTCCCACGACGAGCCATTAAACTAATTATTACCCGCTGATTCTTAGAGATGTTTTTGAAAGAATATTTTCATTTTAATACGTTTTTTTTTAATTACGCCAACTGTAATTTTTATGTGTACCCATACAATGTATGGTACACATAATGCCGTCATCTGGGGTGGCCATCTGTCGTTCGTCCATCCTTTGTCCGTCCGTCCGTCCGTCCGTCCGTCCGTCCGTCCGTCCGTCCGTCCGTCTGTCCGTCCGGCGTCCGTATCCCTTTCTTTGTCATTCGATAACTTGAAAAATATTGCTTGAATTGTCAAGTTACTTTACATTTGTGTTCAGGTTACTGATGTGCCGAGCTGTATAGTTTTTGGTGTAAATCTGATAATTTGATCCTGAGATATTAAACCTTTATCCTTCAAATTGAAAATTCCTCCAATCCCTTTGGCATTCAATAACTTGAAAAATATTGCTTGGATTGTCTAGTTACTTTATATTTGTGTTCAGGTTACTGATTTGCCGAGCTGTATAGTTTTTGGTGTAAATCTGATGATTTGATCCCGAGATATTAACCCTTTATCCTTCAAATTGAAAATTCCTCCAATCCCTTTGGCATTCGATAACTTGAAAAATATTGCTTGGATTGTCAAGTTACTTTACATTTGTGTTCAGGTTACTGATGTGCCGGTTTATGATTTTTTTTGTTTGTCCGTCTGTCCGTCCGTCCGTCCATCCGGCGTCCGTATCCATTTCTTTGTCATTCGATAACTTGAAAAATATTGCTTGGCTTGTCAAGTTACTTTACATTTGTGTTCAGGTTACTGATGTGCCGAGCTGTATAGTTTTTGGTGTAAATCTGATAATTTTGATCCTGAGATATTAACCCTTTATCCTTCAAATTGAAAATTCCTCCAATCCCTTTGGCATTCGATAACTTGAAAAATATTGCTTGGATTGTCAAGTTACTTTATATTTGTGTTCAGGTTACTGATGTGCCGATCTGTATAGTTTTTGGTGTAAATCTGTAATTTTGATCCTGAGATATTAACCCTTTATCCTTCAAATTGAAAATTCCTCCAGTCCCTTTGGCATTCGATAACTTGAGAAATATTGCTTGGATTGTCAGGTTACTTTATATTTGTGTTCAGGTTACTGATGTGCCGAGCTATATAGTTTTTGGTGAAAATCTGATAATTTGATCCTGAGATATTAACCCTTTATCCTTCAAATTGAAAATTCCTCTAATCCCTTTCGTATTCGATAACTTGAAAAATATTGCTTGGATTGTCAAGTTACTTTATATTTGTGTTCAGGTTACTGATGTGCCGAACTGTGTAGTTTTTGGTGTAAATCTGTTATTTTGATCCTGAGATATTGACCCTTTATCCTTCAAATTGAAAATTCCTCCAATCCCTTTAGCATTCGATAACTTGAAAAATATTGCTTGGATTGTCAAGTTACTTTATATTTGTGTTCAGGTTACTGATGTGCCGAGCTGTATAGTTTTTGGTGTAAATCTGATAATTTGATCCTGAGATATTAACCCTTTATCCTTCAAATTGAAAATTCCTCCAATCCCTTTGGCATCAGATAACTCCAAAAATATCAATCCGATTGTCATGTTACTTCATATGTATGTTCAGGTTACTGATGTGCTGTGCTGTGTAGGTTTTTATGTAAATCTGATAATTTGATCCGGAGATATTAACCCTTTATCCATCAAATTAGACACTCCTCCAATCCATTTCTGTATATACCCATACCATGTATGATGTACATAATGTCGGCACTCGTGGTGGCCCTCCGTCATACAGCTTTCTACTAGTTGCGCGTATGGGTACACATCTGACGATTTCATCGGCCTATTTTTTATTCATTCTTTTATAAACACACAATACATGTCTGAATAAGAATTTTAAAAGTCCTTGTGGTGAGGTTTCTCTCTTGACAAAACATTCTGTTTTGTGTACTGTGAAAAGAGCAGTGATGTCTTCGTGTTAATTCATTCACCCCGGCATTTCTGATTTGAATTGCCGTTTTCAACGCTGTCTGTGTTGTTTGCTGTCCATAATAGGCCAGAGAATCAAGTATAGAAAAGCTAATTAATAAATAAATCATAGAACCCTAAAGATCTTTAAATTACCACAGACCTTCCAGGAAGGTATAAAGCATTTCCAATAGACAGAGGCGGACTGGCCGAATGGGCCACCGGGAAATTTCCCGGTGGGCCTTCCTACTGAGCCCCCAAAATTTACGCAGTCCAAACGCCTGATGGTGCATGAAATTTCGTGAAAATGTCCAAAAAGCAGAATGGATCTGATTGCATACACTGTCGGTTTATCGAAATGCCTTCTGTGTGGACTGCCTTTGGCAGGCCACATAAAGGCATTTCGTTATACCAGCGCCCAGTTTGCCATAGTGTGTCAGGTGTAAGGAAACAGCATACCTGTGGTTCGGAAAAAGATTTTTTTCTCTCATTGCGTCGACCTATTCTCGGCCTGATAAGCCCGGGGCCACCCTTGGAGCAACCTTTTTGCCAAATGACCGACAAAGATGATATAACGATACCAAGAAAATGTCCTCTGTGTGGACTACCATTGATCATGGCAGTTTCGTTTGGCGCAGTCCGCCCCAGCAAATAGATGGGTAAGGGCACAGTTATACAAGGGCACCTACAAACTTATATTCATCGGTGGTTGGTCCACATGCCTTTAATAGCATAGTGACAATATAATACACAAAGGTATGTTTGGGATTCACGTACCTTTGCACTGGGAAACTGTAAATTATCAGCTCCATATTAAAAAGCAGAGGCGGTGGAACTGGTTGGGGCTGCACAGGGGACATGTGCCCCTCCACCTTTTCCCACAGACATGTTGTGTGGTGACATAGTGAGTTAAAATGGGCGCATGCAAACGTGTCAATTTTCAGGCTTTGAAAATGTGTGCCCCTCAACTTTTATCGATCGAGTTTCCGCCGCCTCTTTTGAAAAGATTTCCCCAATTTAATATGGAGCCAAAATGTGCACTCTTTTCGACTCTAAGGTTCAAAGTAGAGACAAATGAAACGGGTGAATGATGGGTCAGATCTCCAGAGTAAAAAGTTTGCGTACCTTCTTCCTGCGTTCCTGCTGAAATTGTAGACCCACCCCTTCCCCATATACATAATAAACCTTCTACATGTTTCTAACTAGTCAGTGTAATATTTATATTGTTATTGTTTCAGTCAACTTTTGGGTACCAGGGTCTTTCCAATGAAGTGTCACCTGTAAGTACTTTCCGTTATTACACCTGCTAAATAATCTCTTGACACATGTCCTTCAGCTCCTGAATCGCGACTGGACAGATATCCCCCCCATTAGTCAGGCACCCCAGTTGTCAGACAGTTTATAATCACAGATTATTGGGTTGTTTATTGTCTATTGTTGAATGAGTGAATGGTTATGCCTTTTGTTGGGTGCATTCAACTATATATAGACAAGCATCGTTGTTACAATGTAAACAACAGCAAAACATTTGAAAAAGAAAATTATTTCAAAGAGATTTCTTTTTTTACAAAACTTATGTGTGATTCTGTAATTTTGATTAGTCATCAATAAATAGTTAAACATCAATTTTACAAGAAAATGAAAAAAAATAACAGCAAACTGTTTGGAAAAAAAAATTATTTTCAAATTTTAGATCAAAGTTATCAGTGTTATTACACAATATATGTACCAAACAAAATGTTGAAACTAAATTTTATTCGGATTGTATACATCTGGGTTGTTCCATTTATAACAATAGGTAATCATCTATTTTAACTTCAGCTAATCCCAAATTAACTGTCTGACAGCTGGGGTGTATGACAATTGGGTGTCTGACTAATGGGTGTAAACCACTGGACACATCTGTAGTCTTTATTGTCTTCGCGACTAGTTACTCAAGTACCATTCGTGAATACATATAAGCCTCATTTGGATCTTTATTTCAATAATGTAGACAAAAATGACAGGTGTTATATGAAAAATATTTTTTCATCTTCTCGGTTTGTAAATTATGCCGGCAGGTGCGACCGATTCGTTAGATAAAGGGTTAACTAATGCATGTGAAGATTCCTACATTTACTGCTGGACGATTGCAGCGTTTCGGTTTTTTTGTACTTTGTTACGCGTATAAATGGGCCAAAGCCCACCCCAACCGTATCAATTTTTTACGCAGTAAGATTTTCAGTGTTTAGCAAATATAATGACAAGATGGAAGTGGAAATTATTATCACTACAGCGGGCGTTCCTTAGACCATTATCGACAATTTCATCGGCATTAATCAGCGATAAATGTTCAAGTCATCACATGATGTACTGGGCCACTTATGGTATCCCTTTCCATTAGCGCCTGGCGGTCCGACACGTCACGTGACAGAATTACGTCCTGTCTAGGACTGTTACGATTAATCGATTGTTGATCGGTCACGTCGAAATCGATTAGTATTTTTCGTTGTCGAATAATCGGTAAATTGTACCCCGCTTCAGACTTTAACAATTAAAAGAAAATTTGATGAAAAAACTATTGTTTCTAAAGGTAAAGAGTTAAGAACATGGATCTTAAACCCCAAGAAGTCATTGGAAACATTTGTCTTTCAGGTACATTCATTAAAACTGTGATGTTCTGAAGTTTTGAACCGTCTGTGTAATAATCAAGACCGGTCGGCAGTTGCGAAGTTCGCAACTGCCGACCGGTCTTGATTATTACACAGACGGTTCAAAACTTCAGAACATCAAAGCTTTGAATGTACCAAAAAGAGGATCGTCTTCGTTGTTTACCGGAGGTAGGTCAACTGACTTGAACTTCATATTTATCGACTTAAAAGAAAGGGAGAGGGGGGGGGGGGGGGGTCATCTAGGTACGATTAAACGATTATTAGCGACGATTAATCGATTCCTAAATTAAAAAATCGTGACAGCCCTAGTCCTGTCGTTATGAATCTTCTGTTTCCGCTTTGTAAGTTCGGATGCCGCGGGAGAAAAACACCAATTAAATAGAGAGTAATCGCTTGACTGGACTGTTTACATGAAATAATTCATGAGAGGTGAGGGACGTTGTTCAAACACGAGTGCGTGAATGTGCACGAGTGTTTTACAATATAGTCCCTCGCCTCGAATGAATTATTTCACGTAACCAGTCCAGTCAAGCGATTACTCTGTTTATTACTTTTCATTATTAATGATAATTATATTATTTAACCCTTCACCTAACGTAACGACCAAAACCGACCAGCGCTATTCTCAAAAATCGCCAATTAATTTTCATTATTTTTTCATTTTCTGTCTCTAAAACATAGGTTATGACCCCTAATTGGAACGAGCTTATTGAGCTCGTTCCAATGAGGGGTCATAAGCTATTTTTTGAGACAAAAATGAAAATAATAGTGATTCAAGAGTTTTTGTTTTGCAAGTGTTGTCTGCTTTTCATGTTAGGTAAAGGGTTAAAAAAAAAAAACACAATGAAGTCTCCATTACACCCACGGCAAAGCGTCTTCGTTTGCGCGCACGGATACACGGCCCAATTGTGGATTGCATAATTCACTTCTGAAGTTTCGTTTATAATCAAACCCAGAAATCCAAGTAACTCACACTTTGGAAAGTAATAAAACGGTTTAAACCTCTCTATTGGAACAAGAGGAGCCAAATAATGATATATGGTCAGTTTTGACATGAATCATTTTCTTTTTTGAAGCTGCCAAACGCTGATGCTGGATTTTTTGCTTCAGGTACTTCGTACTTGGTTTAAAAAATTTTTAAAAAGTATGAAATGCTGACCTTTCATGAATATTCAAAATTCAAACTCTTAACTTAATTGTTCATTTTCTGTTCACATTAAAATGTCAGTATATTTATTGATTAAAGGACAAGTATGTTGAATAGTTGTCAGATGTGATTAAACTATTGACTTGCAGATATTTTGATGGTCTTAACTATGCTACACTCCAATAACTACTACATAGTAGCCAGTTAGCAGACCGAGCAGCTCATTGGCCAAATGAAGCTAACTTTCTTCATATTAAACCGAGAATTGCCACATTTGCATTCTCTCAAAATTTTCAGTACCCAGTGCAATCATGGAGTAAGTATGTGGGGTGTGCCTGCTGTACCCTTCCCTCTTCTCTCGCCTCGAGTGTCAATGCATATACATTATGGACATTGCTTGGGAAGACTGAAGAATCAGAGAGAAACTTAAGATAACTCCTCATTTATTTATCACATGGGAATAGATGAGATTTGCGCCTATAAATTGTTGTTGTGACTTTTTTTGTTTTGTAAGATCGTTTACCCAGAGGTGGTGAAACTGGATTGGTTTGGGTAGGGTTTAGAGAGCACGCGCCACACAATGAGTTTAAACTTTTTTAAAACAATTATTTGTGAAATCAGCTGATCTAATGTTTTATAGAAATTAATGTCTTCGTCAAAATGTCTATTATGTTGTTCTCACATGGAAATTAGTCGTCTACATTGTGGAAGACTCCCAGTCACATTATATGGAAGCGTGACTTGATTGGTCTGATTCACAGAACAGTGGCGGGGTCGTTACAAGTATCTGCCTCGCATCCCTTCCGTACTCCAAGACATCGAACTCGCGAGTTAGAAAATATCAAACAAGTTTTAGTGTGCGAGGTGTTTGGTCTTGCAAGCTATGGTCCGCAGGAAAAACACCCAGCACACTTTGGGAGGGATTTGGTTCTTAATGGCTTTGACGTGTGTAGATTTCAGCTTAAGCCATTATTATTATAACTCCCACATGACCACGTGTTAACTTTTTCTTGTAGCCTCACCGTTCAAATGACAGAGCTGTTGATGGAATACAGGTGAGTTATGATAATTATGTTATATCAGCGAGGATACTCTCAAAATCCTCCCACAACCCGACATGACACAATCCCTCCACGACACTCCCTCCTCCACCAAGACAAAATCCCTCTTCGACAAAAGCCCTTCCAAATAAAATCCCCTGTCTATATATCTGCTGACTAGCACTTAGTCAGGGACGAAAAACACCAGCACATTTTCAGTTAACGGTCAACTGAATTGGAAAGCAAGTAGACCTAGGATACTTTTACATATATTTACAAACAATAAAGTCAAAAAAAGTGCAGCTTGAACCTCCTGCACACTGGTGAAGAAATTATCAAGTTTTCAAATCAAAAATCTTTCCTAGGACTTTAACCAATTCTGTCTTGTTTGACAGAGGTCAATGACCTCTGTTAAACAAGAATGAATTGGTTAAATTCCTGGTTGCATGATGTGAAAAAGTCTCTGTCAAACAATGCTGAATTGGTTAAATGTCCAGTTGCATTATTTTAAATCACTTTGTCCAATATTCAGCAAACAGGAAGTGGTCTGAGACTTTCAAATTTATACCCCACGCTTGGTATGTGAGCTACATCATTTGTTGATCCTCCCTGCTCGAAACCACCGCATCAAACCCATATTACCTGTTCCTTGAAATTTCGAAAAAGACGATAAAAACACAAGTTATTTTATATCCACGCATTTAATCCTTTATCAAATTTACAAATATGATATTCAACCTACGCACACATAATTTTCATACCATGCATTTTTCCAGCTGTATTTGGATAATGGCAGAAATATATACCACTCACATTGTGCTGAGGATCACTCCCCACTCGTCAACATATCTGTATATACTGGACATAAAAGTAAATGTGTGCTTTTTTATTTTTTTATGCCCCTCGATTGGGAGGCATATTAAATCCGAGTTGTCCGTCCGTCCGTCCGGGCAATAATAGGGACTTATGAGTTTTGTTTGCCCGGACAGACATTATGAGCTTACTTCCGGATTATGAGCTTACGTACAAATATTACGAGGTTAATGTCTCAAATATGAGACTTATGAGGCAAGAATCGATTTTCGGGGTTTATGTTAAGGTTTATGGTCAATAAACGGCTGGGGTTAGCGTTGCCCCCTCTTCAGGTTTATCTAACCATGTCTATTCCCCGCAAAATATTTATGAAGAAACGACTTTTTAGCAGTTGTCCGAACATTTTAAAATGATCAATGTTTCCGCAAAAAAATAAGCCCACAACTCCCGTTTTCCCGCACATCCGTCCAACTTCATTTGTCCGTCCGGAGACATAACTCTATAATGCTTTCGTGGATTCTTAGGAAACTTTACACAAGGGTAAGAACCAATGGAAGGTCTTTTTCACAGTAACATCATGTTCGTGTGACAAAAGAGCAGTGGAAGGCACAGCAACACAATTCTCAAGTGACAAAGCTCAAGGTCACAGAAAAGTGAAAACTTAATTCTTTCACAGACTGTATTTGTCTATCCGAAGCTATAATTCTATAATGCCTGGGTGGATTCCCATGAAACTTCACACTAATATAAAGACCAATGTAAGGTCTGTTGCACAGCAACACCATGCTCGCGTAACAAAGGTTAAGGTCACAGAAATTTGAAACCTAAATTCTCTCACAGATTGTATTTGTCCGTCTGGAGCCATAATACTATAATGCTTGGATGGATTTCCATGAAACTTCATACAAGGGTAAAAACCAATGGAAGGTCTGTTGCACAGCATTATCACATTCTCGAGTGACAAAGGTCAAGGTCAGAGGAATGTGAAAACCCCATTCTCTCACAAAATAGGGGTTTTCATCCTGAACTACTGACACTGCAACTTTAAATTTTTGGTATGAAGCTGTATCAACATAACATTTACAGGCAAAATAATACATATGGGCGAAACCAGGCTTGAGTGAGAAGGTCAAGGTCACGGGACTGTGAAAAGTTAATTCTCTCACGGAATTGGCTTTTTCTTCCAGAACTACTAAAAGACACAGCAACTTCAAATTCTTGTTTGGTATGAAGGTGTAGCTACATAACATATACGGGCATCACCATGCCTGAAAACTTAATTATCTCACGGAATTTGGTTTCTCATCCAGAACTATTGAAAAAGACAGCAACTTCAAATACTTTTTTTTTCTTTGGAGATGTAGCAACATAACATATACGGGCAACACCAAGCCTAAGAGCAAAGATCAGCAACACCATGCTTGAGTGACAAAGAGGTCAAGGTAACGGGAATGTGAAAACTTAATTCTCCTGAGTGACAAAGGACAGCAACACCATGCTTGAGTGACAATAAGGTCAAGGTCCAACTTTATTTTGACATTTTCTGTATGCCAATACAAGTGACACTCATACGTGTATGGTTCTGTTGAGAAAGTTCCAGCTTATTAGTGGCTGTATTGACCTTACAGAAATATGGTCAATACAGCTTTTGGCTGCTATGTTAAGATGTATTTCATTAAATTCGTAACCTTATGGACTATAGTGAGCACCAAATTCAACACAAAACTTTTCATTTCAGTATTATAGGCCGTTTGGCCATAGTGCAGGGGGGCATCCGTGTCCGGACAGTTACCGTTATGCTTGTTGGTTTTTCATTGGAGTTAATGCCACTTTCAGTTGCCTGTGTCATATCGTGCAGACATTATTCAGCTGGAGGTCTCCGAAGCACACAACACAGCAATGGTTAGTAGTTGTCTGACTTTCCAATTTACTATCCTGGTATTTGTTGAAGGCAAAAATATCATAGGCATACAAAACATGAACCGAAGACGTACAGCACGTCGATACCAAGCAACAAAAATGGTGGAATATAATAATTTGCAGAACATTGTCTGTCTGTTTACGAATTCTGGACAAAAGCCCCACGAGACAAACTCCCATTGATTCTAATTAGCCTTGATATCTAAGATTAAAGCTGACACTAGCATTGTAACATTATTATATTATTATACCATTATTTTTACATTACATTCTTAATTATTTCTTTGTTATCAAAAGTTCATGTTCTTGCTATGTTTTTAGTCCCCTACCGACATCGCCGTAGGGGACTATAGGTTTGCACTCTGTCAGTCTGGCGGTCTGTCAGTCACACTTTAGTTTTGCGGAGTTTTTTTGGAAACACTTCAACGGAATGATTTCATTTTTGGTAAACTACAATAGAACGATGACTTACAGATCAAGTTTGAGTTTCATACTGATTGCATTATTCTTGTGTGAGATACGGCTCTTGGAAATATGGGAAAAAGCACCAAAATATCAGTTTTCCGGAGTTTTTTTGGAAACGGTTCAATGGAATGATTTCATTTTTGGTAAACTACTATAGAACGATGACTTACAGATCAAGTTTGAGTTTCATGCTGATTGCATTATTCTTATATGAGTTACGACTCTTGGAAATTTGGGAAAAAGCACCAAAATATCAGTTTTCCGGAGTTTTTTTGGAAACGCTTCAACGGAATGATTTCATTTTTGGTAAACTACTATAGAACGATGACTTACAGATCAAGTTTGAGTTTCATGCTGATTGCATTATTCCTGTGTGAGTTACGGCCCTTGGAAATATGGAAAAGCACCAAAATATCAGTTTTCCGAAGGTTTTTATTTTTGGAAATGCTTCAACAGAATGATTTCATTTTTGGTAAACTACTATAGAACGATGACTTACAGATCAAGTTTGAGTTTCATGGTGATTGCATTATTCTTGTGTGAGTTACGGCCCTTGGAAATATGGAAAAGCACCAAAATATCAGTTTTCCGGAGTTTTTTTGGAAACGCTTCAACGGAATGATTTCATTTTTGGTAAACTACTATAGAACGACGACTTACAGATGAAATTTGAGTTTCATGCTGATTGCATTATTCTTGTGTGAGTTATGGCCCTTGGAAATATGGAAAAGCGCCAAAATATCAGTTTTCCGGACTTTTTCTGGAAACGCTTCAACAGAATGATTTCATTTTTGGTAACCTACTATAGAACGATGACTTACAGATCAAGTTTGAGTTTTATGCTGATTGCATTATTCTTGTGTGAGTTATGGCCCTTGGAAATATGGAAAAGCGCCAAAATGTCAGTTTTCCGGACTTTTTTTTGGAAACGCTTCAACAGAATGATTTCATTTTTGGTACCATACTATAGAACGATGACTTACAGATCAAGTTTGAGTTTCATGCTGATTGCCTTATTCTTGTGTGAGTTATTGCCCTTGGAAATATGGAAAAGCGCCAAAATATCAGTTTTCCGTACTTTTTCTGGAAACGCTTCAACGGAATGATTTCATTTTTGGTAAACTACTATAGAACGATGACTTACAGATCACGTTTCATTTACACTCTGTCCATCCATCCGTCAGTCTGTCAGACAGTCTGTCGGTCATACTTTAGTTTTCCAGACTTTTTTTGGAAACGCTTCAACGGAATGATTTCATTTTTGGTAACCTTCTATAGAACGATGACTTACAGATCAAGTTTCATTTGTACTCTGTCCATCCATCTGTCAGTCAGGCTGTCAGTCAGTCTGTCAATCATACTTTAGTTTTCCAGACTTTTTTTGGAAACGCTGCAACGGAATGATTTCTTTTTTGGTCACCTACTATAGAACGAAGACTTACAGATCAAGTTTCATTTGAACTCTGTCCACCCGTCAGTCTGTCAGTCAGTCTGTCAGTCATACTTTAGTTTTCCGGACTTTTTTGGAAATGCTTCAACCGAATGATTTCATTCTTGATAACCTACTATAGAACGATGACTTACAGATCAAGTTTGAGTTTCATGCTGACTGCATTAGCCTTGTATGAGTTATGCCCCTTGGAAATATGGAAAAGTGCCAAAATATCAGTTTTCTGAACTTTTTGGGGAAATGCTTCAACGGAATTCATGCTGATCACATCTAGGTTATAACATTTATATAATTATTAATGCTCATTAGTCCGGTAGGAGACATTGTATTGCCTCAGCGATACGTGCGCTCTTGTTTTTTCATTTTATTTTAGGCCTCATAATCTACAGAAGAGCATGGGTGGTGGTGTATTTCGCACCTTGAGTGCAAGAAGGTTTTGCAATGCTGAAGCATTGCAAAACCTTGTTGCACTCAAGGGACAAATTTATCAATTTTATTTACATAGGTAAAATATTAGACATAAACATTTAATCTTTTTTTTAAAAAATGTGCAGTGGTTATAAAAAAAGAGCATGTGACATTCCAAAGGACCATGCGGAAGGGCCTGAGAAACAGATTTTTAATTTTTTAGGCCTTATTGATATTATATGATATAACTGTTATTGGGCCATATGTGATTACACACTTGATCAATGAGCGTTGTTTGGACCTCATCAGCGGCACCAGTATGCATCCTTGGCTTATCTCGTCATGAAAATCGGCTTTCGATAAAGTCATCACCCCTGTAATTATTAGACTGGTGAGGAAGGCCTAATTAAGAAACAAGGGATTGTCGAAAAAACACCATAACATCATTAGAAAATAAAGCGAAGTTTCCTTCTGTTACTTTTAAATGAAAACTATACACAACTCTCGGAGCTGTCTGATGTTTTCGTTTATTAAAAGTTACAAAAGGAACCTTGGCTTTATTATGGCAAGCTACTTCGAAGCAATTTAGTAACCGTCAACTTTAGCTTTTTTAGCAAAAGTGCTTTCTCAATAGTTTGCAAGTTTTTATTCTTCACCGGTAGAAATCTAAATTTTATAGTAAATTTCCTTTCTTATTGTACCTACTACAATTGTTTACTATAGACTTGCACTACAGTGGAAGTCCCTAACTCGGAAGGAAAATATACAATTAAAACTAGGAGTCCTGTCATGAAATGCGCACAAATAGCACACATTGATATGCTCGTTAATGTGCGCGTTATGACACAATTAAAGCTATCATATTCTGTACATATGGCCTGTGCACAGGCAATGTTTCAGCCAGTGGACCTCCGGGTAACCCGGAGGTCCATTGGCAGAGACATTACATGTGTTTGCTATGAGTAACCAGGAGAACCTGCCGGGCTTTGGGTGTCATTCGATATGGCAATTGCGCGCAATTCCAACGCGCAATTAAGCCTAGATAAGCGCACTATTCGTGACAGGACCTCTAGTTTTAACTGTACTCTCTATTTTGATCATTCCCAATCGATTTGGGAAAGAAAATTGGTGCAAAAGCACCAAGACAAAATAAGCCAAAACTGGGTCGAGTGCTACCGGCGCACACCCAGTAGGGGACGCTCTTCTCCTAGTACAGATCCACGGCTTCCACTACGAGTGGGCCGCCACGTAACTAATGAATCAGTCCTTTTTCTTCCGCCGTCCTGGAATGACGTGCGGCCATTTGCATTACGAAACAGTGATAAAATTAACCCTTTACCTAACATGAAAAGCAGACGATACTTGCAAACAAAATTCTTGAAGAACTAATGTTTTTCTTTTTTTGTCTCAAAAACTTAGGTTAGGACCCCTCATTGGACGATCTCGTTTCAAAGAGGGATCATAACCTATGTTTTGAGACAAAAATGAAAATATAATGAAAATTAATTGGCGATTTTTGAGAATGGTGCTGGCCGGTTTTGACCGTTACGTTGGGTAAAGGGTTAATCATTTGTGTAACGTAACGGCATTATCAGGCCAGCGCAATTCACAAAAATAGTCATCTAAACTTTATAAGTTTTAACATGTTTGTGTCAAGAACGAAGTTTATGACTCCCCGTGGAAGAAACAAGACTTTTGCATTTATTCAAGAAATTCATTTCGTAAAATTTCATCTTCTGATCGTGTTAGGTAAATGAGAAAAAGTACCCAAAACTTCAATTGGGATTGATTAATAGAAACGTATCTGATAGGAGAGTAAGACAATCTGGAACATTCCATTCTTTTTGACAGAAAACATTTTTCGAGCGTGTTTCCCTCTTGACGCTATGGTGTTGGTTCGATTCCCAAATACTTCAACAGACCAAAACCTTTGTAGAGAGAATTTTAGTACGTGACTGACAATTTTCGTCATTGGAGGAGAGTTGGCTCCCTTTAATTTTCGAGTATAAATGGAGGTAATAATCCACCCCAAGTAAGGCAAAAATCTCAAGGGAAACGGGGGCTTATACGGGTGCGGAGGCACCAGATTGCCGGTAAATCAAGGGTTCAATATTGGTTAGCTACATAGGTGCATGGGGAGGGGGGAACCCCTGGAGGAGGGTGGGGTTTCAAATGTAGCATATAAGGGAATGGGTGCGTTGTGTTACCTGATCGGGCAGGCGTTGCTCTCGTGCCTTTGGCGCATCTCTTCCATATCAGGGTATGGAACAGAATTCGCATGGAATCCGGGGGCCACTCATCGGGGAGGTACTAGGGGGAACGGTAATTCTGTGTATTCCCCTGGCGGGGTTTGTATACAAACAAATTGTAGTTGGTGATGCACTTGTTATGCAAGATCAGCCAATTGGGTTAGGGTGGAGCTGCGTATGTGCTATTTGTTAGCTCGACAACGCTCCAATACATCTTCTGGTAGGTATTACTTTCATGGCGCTGTTTATTCTTGTTAGATCCGGTTCAGGTGGGGTGTATTCTGCCACTAGGGTGTGGTATATTGGGCCCTAGTCATGCGGGCGGTTTGAGCCTCGTAATTAAGGCTATGAGAGCCGATTGCTGTTCATTGTTGAGACAGCGTTGGGTTGTTGATGGAGGGGTTTCACAAGGTGTGGTTACAATTAGGGTTTTATTGCTACCTGTCTGGCGTGACAAGGGAACAGGTGGTGGTTGATCTTATTAGGACGCTGCGGGAGCAGTCAACTGAGCCGGGTGGCATAGTTATAGGGTAGGATCATGGTTGTCATTGTAGGGTGGTACGGGGGGGGGGGGGGAGGGGTGTTGAAAAAAAAAAGTTTTTTTTTTCCTTTTTTCTGTGGTGTACCATTAGGAGTGTCCTCGGGCGAGGTTGAGAAATGTATTGACGGGTGGGAATTGTCGGGCGACAGGTCAGTGATATAATGCGCTATTTGTGACGGTGGGAAAGATGTTACTCTCATCGGTTGAATGTTGGTTAATATCACCATATAATTTGGGAGGGGATGGTCGATTGGGTGTGGTCTCAGGTGGGAGTATGTTCTAGGTGGCGAGATTATGGTTTTCCAGGTAGGAATGGGCTCAAGCCGGTAAGAACATAGGTAACCACTCAATATTGTAGGACGGGTTGTCCTGTTTTGCAGTCAGATGGTGAGTTGAATCGGAAAGTAGGGGGTCACAAGTTCTAGGGACTCTCATGTGACCGGGTGAGAGTGTGCGATCGCAGGGGATCGTATTGCTGGGTGAGGAGCTTGGCTGATCCAAGGTAGCAGGTCTGACAGTGAGGGGGGTACATCTTGTTCGGAAATATTTGGACATGGGATCAAGTTATCTTCCTTGATGTGCGCGGGACTGGATATACAGTACATGGAGAGTGCATTGTAACTAAATTACCCGCGGAGTGGAGTTATCACCCCAGCTATAACTTTCAAATTTTGTATATATCGACAAAAAACACAAGCAATGTTTCAGCCAATGGACCTCCGGGTTTAACCCGGAGGTCCATTGGCTGAAACTTTGCTTGTGCTACTTATGCTTTGCAACAAATTTGCAATTATTGCTTGGGTGGGAGCGCGGTGGCTCAGTCGGTAGAGGTGCAGGCTGCAAGCCGAGAGGTCCTCGGTTCGAATCCCGTCTGCGGCAATCGCGTTGTGTCCTTGGGCAAGACACTTCATCTCCATTATTCTTGTTAGATCCGGTTCAGGTGGGGTGTATTCTGCCACTAGGGTGTGGTATATTGGGCCCTAGTCATGCGGGCGGTTCGAGCCTCGTAACGCCGTGTACTAAGGCGTACTGCACGTCGATGGTGCGCATGTCTTCAACCAATCTAACCCTGCCTGTGCTGCAGTGCGGAGTTACGATGTTGCTCGTCGTTGCTCGGTAGTTCTCTCCGGGTACTCCGGCTTCCTCCACCCGTAAAACTGTCACGGTCATGATTAGCCATTGTGCATAAATATGTGACCTTAAACACCAATAAATAATAAATAATTGCTTGGGTGGAATCTCCACTCTGCGGGTGATTTAGTGATAATGAACTCTCCACGTACTGTACCAGCAGTCTAGTCTGCCATTGATCGCTCAGTTGCAAGGAAACGTGTTCTTTTATTTTGAGATTTTTTTTAATTGGACCGTAGTATGGTCGGCCGATTGGTTTGCGCACCCCCCCCCCCCCCCACCCCAATCCCCTATTGATACTATTTTTTCCGAATGAGTGATGAAGTTGATACAAAAATGTCATCGAGATGCCCTCTGTTTGAACATCCATTGATCTCATGCAATGAAGGAGCATTCGTTCAATTCGAAAAATCAAAATTTTCTCCGGGTTCGTGGTTCGCTTTCGTTCATTTCCCGGTAACTTTTCTTGGCCCAGTCCACCGCTGCGTTTGTACGTTTGAATCACGTCCCATTGCTAAGATAAGTACGGGTTTGGGTTGTCACCACTTTAAATATAGAGTTTGTGTTTAAAGTCACATATTTCGACCCAATCGCTTTTGCGTTTTTGTTCTACGTTAGATTGCAACTCGTTCATTATCTGCTCAGAATGTTCTAGTTTCTTCTTCAATTATAATTGACCTATTCATTCCAGACCCATTCCTGGCAGCAGAATTATCAAGACGACAAGGGGGCGAGAAACAAAATCGAAAAATGTAGCGACTTTCAACAATGCATCAGAATGTACGCAACATCCATCTTACGGGTGGCTGTAATAGATAATAGATAATAGATGGCATTTTTAATTGATAAACCACGAAGAAAATATTTCAAAAAATCAACGTAGAGTGAAATATAGGATAAATTCCCTCAATGGTCGTTTTTCCTGTCTCCCGTGCTCTACCCGATTTGTGTTCAGCATTTTATACCACAATTACAATTTTAAACTTTCTTGCTTGACAGTGTTTGTGTCGACGTATTTTATTCATGTCATAACGACAAGCAGATGCATAACGTCCAATCAGATGTTTTCCTACATGACGCTCCTACGCATAATCCAAATTTCAGGCGCGGTGTGTCTAGAAAATTACCCCAATGTCTGGATTGTTTCGCTTAACGTTGAATGCGTGCAGTACAGCCGCCGTGAACTGGTCGAAATCCACGTGTGTGCAGTGTCGCCCACGCATGCGTTTACCAGCTAATACTAGTCATCATCAGCCAAATTTTAATAACTGAAGCACCGGGTGGTATCACATCACAACCTTCATTTTGACGTATAATTTGTGTATATATTTAATTTGAATTTAAGGAATAGCAGAGGCAGTAATTTCAAAATGAACAAAATTCCATTACTTATATAGCACCTTAAGATGTTTTATGTCGTCAAACGCGAGGTGGTTTTTTGTGAAGCTTCTACAAAATATCTCTTGAACTTTCTACAATGATATCTTCTGAATTTTTGCAGCCTTCACCGCGGCAATTTTCACTGCAACAACACATTTGAGTCCATTTTTTCGGCAAGAACGAAGGTTGCTCCCACAAGCATTCCCAGACGAACCCTTGCATTTATCTCTAACAGATTTTTAAAGCTCTTCCGGAGCAGCATTGTGATCTAACATTATTGGAAATAGTTAATTGCTGCGTACCTCCGATCCCCATAACATGGAGTTTAAACAATCATTGTCGAGTTTCTCCAAAATCAAGATCTGGAGGTGGACTTTGAGGCAGTGGTAATATGCTGCCCTTTCCTTTGGCGGAAGATTCTGTGGCTCAATGACTAATGCTATGATTTCCAAACACCTAGCAAAGCGAAGGGACCAGCCTTGCCACCATAAATGATCTGTAAAATCTTCGCACCGGCTCCGCCTACGTCTTCCTGTGATGCATTGGGGTTACTGATTGTCGATGAAAGATTTTGAAGTTCTTTCATGTTTACTATCTTTTTCAAGATGTTTGTTTCTCCCCACCCCACCCCACCCCCCCCCCCCCTCACACACACCCCTTGAATGAAGATTGCAGATGTGGTGTTATAGCCACGCCAAGTATGAATAGATAGAGGATAACTAGTGTTTTTGAGTGGATACCGAAAATTATCTCGTGAGTGACCGAAACAAATGTTTAGTTTTCGTGAGCGCTTGCGCGAGCGAAAATAACCATTTGTCTAAGTCACAAGTGAGTTAATATTCGGTATCCACTCAAAAACACTAGATTTTCTTTTTATTATACGCTTTTTATAAGAATCTGATAATTCCACTCGTTTCAACTTTGAATTGGTGCATGAAAGTAAACAGCGCATTGAATCATTGAAACGCGGAAGTGATTTGATGGATACTCGGAACAGATAGCATCTTGCAATCTGATTCACCTGATGGCTTTCTAGTCCAAACACGGCCTGAAAGTCTGTAATATAAGTTTTTTGTTTGGTACGTCCTTTGAAAGGACGTACCAAACCAAAAACTTATATTACGGACGTTCAGGCCACGTTTGGACAAGCAGGTTTCATGCATCAATCCAAGGTGAATACGTGTTGAATTTGTAACAGGAGGAGAGATAAGTGCGGGAGCCGGGGTTCGAACCGTCGACCTCCAGAACACAAAGCGACTTAACAAATATTATTGTTGGAAATGATCGGCATCCACTCAAAAACACTTGATTTACTTTTGCGTATATGTTTTTAGAACAAATTGATCATTTCCAATGATAATTTGACTCGTTTGTACGTTGACGTGATGCTTTAAAAGCCGCCATTTTGATTGATACTGTGAAAGTGAAAATTTCGTTATCTTCACAGTGAGGGATACGATTTCTATCTTTCCGCAATTTCTTCGTTAATCTACCGTTTAGCGTATAATAAAAAGTACGTATGGAGTGACTATGGGTCCAACCGTATCCACGATATCACCGATTCACCACAAAGCGAACTGATGTTTGACTGATTTCAGAGGTGCTGACTGGAAAGAAATATCTGTCATGTCTGCCTTCCAACGATTGGCAGAACTTGGATTTTTTATTTGTGACGCGGCCTTGATAGAGCCATAAATGTTGAAAGTGTCTTCAAGTAGAACGTCTGACAGAGGTGTATGGCAAGAGGGGCACTGGTGGCCATCACGTTTAAACGATTGTTTCCGTTAGTACCGCTAGTTTGTGTGTGTTTGCGACAAAACAAAAATTATGAAGATTTTAACGTTTTCTGTTAAACATATCTCTCTCGGACGGATATCCGGTCGACGATCTGAGCTTCTGTACCGGTATCGATTCGAGCATGAGGGAACCGGCGATACCGGAACAGGTTCCAGTATCGGTAGACATGTCTGGAACCCACTTGACAAATTTGATTTCCAGTCGTGGACGAATAGAGTAATTGCTTTTCTGAATTCTGATAATGGGTGTCACGTTAATCTATTTTCAGTTCTTCCGGGACGATGACGAGATACCAAGAGTTGTGGACGTTTGAGAATAAAGAAACACGATGTCAATCTTCAGAAAAAAAGTCATGCTGAAACTCTTATCCAGTTATCTCTCATTTTACGTCATCATTTGTTCTTGTCGTACATCGTTATCGAAGATGTATCCAACATAAAACAGAATTCGCCACTTCCACTACTGTTAAAACTAGAAGTCCTGACACGAACAATGCGCTTATTTTGACATAACTTTCGCGTCGGAATTGAGTGAAATTTCCCTGCCCGATGGCATCCCAAAACTACAGGTTCTCCCGGAGGTCCATTGGCTAAAACACTGCACGTGCTCTGGCTTGACAGTCGTCATAGCATCCAGATCAACGCACAGAGTGACGTGCTATATGCGGACAATTCACGACAGGAATTCTGGTTTTAACTATAACAGTCACGTAATGAGACGATCCAATGGTATCTTCGTCGAAGTTATGGAACTTGTTTTACTTACTTTTTTATTTTAGTCCGTGGATTCCACAACCCATCTGTTTAAAACAAATTGTCGCTCTTTGACGGTTCTGTTGTATTCACACAGGTAGTTAGACAAATGAAGTTCCTGCGGCATCATTTTATTTTTTGCAAAAGAAAAAAAAACCCAAAACGTCAGCCATCAAAGTATTTAAGACATGTTACTGGTGATCTGAACGAGGCAACCTCTCATTTCGGTCAATGCTTTTGTAAATAATTTATAATGTATATTTAGTCTTGCAACTTGAGATACCAACCAATATAAAATTCCATGTAGGTGTATCGTTGTACATATAAGGAAACCTCTCTAATTTGGACACCGTCGGTGATGTGTGTTATGCCCTGGTTAAAGAATTATCCGAAAAACATAAATTGGACCAAGAAGGACTGAGGGTATAGTGCCTTTAGCGAAAAAAAAGAAACAGTTCAAGCTGATGTTGCGCTATAGATCGTACATCTTACATATTAGTTTGGTAAATGTCTGCAGCTCTACTAATAAATGAGGGTAGGCCTCTTGTCAGTGATATTTCCTAATGCCAAACATTTTGTATTTTTTCTTCAAATCAGATCATGCAGCGATGCCTTAAGGGTTCTCACTCAAATGAAGAGTCAATGAATTTTTGCCCCTTCCTTGAGAAGAGCATGAATTTGATTCCATCGTTGAAAAGTTGCTCAGTTTGGTGTGCAGATTCTAAACCATTACAGTCTATTTCACTAGTTTCTGTCAGAAATAGTATCATATGCTGTGATGTAATACACTTTTGGAAAGGGCTCAAAGAGCCCTTTCCAACAGCGTGTTGCATCACAGTATTCCATTGCTATGTCATTATAGGGGTCCTACTAAATACCGAGGTGAAGGGAAATAAGTAAGTTATTTATTAATTTTTTGGTGTTTAAGGTCACATACTTTCATACACAATGGCTAATGATTACCGTGACAGTTTTACGGGTGGAGGACGCCGGAGTATCCGGAGAGAACCACCGAGCAACGACGGGCGGCTGCCAGCTCCCCAACATCGTAACTCCGCACTGCAGCACAGACAGGGTTAGATTTGTTGAAGACATGCGCATCATCGATGTTGTTTATTTATTATTTATTTATTATGATTTAACGACATTTTAACAGCCAGAGTCATATCATGTCGGTGACAATTTTACGGGTGGAGGAAGCCGGAGTACCCGGAGAGAACCACAGTAGTATGTCTCGTATCTTTCAGGTGGAGGTTGGGGGATCTCATCGGGGGATCTCATGTGACGTCATAGTCACGTGACCTAGTGGCGCCATGTTGTGTTGTCATGGTAACCCGCGTGAGCGGCCATGTTGTGACGTCATCTCCATAGTGATACGTGGTGTGAGTGCGCATGCGCAGCGCGTGTTGTTAGGGTGATACGTGTTTCCGTCGTCCATTTTGTATACTGGAAGCCGCCATCTTGGTTTCTATGGTAGCGCGTGATTGCTATGTTACCTAAGGCCAACAACAGGACAGGGGTATGTTTTGGGGGTATGTTCGATTAAATCGGAGTAAATCAAATTACCACAAACAACCCGACAATCCCTCCAAATCACCACAAATCTATCCCAATTCACCGAAATTGACTTTATTTCCCCAATCTATCGGCTTAGCACGTAGTGCTATAGTACTAAGGGGTACCAAGTACTCTTGTTGTTAAATTTATCTAGATTATAACTAACCAATCAGCTTGCTTGATTTCCCATAACTTGTATGCAGAGTTATCTCCCTTCTGCATAACAAAAGCCTATATCCAATGGCAATATCCCCAGGCACCCAAATTTTAGCACCACTTTTTTGAAAACACCTGTGGCTATGGAATCCCTTTTTTGTCATATGTGCTTATGTGAAAAAGCACAATGTGACACAATGTGCCCTAGCACAAAGGCACATGCTTTATGTGCCGATATGTGCTTATGTGAAAAGGCACAATGTGACACAATATGCCCTATCACATAGGCACATACGGGTATTTGAGGATACCTTTGGCCTGGTATTGTATTATTTCAGGATACTTATCGAGGATACCTACTGGAGAATCCCTTTTTGTCATATGTGCTTATATGAAAAGGCACAATGTGACACAATATGCCCTATCACATAGGCACATGCTTTATGTGCCGATATGTGCTTACGTGAAAAGGCACAATGTGACACAATATGCCCTATCACATAGGCACATACGGGTATTTGAGGATACCTATGGCCTGGTATTGTATTATTTGAGGATACCTATCGAGGATACCTACTGGAGAATCCCTTTTTGTCATATGTGCTTATGTGAAAATTATTATTATTATTTATTGGTGTTTAAGGTCACATACTTATGCACAATGGCTAATCGTGACCGGCTTATGTGAAAAGGCACAATGTGACACAATATGCCCTATCACATAGGCACATACGGGTATTTGAGGATACCTATGGCCTGGTATTGTATTATTTGAGGATACCTATTGAGGATACCTATCGAGGATACCTTTTGGAGAATCCCTTTTTTGTCGCATTAGGCTATGTAAAAGCCCTCAATGTGTCTAATGTAGTCTTACCAATCGCTTCCATCTTGTCGCCATAGTTCCAAGGCCATTACAGGTCTATGGCCTATCTGTCCTGTCATTAGCTTCTACAACAGTCTTGTTCCATTGCGGCCTTGTACCAGTACTATTGGCTTCTGTTATTCTGCCCCATATGTCGTCCATTACTTCTTAGCTATACCTATCTCAGTCTCGACTATAACATTGATCAAGGTTGAATCAGATTTTCCCTGTATACATATAAGGCATTCCGTTATTGAGATTCCTAGCCGAGTCCGTAAAATCTGGATTCTCCAGTAGGTATCCTCGATAGGTATCCTCAAATAATACAATACCAGGCCATAGGTATCCTCAAATATCCGTATGTGCCTATGTGATAGGGCATATTGTGTCACATTGTGCCTTTTCACATAAAGCATGTGCCTATGTGATAGGGCATATTGTGTCACATTGTGCCTTTTCATATAAGCACATATGACAAAAAGGGATTCTCCAGTAGGTATCCTCGATAAGTATCCTCAAATAATACAATACCAGGCCAAAGGTATCCTCAAATACCCGTATGTGCCTATGTGATAGGGCACATTGTGTCACATAAGCACATATCGGCACATAAAGCATGTGCCTTTGTGCTAGGGCACATTGTGTCACATTGTGCTTTTTCACATAAGCACATATGACAAAAAAGGGATGCCATAGCCACACGTGTTTTCAAAAAAGTGGTGCTAAAATTTGGGTGCCTGGGGATATTGCCATTGGATATAGGCTTTTATTATGCAGAAGGGAGATAACTCTGCATACAAGTTATGGGAAATCAAGCAATCTGATTGGTTAGTTATAATCTAGATAAATGAAACAACACAAGAGTACTTGGAATAGGGTCAGAACTAACAAGAATAGACCAGAAATTGCTAAATATAGTAATAATAAGATAAACTGTTCCAAATAATAGGCTCTTCTACGCTACTGGAGTATACTCCAGAACAAAGGAACATGCCTAGGTAGACATAAACTATTGCATATATAGATAGAAGCAGAGATTCTGGGTAAATTTGCCCTATAGCACTACGTGCTATTCTTATTGGGAAAAACGTCACGGGATAATGATCCAAAAAATGATTCTGAGAGAATTCTAAGCCAGAACATTACTCCTGTTCAATCGAACGCACCCCTTTGTACCCTTTAGTACTATAGCACTACGTGCTAAGCCGATAAATTGGGGAAATAAAGTCAATTTCGGTGAATTGGGATAGATTTTGTTGATTTGGAGGGATTGTCGGGTTGTTTGTGGTAATTTGATTTACTCCGATTTAATCGAACATACCCCCAAAACATACCCCTGTCCTGTTGTTGGCATTAGGTAACATAGCAATCACGTGCTACCATAGAAACCAAGATGGCGGCTTCCAGTATACATAATGGACGACGGAAACACGTATCACCCTAACAACACGCGCTGCGCATGTGCACTCACACCACGTATCACTATGGAGATGACGTCACAACATAGCCGCTCACGCGGGTTACCATGACAACACAACATGGCGCCACTACGTCACGTGACTATGACGTCACATGAGATCCCCCGATGAGATCCCCCAACCTTCACCTGAAGCATACGAGCTATACTACTAACCACCGAGCAACGACGAGCAGCTGTCTGCTCCCCAACGTTGTAACTCTGAACTCTGCACCGCGGCACAGGCATGGTTAGATTGGTTGAAGACATGCGCACCATCGACGTGCAGTACGCCTTAGCACACAGCGTCATCGTGCTCCCATGTAGGCAATCGGGGTTAAGTGCCTTGCCCAAGGACACAACACGGGAGCACGAATCAGTCGATAAAATGGTCGCCCATCCAACTACTAACCGCGCTCGACGTTGCTTAACTTCGGTGATCTGACGAGAACCGGTTACCGCGACGCCACCGCGCCATCGACATGTTGTACGCCTTGGTACAAGGCGTCATCGTGCCCCCATGTGGACAATCGGTGTTAAGTGCCTTGCCCAAGAACACAACGCGGGAGTCAGAATCGAACGCTCAGACGGTCACCCTTCAGATGACTAACCCGGCTCAACGTTGCTTAACTTCGGTGATCTGACGAGAACCGATTACCGCAACGCCACCACGCCCCAAATAAGTAAGAATTGTTTAAAAGGTTTAAATATATGTGCAGCCGACATATAGTTTAGTACTTTGAAGCAATATTTGTGATATTACCGTTGATTTATTTGAGTAAATGCAAGATATATATAGACCGAGCTGTTGCCGAAAACTGCCTATCGGTACTTAGGTAGCTTTGAACTTAACAAGCTACCTCGGTATCTGGGTGAAGTGCGTAAGTGCTGATTGGATATCACAAGACCGATCATTGTAATATTTGATAAAAATAAAACTCCCATCAACTTTTAACTCGGCTTTTGCAAATTGCCATTGTTGGCTTTATGCCGTTATTATGGTTTTGTGGCATATTGTGATAAGTATCGTTCTTCTGGCCCGATACAACCAAAGCTGCTTTAATTTGGCCTTGTGTTTTTTTTTTTTGTTCCTGACAATTTTTGTTTTCAAGGTATTCAACCTCTTCACTTAGCCACTTTTTAGCTCACCTGAGCGAAGCTCAAGCTTTACTAATCACTTTCCGCCCGTCGTCCGTCCGGCGTTAACTTTACATTATCGACTTTGTCACACAAACTACTCAAATTGAACCAAATCTGGTGTACATGTTCCCTATTATATGTCAATTCAAGTTTGTTCAAATCAAGTTGACCCGCCCCTTGGTAGGGCCACGCCCAAAAAGTGAGCTAAAATCTTCTCATGAGCCAGCGGTAGCAGAGACTTATATTAGGTGTGCAGCTTTCTTTTGAGGTGTAGACTCAGATTTGATCAAGAGAAGTTATATGGGCTATATTTGCCATCGTTATGGGAGGGGCAAGAATTTTTGCCCCGCCCAAAATTTATATTTTCCAAGCCGAGAGGCTGATTTGAACCAAATTTGACCTGAGGTTTTATTTGGACATAAGTAGTTAATTTATGCCAAAAAAAAATTGGAAACCGCAGGAGCTAAAAATAGAAAAAAATTAAAACGCCCATATCCCCAAAACTACACGGCACTGAGAATTCTTATTTGGTGTGAAGCTTCCTTAGGACCAACAGAATGGAATGGTCAAAAAAAAAAAAAAAATTGCTATCGGTTTTATCATGGGGTACTTTTTGGGGACTTTGAAAAAATGCCGAGTCAGCATTTTTTAACACTGTTGGTAATGGGAAAAACATTTAAGACTACTTTTCTCCCAAACCACTTTTCCAAAAGCTTTCAAACTTCACATATCACATCTTTGGAAGATTGTTTCACAAGTTTATCGAAATCAATTCCCTGGGTCCATATTTGGGCTCTCTATGGGAGCCCAAATGTTTAAATTAGTGCAGTATAAGGAATACTCTTTAAAAATCTTCTTCTTCAGATCTACCAATAAGAATCTTTTGATATTTGGTATGCAGCATCCTTAAGGTGGGGGGGGGGGGGGAGATTCAAGTTTGTCCAAGCCAAGTCCCTGGGTTCATATTTAGGCTGAAAATTTGGGGTCCCGGTCCGGACTTAGAAATTTTGGACCAAAATCCGGAAATAAGGCTTTTTTTGTTTTTTTATGCGTTTCTGCCAATTTTAAGACAATTGTTTTTTTTTTACACTGAAAATTTAGTGTCCGAGCGGGACTTAGAAATTTTTGGCCAAAATCCGGAATTTAGTTTTTTATGCGTTTTGGTCAATTTTAAGACAAAATTTTTTTTTTATATACTGAAAATTGGGATCCGGGTGGGACTAAGAAAATTTTGGACCAAAATCCGGAAATTAGTTGTTTTGGTTTTTATGCATTTTGGTCAATTTTAAGACAAAAAAAAAAATTTTTTTTTTACTCTGAAAATTTGGGGTCCGAGTGGGACTTTTTGTTTTTTTATGAATTTTTTGTCAATTTTAAGAAGAAAAAAAAATTTCAGTCTAAAATTGTTTTGTTTGGGACAACGAAAATTTCCGAACAAAAATAAAAAAAAAAATCTGCTTTTTATGCATTTATCTCAATTTTGGGACGTAAAAGTGCAGGAACTGAAAATAGAAGGAAAATCCTGTGTATTGTGTGGGCACAATCGCTTCATCTAGTTGGTATATGCTTTTCTTAGGAGGGGCGTATGCAGCTTATTCAAGTCAAGTCCCTGGTTTGCTATTTAGACTACCATGTCAGGTGAGCGCCCTCATCCCCCCCCCCCGGGGGGGGGGGGGGGGGCTCTTGTTTTGCAATTGCCGCTGTTTTAGGTATAGTCAAACATCCATCAGTCGAAGTTTGATTTTTAGAATTGTCGGAAATGTAAGTCAGTAACCTTTTATTAATTCGACGGTCCAGTTCGTCAACCGTTAGTACTGACCTTGTCTGACGGCAATTTTTTTGGCATCGTCGGTGAATGAAAAATCACTACTGCCGAAAATATTAATTCCTTTTGTAACGATTATTGGTCCATAACAATGTTTCATGTTTATGAAGTCAAATCTGACAATTTCATAATTCTTCATTCATTTTCCGATTTTTATATAGAGAGTAATCGCTTGATTGGACTGGTTTCGTGAAATAATTCACGAGAGGTGGAGGACGTTGTACAAACACGAGGGCGCGAATGCGCAAGAGTGTTTTACAATGTAGTCCCTCGCCTCGAATCATGTTAGGTAAAGGGTTAAAAAAATTAAAAAAAAAACAATGAAGTCCCCATTACACCCACGGCAAAGCGTCTTCGTTTGCGCGCACGGATACATGACCCAATTGTTGATTGCATAATTCACTTGTGAAGTTATCGTTCATAATCAAACCCGGAAATCACAGTAAATCACCCTTTGGAAAGTAATAAAAAATTATTCTTACTCTGGCAGTTGTTATTTGTCCATCATTTGGGATGTCAGTATGTGTCAGTCTTGGTTCGAATACTTTGGATTTTAGTTCAGGTAAAAATGTCAATGCCAAATATTTGCTGTCTCTGTATACATAAAGCGTCGATAGGTCAGTTGAAATATCTTCGTATACAACAGGGTCCTCAGTCGTGAGAAGCCATGTATCTGAATTGAAGATAATGCTCATCAGGTTATTTGCGGTTTCTTTGTTTTGGATCTTATGAAGATTGTGGTGCGCATTCTCCTTCAAATGCCTGGTATATATTATGTGTGTTGAGTCTGGGAAGCAGGCTTTGATTGCAATTGCCGCAGCCACAAAGAGAACTAATTAGCAAGTTACAATGTGATTAACAATTTGCACTGTCGCTTACCGAAATGCAGCCTCTGTAAATAATAATTACCAAGCTACCTACTAAATACCGAGGAAATGATTTTTCTGCGAATGCTTTTACTTTAGCGCCCATAATTCTCAAATATGGCATTAACACCATGCACGTACTGCTTAAATCTATTTATATACTCAAAATACACAACCTCACACCCTTTCCAGAATTTTCAACCCCATTCCCACCCCTATTTTCTTTCACCTCGGAATCCCTCGGTATTTAGTATGACCGCATTGTAGCAGTACATTTTATTATCATTACAAAGATCAAAATGCTGGGAGGAGCTAACAAATATATTTAAAGAGAAAATATTTGTCGAAGACCCAGTAATCGCTTACCTTATTTCGTCTTGGGTGAACGGCGGGCTAACAAAACGACCTTTCGCCCAATTTGTACACCCCTGATGGTTCCTGAAATGTCGTAAAATGCCTTGAAAAGTGGTTAAAGAGTGCTTGAATTGATTCTCTGAAACCAGTGGAAATCCTGGTCTTAATTTTATGAAAAATTCAAGTAATTACTTTGCTGGTTAAGATTTAAACAAATGGAACAATCTTTCCATAGCCACCGAAATGAATATCTCACTGGTAGTTTGTACTTACATTTCGTCCCATGAATTCCAATGTGTTCTATGTGCCAGTAGGCACATAGAACACATTGGAACTCAGGCGACGATTTGTCGAAACAGTATCGGAGAGTGTGCCATCATAACTTATCCCCACGGTGCAAATACAATAACATGTGGCAAATGGAAGAGAAAATGAAAGGAATGCATTTGAGGAAAGGCCAACATTGGCTGCATTTTATTGACGAAGGAGACCATGGCCGATCGACATATGTATATCGCGTGATACCACGAATTTTAATCGAAAAGCAGACCCTCAATTTTCTGAAATTCAAACAGGTTTCCTGATACCTTGTAAGCAATATGACAACTGTGCAGTCTCCATATAGCAGTGTGGAGACGAGTCTCATTATTTCATTACTGACGGCATTGTAAATCAATTCTTGTTCGATCCTATTGATCTTCTGCAAAATGTAAACAAATAAAAAAACAAAACGCAGCTGTGGTTTTTAGAAATTACCCCCCCCCCCCCCCCCCCCCCCACACACACACACACACCGCACTGTCGCAGTATTTTGAAGAATCTTGATTTCCTACATATAGCCTTGTTCATGGATGTATGAAGCACATTTTCCCCCCAAGTATTTTCTCGTGAAATGTTATTTGATTGTCTGTTCTAATAATAATACGGTAGCAGGGGGCCGCAATGGCTCAGTAGGAAGAGGTGCAGGCTGCAAGCCGAGAGGTCCTCGGTTCGAATCCCACATGCGGCAACCGCGTTGTGTCCTTGGGCAAGACACTTCACCCCCATTGCCCATGTGGGGACACGATGACGCCATGTACTAAGGCGTACTCACGTCGATGGTACGCATGTCTTCAACCAATCTAACCCTGCCTGAGCTGCAGTGCGGAGTTACGATGTTGGGGAGCTGGCAGCTGCTCGTCGTCGCTCGGTGGTTCTCTCCGGCTTCCTCCACCCGTAAACCTGCCACGGTCATGATTAGCCATTGCGCATAAATATGTGACCTTAAACATCAATAAATAAATAAACAATACGGTAGCAAACTTCCAGAAACCATTGATGTCTGTTTTTCAAATCTGTGAATTGATTGGATATAATTTTCGTATTCTATACATCCTAACCTTCACGTTGCTACATAATTTGTGGAAATATAGTTTATATTTACGGAATATCAAACTTGGAAAATTCAAAGTAAACCAGTTTTCTTTACTAAGATATAGCACCCTTATAAACGGTTCAATCCCACTAGATCAATTCCCTTTAGACCAATTCCCACGAGGGCAATTCCCAAAACACCAGTTCCCCTTAGACCAACTGATGTGTTCTACTTTTAAAATAATTCTATATCAATAATGATATATTTATAAATATTTATCAATGTATTTAATGTTATTGATATTCAAGCCTGAAAATAAGCAGTCTGTCATTTGCAGAATGAGGTCCCCAGAGGTGAATTTGCTGATGCTATCCCATACAGTGGGCCCGTTTATCCTCTAGGTACCTCTTTCCGTTTATGTTTGAGACCTTGATTCAGGTTGAGGTTCACAGAGGGTAAAATTCACCCTCTGGGGACCTCATTTTTTTCAGATGATAGGCTGTTATTTTCTTGCTTTTCATAACAATTGTTACAGTAATCACAAACTTTCAAAGGCTGTGAGTCTTTTTGTTTTACAGTAAACAGATGTTGGGCTGACTTCCATAACAAAACAAACACAATCCTTTGTGTGTATTGATGTTATAAATCTATATTTTTTGTAAAATGTTATATGTACTGAGCTATGCTGAAAAGTTATAAACCTATATTTTTTGTATGTTATGCATATAAATACTTTTCTTATCAAATAAAGTGCTTATCAGTAAATAGATGTTTTCTTAATTATCCTTAATCAACCCTTAATCAATAACAGTATGTAGTTGGTCTAAGGGGAATTGGCCTAAAGGGAATTGGTCAAGTGGGAAGACACCTTATAAACATTGCGAGCCATACTGCAGTTTTTATACAATTCTACTATATATGAAAAGCCAGGGAGCGCGGTGGCTCAGTAGGTAGAGGTGCAAGCTGCAAGCCGAGAGGTCCTCGGTTCGAATCCCACCTGCGGCAGCCGCGTTGTGTCCTTGGGCAAGACACTTCATCTCCATTGTCCACGTGGGGGCACGATGACGCCGTGTACTAAGGCGTACTGCACGTCGATGGTACGCATGTCCTCAACCAATCTAACCCTGCCTGTGCTGCAGTGCGGAGTTACGATGCTGGGGAGCTGGCAGCTGCTCGTCGTTGCTCGGTGGTTCTCTCCATGTACTCCGGCTTCCTCCACCCGTAAAACTGCCACGGTCATGATTAGCCATTGTGCATAAATATATGACCTTAAACATCAATAAATAAATAAATATATATGAAAAAGCCTATGACATAAATTTTAGCTTTATACACCAACCGTGGTGAACACGTCAGCAATGGGATTTCAGAAGTAAAAATTTACACCTACAGTGGAACTACATCCAAGTTGACCTTTGGTGACGTCGACCTGAATACGAACTTGTCTAAATTTATCGCACGTCGCCTCGCGAAGGGTGAAATGAAAGTGGCAATTATTTATTACATTTTTAAATGAGTTTACCCAAAAGTTACAAACATGCATTATCTCATGTTAATAAAGCATCCATAACTCGAAAGAGTGTTACGGTATTATGTTATTGAAATGAAAAAGGCTCTGTTTCTTTTTCTATTTCATTTCGGTGATAAAACTGACAGCGGAAGTACCGCCCGCTGATGCTCATGTATACAAAAGCAAATTAGCACGTATGTACGTCTGCTGCTCAGTAAATTCGAGAAAAAATAATAGCGACTCTTAATAATCTGACGATCATGGTATAAATAAAATATTCCCAAAGTAGCTTGATGTACGAGCTGCTCACCACTCCTGGTGAACATTTGGTACACCAAGCTACTATGGTTATATTCTATATATGGCCCGACTTGTCAATCCCAAATGTCCATATGGACACCTGAAAAGCTGATGTCAATGGGCATATTATGGGATACAGTTGAAACTAGAAGTCCTGTCATAATTAGCGCAGAAAATGCTTGTTAGTTGACACGCCCCTTACTGCAGAAGAATGAAGTAGTCTAAAATACACAAGAGCGTTTGTGCTGTGCAATACAAAATATGTGCTATTAGCGAGGTCGGTAGGACAATAACGAGCTGAACCATTCAAACAAAAAGAAAATATTGAGACTACAGTATGTGGTGGGTGGATTACTACTTAATCGCCGTGGGGTAGATTTTTCACAATTTCTGAGGACAAAACAAAAGAAGCACTTGCAGACCTTCATCACATTTAACACCGGATTGTATGACGTACGGACAGGATCATAAATCAGTGAATTAAGCATGATGCTAAAATAAAGAGTATGATACTCAATTAATATTGTATGATACCCAAATAATATAGTATTATACTGAATTAATTCAGTATCATACTCAAATAATTGAGTATCATACTTAATTATTTATGCAGCATTTATGAAATCATACCAAATAATATACAAACATACCAAATTATTAGAGTATCATACTAAAAAAACAATTATGACCCTCCCGTACGTGAACCTGATTTCAGTATCATGCTATTTTATTTATGCTGCATTCATGAAATCGTGCACAGTAATATAGTATGATTCTAAATTAATTGAGTATCATACTAAAATAATTAAGTATCATACACAAATAATATAGTATGATTCTAAATTAATTGAGTATCATACTAAAATAATTAAGTATCATACACAAATAATATAGTATGATTCTAAATTAATTGAGTATCATACTAAAATAATTAAGTATCATACACAAATAATATAGTATGATTCTAAATTAATTGAGTATCATACTAAAATAATTAAGTATCATACACAAATAATATAGTATGATTCTAAATTAATTGAGTATCATACTAAAATATGATACTCAATTAATTAATTAATATAATTAGCCATTGTGCAGAAATATTTTACCTTAAACACCAATAAATAGATAAATAAATAAATAAATAAATAAATAAATAAATAAATAAATAAATAAATAAATAAACCATCGTTGAATCTTCGTCTGGGTGTGGCTACAGGGTGTTTAGTGGGTCTTCGGTGGAGAATATTGTCATCTTCAAACTTTTAAACAGCACCACCCCCCCCCCCCCCCACCTCCCAACCCGGGCCAGACAAAATTTCCAACCGATTGGAGATGAACTTGCGTTAAGCGCACCAACCCCCAATGTTTGGGATATGATTTTTCGACTGATATTTCAAGTGTTCTAAGTGTTGCAAAATTTCAACCGCACGAAATTTTCAGGAAACTTTTTCAGGCTAAATTTTAACTGGAAGAAGGAAAATTAAAACGAGTGTTTGACGCTAATTACTATGACAGCTACTCACGTTGCAGGGTGAAGTTTCAGTTCGCGGGAACTTCTAACCGTTCAAAACCTGTGTCCGGATTTTGTGTGGCGGGGCGTGAGACCCCCCCCCCCCCCCCCCTCCCCCGTTGTAACATCCATGTTCTTGCCCATTGCTTTGTTTCAAACAGTGTACATATTACACCACCACCAACCACCCACTCCCCCACTACCACCCCCTTCAAGGTGTCGCGTCTTGCCTTATTTTGATCGACGAGATCGTTTCAATTTTCCAAAACGTGGTGTTTTCGAAGATTTAGTCTTAGCTTTTCATTTCTTCAACAATCTGCACAGCCTCTGTTAATACTGGTAACAGTGCCGAACATTCTGGGAATCTCGCAACCATTCTGTTCACATTTCTTTCTAAGGCTTCCAGTCTCATACTTGCAGTTGAAACAGATGCTTCGTTGATCGAGGACTGTAAAGTATGGGTTACCGTAGACACGATACCGCGAGCGCCTTCAAGAAAACCTTCCAGATTCATTTTTATATCGGTCTTCCATTTGCTTATCGTGTTATTTAAATGTGGCGCCAGAAAATCTAGCGTGTATGTATCGGCGCCACTGATAGGTTAGAATGTCTTGATTGACAGGTTTTCAGTATGATACTCAATTAATTTAGCATCATACTATATTATTTGTGTATGATACTGAATTAATTCTGTATGATACTCAATTAATTTAGCATCATACTATATTATTTGTGTATGATACTGAATTAATTCAGTATGATACTCAATTAATTTAGAATCATACTATATTATTTGTGTACGATACTTAATTATTTTAGTATGATACTAAATTAATTTAGAATCCTTCTATATTATTTGTGTATGATACTTAAACTATATTATTTGTGTATGATACTTAATTATTTTAGTATGATACTCAATTAATTTAGAATCATACTGTATTATTTGTGTATGATACTTAATTATTTTAGTATGATACTCAATTAATTTAGAATCATACTATATTACTGTGCACGATTTCATGAATGCAGCATAAATAAAATAGCATGATACTGAAATCAGGTTCACGTACGGGAGGGTCATAATTGTTTTTTTAGTATGATACTCTAATAATTTGGTATGATGCTATATTATTTGGTATGATTTCATAAATGCTGCATAAATAATTAAGTATGATACTCAATTATTTGAGTATGATACTGAATTAATTCAGTGTAATACAATATTATTTGGGTATCATACAATATTAATTGAGTATCATACTCTTTATTTTAGCATCATGCTTAATTCACTGATTTACGATCCTGTTCGTACGTCATAGGATTGCACCCGATGGTGCATGTTATTTGCAACTGTTTCTTGTGTTGTTATAAACAATTATAAATACTTTTCGAGTGAAGAATTTTTGGCAGTGCGATTTAGTAATCCACTCTCTTCATTCTGTATACGCAGTCAAATTTTAATATCTATTTACTTCATTACATGTGCATGTATCCCAGGAGAGGTTGGGAATGATTTTAACCCTTTACCCAACGTAACGGTTAAAACCGGCCAGCACTATTCTCAAAAATCCCCAATTATTTTTCATTATTTTATATATTTTTTGTTATTCCACTCGTTGGAACGAGCTTGTTCCAATGAGGGGTCATAACCTATGCATTTATGCCCTTTCAAGCGGTAATTAAATGTGCTCTTATTAAATACAATCACTATTAATTGATTATTTATACAGCCTATAAATGAGTACTCGTTTTTAATCCCGCCCCCTCATCTCAAAGCAAATCAATTTATTGTGTTTAAATGAGTAGTTGTTTTAATCCCCCACAACACACACCCAAAAGTAAATCAACTTATACGTATTAGCCTACTTTGGATTCTTGATCTAAAATCGATGAAGAGAAATTTAGTGAGACACTGATTCATTGAACTAATTGCGAGCGTGATCTTAGGGCTCCGGTACCACATCCATATGGAATGTTCTGACCCTCGATCTGCCCAGGTTGCTCACCCAAATTGGACAGAGTTTCCAAAACCTGAAAAGGGCTGGGGTCTAATATTTCCATTCATTTATTGGATAAGAGTTTCTTTCCCAGAATTGCTCATTATCAAACTCGGATGATATGGCTTCAAACTCCGCCGATATGACTTCAAACTCGGCTATTATAACTTCAAACTCAGTATACTTGAATTTGTTTACATCGAAAGCGTTACTTGTAGAAGGTAATCGAAAAAACTGATGTAAAAAAATGTGAAGATTTGAAGTGGAGTTTCTGAAATGGCGAGGAATTAATGACGCAATCAGTGGGGACTGGGCGGGGGAACAGAATATTGAAGTTACACCTACAGCAGGAACTACATTCAACTGAATTACACCCATATCGTCCGCTGCAGTTTTACTCAAATCGTCCAAAACTCGTCCGATGTCGGCAAATTTTTATATTATTGTATTTTGAATCTTTTTTTATTTATTTATTTATTTTTTTTAAAAATTTATTATATATTTTCTATTGTAATATATCTTAATTTACCTCCTTGCATTAAAATTTCATATTATTAAACGGTATAACACCTTTCCCAATACACTCTATACAAATCCTCAATCTTGTTTTGAGGAGGAATTGTTTGAGAGGAGTTCCCCACAGTTACGACAAGAAGTCCTGCCATGAAACGCGCAAAATAGCATGTCGATCTGCGCGTTAATCTACGCATTATGACCATAGTGAGGCTATCAAATTCTGTACATTTGGCCTGTGTGCAAGCAATTTTTCAGCCAATGGACCTCCGGGTAACCCGGGGGTCCATTGGCAGAAACATTGCCTGTGTTTGCTATGAGTAACCAGAACCTGCCGTGCTTTGGATGCCATTCGATATGGCAATTGCGCGCAATTCCTACGCGTAATTAAGCATAGCCTAGATAAGCGCACAGTTCATGACAGGACTTCTAGTTTTAACAGTATATACTCTATAGACAAACATTGGTAGAAATTAGTTTAGTGATCAGCAAACATTAATTTGCAATACTCCAACAGCGCTCAATTTTGCGATTATTCGTTGAAAGGGTCAGCTATAATGAATAATGAAAAAATTAGTGCACAAATACACAAGACTATATGTCAAGAAACACATCTGAAAGATATGCAGTGTTGTACATACAGATTATCACCACAGTGTGTGTCTCCGGGAATTCAGATAAAGTCGAGTTGTAGGCACAGAACAGTATTTCGACGAGCCCGTTAGGGCGAGTCGAAATGCGATTCTGTGCCTACAATGAGACTTGATCAGAATTTCGGGAGACAAACACTGTGGTGATGATAAATTTATCTCACAATACTGACCACAAAATGTGTTATAAAACTATTTCAAGAGGAACTTTTTCATTTGCCTTATCGATGGAAAGACGCAAATTGAAAAATAGAATAGCGTTCATTGATCTCCATATTGAGGTCAGTGATGACGTTACACTTCAGAGAAAATTACGTCACTGGGATTCACTTTACTGAATACTGTCTTGCGAAGTGGAGCAACTGTGTGTTTCGTCAACGTGAATTTGGTTGTTACTTTTGCCATAATTACTGGTGAATTAAATATCCCTCTTGGTGTAAAGGTTTATTATATTTTAAAGTATGCCGTTCATCGTTTTCCACATTTCATAGCGAAAGCTAATCCTTTAACTTCAAGAGAGAAGCCTCGACTCGAGCGTTCAGGAAAATCCCAATAATAGGCCACAAACCAGCTCAAGATGCCGAAAAGTGTGCACAATTTAACTATTCGTTGAGTTAACTTCCCCAGTGACATTTTAGCATGCCGTGCATAATAAATACATTACCGGGCGTTTAGTTGGCAGATACACTGTCATATACGGCTCAGAGAAACAATATTAGGTTCGGCTTCGCCCCACCTAATATTGTTTTCTCTGAAGGGAAAAACACGAAGCGATCGAACAACGATATTAATGCCGTTGTTTTGGCAACAGCAGAATCACGCGCTTGTATCAGGGCCCCTTGATACGGATTCGGAACAAGGGCCCAGATACATTAAACTTTAATTGCGTAACAGTGCAAAAACACCCCGATTGTGAGATAATGAATAAATATCATTAAAATTATTTTCCATCCCATGTTTTGATGATTTTCAAACCTTTCGCGGACGATTTGGGTAAAATTGCAAGCGGACGATTCGGCGCGCTGGCGTAAGATTTGGGTAAAATTGCAAGCAGACAATTCGGCCGGCGTATCCCATCCAACTTGACCTTTGGCATGACCCAATTTGCCAACTTCGATACATTCACACTTCGTGATGTTTCATTCAAACACACGACGTTTTGTGATAGTATCTACTACGTGCATGGACTTATTAAGTTTAAAGTACCTACAATTAAATATTTAAAATAAAATCTAAGAATTGTTAATAATAATTTGACTGACAAAGCAAGGTAAATTCACTATGTGTCTAGCTGTCAATCATGCATTCACCTGCAGCAAGAAGTACTGCCCACCGGCGCAGATGTAAACAAAACAAACCCATGTGTTTGCGATAGAAAGTGTAGTTTTTCTCCATTTTAAGTGGCAAAATCGATTATATATGAAGAGCACCATATAAATAAAACAAATAGGTACTAGGGCCGGTAATCAGATTTAAACCACTCGTAGAATAAGGATTTTAACCACTCGGTGGAGCCTCGTGGTTAAAACCCTTATCCATCGTAGTTTAAATCTCTTGACCGGCCATAGTACCTATTTATTCTATATATTTCATATCGACCGAGATATCAACCCTTGTTAACTTCGTAGCAGGCTTCGACCTTGGTTAAATTCCAAGTTGAAGTTTGGGGAAAAAATGCAGCTTGAAATTTTAATATTTCGACATCTGGGTTCCTAGAGTTAATTTAAACAGTTAGACACAGAAGCGAGTTAGAATACTTGGTTTGAAAGTCACATGGAATGGCCAAGGAATCCAGAGTTATCAAAGGAGCATGGAACCTTAGTTTGCTCAAAGATTTCCGTGTAGGCAAAAACTGTTACAGCTGGTTGTTATGGTGATATGCGAGTCGGACTGGCTCAAGAAATTAGCCATGACAGTTGGCAATGTCTTGTCAAAACCCTGACGACAGTGGATGTGCAAAGCATGATCAACCTACCCCGATAATTGATCTGAAAAGTTCCGGACCTGCATTTAAGGTAAAGTGGTTTACTTTTGTCTTATTGACTTCAAATACCACAACCCTGTAGTTATTGACCACTCTTTGCCAACTGTCTGAATGGCCAAGGAATCCAGAGTTATCAAAGGAGCATGGAACCTTAGTTTGCTCAAAGATTTCCGTGTAGTCAAAAACTGTTACAGCTGGTTGTTATGGTGATATGTGAGTCGGACTGGCTGAAGAAATTAGCCATGACAATTGGCAATGTCTTGTCAAAACCCTGACGACAGTGGTTGTGCAAAGCATGATCACTCTACCCCGATAATTGATCTGAAAAGTTCCGGACCTGCATTTAAGGTAAAGTGGTTTACTTTTGTCTTATTGACTTCAAATACCACAACCCTGTATTTATTGACCACTCTTTACCAACGGTCTGCTTGCCACCTCGTTTGATGAATAATCCGAATTGGTACAATTTTGTCATATCAGTATGAACTACTGTAATGCGTCACTTTTAGCGGCCATACTTCTGTTGAAAGTGGTGTTAACCCTCTGCACTCTGATGTCAAAATACCAAAATATCAAGCAGCACATTTTTGACATAATGCAACTAGGAATTTAACCAATTCAGTCTTGTTTGACAGAGCTCGATGAGCTCTGTCAAACAAGACTGAATTGTTTAACTTTCCAGTTCCATTATGGGAAAATTTGTGGGTTGATATTTTCATATTTCAACCTCAGTGTGCAGAGTGTTAATAATGAAGGTGTACCGAGGACGCATGAGTGTGAATAAGAGGGGTGGGGTGTGGTGCAGTTGTCCCCCCCCCCCTCATTAATTTTTCCCGTCGGGACATCGTCTGGATTGGAACCTTAGATGTTGGTTTAGTGTAATAGTTTTGGAGTTAGATCTGGAACAAATTGATAAATGATCGAATCTGGGATCATTCGACGCAGGAATGAACAGAATGAAAAAGTCGGCAAAAATCCAGTTTGGGCAAATATATTTATTCAAGATGGCCGCTGAAAGTGAGCAAATGCTTGTGTCATTTATAAGTCGATCTCTCCCAGTAGAACCGTAAATAATCTTGCAGAATGGCATCAAATCACACCTGAATTTTATCTAAATGTTTGTATAGGATATCGACGGCCCACATCCAAAATGGCGGTCGAAAATCGTTAATCTCAATTTTTCTTTTTTTTCTGCAAACATCCATGAATGTTGGAGGAGTGGGGGTGATGACAACCAGGTCAGGCCCCATCACCCATATCAAATATTGATAAAATAAAATGCGAATTCAATGAAATACAGTCTAAAATCAGTTGGGTTAAAAATTAACTCAATTCAACTGGGTTGGGTGAATATAAACCAAGCTAAAGTGGTGGAGTGGGGATAATCAGATCAGGATCACCCATGTAAAATATTTATTAATTGTAAAGGTTTTCATTGCATGATTTCCTCTTATTTATTACATACCCATGCAGTCTCTCTTATGCAATACGGCGTGCAATACGGCTGTGCAATACGGAATTCCGTATTGCACACCAACCTGTTCCAACCGGGACTTTTTTTATGCAATGCGACTGCATAAAGTGCATGGTGTTTACCACCGTTAATAGAAAAGAAAATTAGGTCAGTAGGTGCTTGGGTCATGTAATAAATACAAAACCACATGTATGTTTCAATGAGTCGTTTTGTATTCAATTCGTCAGATGTGCGTAGAAAGAAAACGTCTCGACCTTCGGTCTCGACGTTTTCTTCCTACGCACATCTGACTCATTGAATACAAAACGACTCATTAAAACATACATGTAGTTTTGTCTATGTATTGGCCTTTGAATTAAACAGACACTTTTGAAACCTATGAAGCTCATTTTGGCATGGGTGTAGAGTAATCATCCCCCCTCCACCTACCTCTCCTCCCACCCTGTGACGAGTTCATAAAATGTTCTTCATGGCTTTGAGGACTACTTTTTTTTAATTTAAAGGTCAAGAATATAGCATTAAATGAAATCTCTTTCATTGAATTCACATTGAACAAGCTACTAATTGAAAATAGAATGTGTTTTCATTTTTAAAAAAATATTTCACAATCAAGTATAAAAATATTTCCATGACTTCCTTGAATCCTGCCCCTATGTAACCATCTAACATTTTTTATACATGCCTGGAGCGGAACCTTGACACCACATTGGCATGCTTGGGGAAATTTGTTAAATATGGAGCCAAAATGTAGAGCTGTAGGTTAACCGAAACAGAACCGAGGTTTTTAGTATTTTTAAAAAACCGAAACCGAAACCGTCGACATCCCGTAATCTAAGGTTTTTCGTTTTTTATTAAATACTCTCTTGCTGCAGAAATTCACAGAATGTAGCCATTCCAGAGTAGAGAGAGTACACAGACACTGCCAATGACATTGCCTGGGTACTCTCACTACTCTGGGAAGGCTATATTCTGTGAATTTCCGACATTTCAGTTCAGTTGTGTTTGCAGCTTTCCTCAAGTTACGTGTAGGTGTCAGACCTCGAAAAATGGCCAAGCACAATAAAAGTTCTGTATATTTGGGTAATTATTATATTGGCCTCCCTGATTCTTCGTGTATTATAGCTTATTTCGGGCATTCATTGAGTTTCACTCAATTTCACTACCATTCAGTTATGACTCTGGACATAAGAATGAGTTTTATTGAATTTTACTTGGCCTCATGAACACACCGAAAACCGAACCGAACCGAGGTTTTACTCCACCTGAAAAACCAAAACTGAAACCGAACAAGAAATTTAAAAACCTACAGCTCTACCAAAATGTACATTTTGTAACCCTTCACCGAACACGAAAGGCAGACGACACTTGCAAACAGTACTACATAGTAGTTGTGTAATAACGTGTTTACAACGGGGAGACGACATAGCCAGATTGGCTATCTACCTGTTGTCTCCCGGAAAGCTGAATCGTGCAATATGGAATCAGACAGCGAGGCTTCTTATTAACCCTTTGGTCACTGGAGGCTCGATGTCACTTACACTCCTACCTACCCACCGCCCCTGAACTCTCGGAACGAATCAGCATGCCTTGATGATGCAGTGCCAGTGGCGGCGCTACGGGGGAGGGGGGGGGGGCAACCATCTCACATGCATTTCCATCCATCCACCCTCACACACAAACACATTCAGTCACTCTCTCTCACACACACACACACACCCCTCTCTTTTTTTATTTCCAATAATTTCCCATACACACTTAGCGCAAAGCCTCAGGCTAGCTGATGAAAACATCCAGGCAGTAGAGATTTAAAGACTCGGATGCAGATACTTATAAGTTATAATTAAGTTATGAGCCAACAAAGGCATGTCTATCCATATCCCTTGTCTAAAAAAATTCATGGATTTCGCATTATGACAGACGGGCATTATGAGTCTCTCTCTCTCTCTCTCTCTCTCTCACGCACAGACCCACCAGACGCGGATCCAGGATTTTTTGAAAGGAGGACCGCTAATTACCATTACATTTAGTCGAAACTTGGACCCAAAGTCCGTAATATAATGTTTTGGTTTGGTACGTCCACAGGACGTACCAAACCAAAAAAGTATATTACGGACTTTGGGTCAAAGTTTCGACTACCTCATAACAAAGTAATGATATGATCCTTTACGTATTTGCCCCCCTTCATGGGAGTCTGCCCCCCTAGTTGCCCCCCCCCCCCCCCCACAAAAAAATTTCTGGCGTCGCCACTGTGCAGTGCGAATGAAACTTCACCCAACGCAGACGATATAAAAATTTATTATTATTTTAAATATTAGTTTAGCGTATTTTTCACAAAATTTTAACAAAACCATATCAGATGAACCCTCATTGGAGGGGTCACATGATATGGTTTTGTTGAATTTTTTTAAAGATAATATTTTTTCAACTACTAGTAGTCAATTTACATATTACGCGAGTGGATGTGGACGATTCGTAATTTCGTTAGGTAAGTGGATATTATTATTCATTCGGGATTGCAGTTTAAAAAACACGAGACATCTTGAAAATTAAATAAATAATTACAGGTTATTCAATCGATATTGGTTTGAATGTCGTTTTTTATCAAACAATCATATAGATTTTGGCCTGAAAACCACGAAAAACAGTACGTATCACATAGTGCGTTCCGATGCGTATCATATAGACGACTCATTCTGATTCCGTGTCATACAGATGACTCGTTTCAGGCTATCATAACAGGCGCATGAATATCAATGTGGGTTTCAGAGATGGACTCAGCTGATCGATCACAAAACAAAATCCCTTACAGTCAGCGATAGAACTATTAAAATAACAATAATATGATTTTGGAGGGCATTATGGTTCATTAGCGGCCCCGCAGCAATGATGAACAGCCCGAGGGTTTATTAACGTTCCGAGACGAAGTCGAGGGCCATTGATAAGCCCAAGGGCTGTTCACCACTGCTACAGGGCCGCTAATGAATCCTGTGATGCCTGACAACAATCATGTTATTACTATTATTACCACTCCCTGTTACAGCTAACCGCACGAGGGAATTGCTGGAAGTCTTTCGGGTTTAGGCATTAAAACACATTAAAAAATTAGTATGTTATGTAAATTGAATTGGACAAGTACGACCGATTCACAGTGCAATGAAACTTGTCACGGTTTCCATCTGATAGTGCTTCATTTCAGCACAGAAATAATCACTAAAGTCGGTTCGATATTTCTGTTTCGATCATGCGTTCGAATTCAGTTCAGAAATACAAAGGGACTTCATCCGAATGGGAGTAATTCATTAGACCATGGAATCTAAAAATAGCCGGACCGCTAATGGCTATTTATACCATTATCGCCCGCGGCCCGGCTCCGTCGAATGACGTCACTTAAATTATGGAGTTTTAACGGGCCTCCAAACTTATGTTAATCGACTGGTAACTTATAGATTGAGTGGTAATAATAGCCAATGACCCCCCTTCCCCTAATAAATAGTAACGGCTCAATTCAATATTACACCTACCCGCTTCCCGGGAATGTGCCTACGTCGCAAACTCGTAAATTCAAGCGGGTAATCATAGGAAGTGACACTGAGAGTGAATAATTTGACAACACAACTTTGGAAATTGCAGTGACCGCGTTACTCATTCTTTGTTAGAGTGCACAACAATATAGTACCATAAAATGTTGTTTTTTTTTACTTTTTGTTCTCGCCCAACATTATGTCCGAAAACGTAGTAATAATTTATGATTTAATCTGTTTATGCGACTGAATTGTTAGATAAATGAATTATCTTGACAATGTGCATGTCCTGTGATTTGCATAAGATTCTCGGTGGTGTCCGAAAGTGGGATCACAACTCGCCGGCAAAGCCGGCTTGTTGAGATCCCATTCTGGACGCCACCTCGAATCTGATACAAAACACAGGACATGCACATAATCAAGATAATCATCTGTATGTATCAGTTTATCGATATACCGCGCAGCCCTGGTAAAATGTACGAAACGAGTTCAGTAATTTATATCTCGACAGAGGCTTTGGCGAAATTCAGTCTCTGTTTATTGGATGTGTTTCGTAAGATTTCATTATCACTGAGTAGGGGTGGAAGAATCGATAGATCACTTGATACAAACCCCGATAAGTGATGCCCAAATGTATCGTGAAACAAACGGTGTATCTATAATGCTGCGAATTAGGTTATTAAAAAGCAGTGCGTTGTGGTCTGCTCCAAGGAAAATAGTCCTCAAAGTCGCAGATGTTTCGAACCGAAAATAGATGATACTGACAAGGTTCAAAAAACAAAAGCCGAATTTTCAATACAGTGCATACAATAATCAAAAGGACTAGGTATTGGCATTGGTTCAAACTTCGCGCAATAATACAACGTGTAGACCTACACCTAAAGATACTTCCTGAATGTTACTGAATGATCGTGATTAACACTTTTAAGTATGGATTTAACCCTTTGAAACCTAGTTTATCTTCCATGCAAGTTCAATGACATCAATTGTAAGAGTCCATATTCATTACTTGAGGGATAGACCAATTAATATATTCAACGTTCAGCCTTAACCCTTTACCCAACGAATCGGCCGCATCCGCCCACGTAATATGCAAATTCAGTAGTTGAAAAAATATTATTTTTAAAAAAAACTTCAACAAAACCACATCCTGTGACTCCTCGTTGGAACGAGCTCTTCGATCTCGTTCCAGCAAAGGGTCACAAGATATGGTTTCGTTGAAATTTTTTGAAAAAATGATATTTAAAATAATAAATTTTGAAATCGTCTCTGTTGGGTAAGGGGTTAAGGGCACTCTCCAATAATTTTTAATAAAACAAATCTAGCCCTCTACCACTTAATAAACTTGTTTTGGTATAAATATTGTGATGGTTGGGGGGGGGGGGAACTTGGAATATCCTGGCTTGGTCATCCCTGATCCCCCCCCCCCCCTCTTCCTACATTCAAGATCATCATTTAAGAGCATAGTGTTTAATGAAACGTTTTTAATGGAATTCACATTTTTATTAATATTTTAATATTTTGACATAGGTGAGTGCGAAGATATCCAAGTCTGGTCATCTTCACCACCCACACACTCTGTCACAGTTTATAAAATAAGATGCATAGGATTCAAGACTCTCTGTTTCCAACTTAACCCTTTACCCAGTGTAACAACCAAAACTGGCCTCCGCTATTCTCAAAAATCCCCAATTAATTTTCATTATTTTTTTCATTTTTTGTCTCAAAAACCTAGGTTATGACATCGTCATAACCAATGTTTTTGAGACAAAAAATGAAAAAAATTAGTTATTCAAGAATTTTTTTTGCAAGTGTCGTCTGCTTTTCATGTTAGGTAAAGGGTTAAAAGAATTTCTGCAATAACTAACATGTGATTGTTGATACAGTGGAACCCTGTTAATTGAATAGTCACTTTGCCAATGAAAATTATTCAATTAACAGGAGTATTCATTTAACAGGGATTGTCACTTTCCTGTATTCTAGAGATAAATTTGGTATTTGTTCTATTACATCTTGTTTGACAGAGCTCCATGAGCTCTGTCAAACAAGATATAAAAGATTAAATGCCTGTATTGGATGTACTGAGTTCAAATAGGCCTTTAAATAAATGAAAACTGGGGTGATTCAGGATAATTTCTCGACAGGTTACAAGATTTTTATTCAATTAACAGTAGTTTACTCTATAACCTATATTCGATTAACAGCTCAAATCTGTACTGCAGGTATGGTAAATGGTTTTGTGTTGGAAAATAGTATTCAATTAACAGGGATATATAATTAAGAGATATCCAATTAAGTGGGCTCCACTGTATATTTATATAACTTTTAATCCTGTTAAGATGCACAAAAAAGATGACTGGCGTAGTAAAAACAGAGAAGGTGGAAAAAACACAACACCCATTTTCCTATTTATTATTTATTTATTTATTGGTGTTTAAGGTCACATATTTATGCACAATGGCTAATCATGACCGTGACAGTTTTACGGGTGGAGGAAGCCGGAGTACCCGGAGAAAACCACCGAGCAACGACGAGCAGCTGCCAGCCCTCCAATATCGTAAGTCTGCACAGGCAGGGTTAGATTGGTTGAAAACAAACACACCATCGACGTGCAGTACGCCTTAGTACACGGTGTCATCGTGCCCCACGCGGGCAATGGAGATGAAGTGTCTTGCCCAAGGTGGGATTCGAAGCAAGGACCTCTCGGCTTGCAGCCTGCACCTCTACCACCTGAGCCACCGTGCCCCCCCCCCCCCCCCCCATTCCCCTATGGGTTATGATGATATATAGCGTAACCTGCCAACGGGTAATGATATTAGCCCTTTAATTCCAGGCCTGAGGACACATAAATTTGCTAAAACAAACAAAATGAATGAACTACTTCGCTATCATGTCTTTTATTAAATACTCTTCTGAAAAATATAAGACACGAAAACAAAAATACAAACCCGTAATATGAATCTCTGAAGTGAAATGAGTAATAAAACAAAACAAGAGGCACTTTTGGTTTCATTGATTGGGGCAGTGGTTTAAAAGTACAAGCACTGCCAAACAAATTGCATTCAGGGGCGGCAGAGATGGGAGGGGGTGCACAAGGGGCAACCCCCCCCCTCCACACACACACACTTTTTTTACCAATTATTGGTACTCAAACAGCATTTTACGACATACCGTACACAATCCCTATGGTCACTGCACATCACTTATACATATATGACCACATTGATTTTCAAGATTGTATTGAATAAAAATAAAAAGCTCCAAATGGGACATAATATTTCAAAGGACGGTTTCAAAGTTATTATTAGCCCTTTGAACCAGAGAGGCCACTTTTGGCCCACATTAAGTATGACAGCTGGTAAGTGAATGTGGGTAAAGATCAATCAATATTATTAATGGGCAGCCATTAGACTGCAGATTGAAAATATTAATTGGTCTACCCACAAATAATGAATATGGCCTCTTCCAATTGCTGCCATTGAATTGATATGGAAGATAGCACCAGGGTTCTAAGGGTTAAGTAAAAAGAAAACAAAATAAATACACTGAGGTTAGTGTCTTAAAGAGGGTGGGTTCAAGGGTGAGGGGTAGCGTATATAAATATATATATTTTGCAAGAATACACTGCCCCACCACACCACCCTTGACCTCCCCCCCCCCCCCTCCCCAAAGAAAAATTATTTTCTATCCTATACCCTTGTGGTACCCAGAAAGATGTGACCCCACACCACCTTTTTGGAGCTTCCACTGCCTCTGACTGCATTATTACATGTTGTACAGAGGCAGACTGGTTATATGGGCCACCGGGAAATTTCCAAGTGTGTCCCCAAGTGGGAGCCACCCAGAGCCGCCAAACTTTACACAGCCCAACACCTGTTGGTGCATGAAATTTTGAACCAAAAGGCGGAATGGATCTGATTACCGAGACTGTTGATTATTGAAATGCCCTCTATGTGCACTGCCATTGTCTAGACTTTCATTGACCAGTCAGCTGCAAGGAAACAACGTTCTCTCAGATCGAAAATTCAGTCTTTTCTCCATTGGTCTGAACTATAGTCGGGTCCCTTTGGTGCAACCATTTTTGTCAAAAGAGTGACAAAGATGATACAAAAATGCTAATGAAAATGCCCTCTATGTGGACTGCCGTTGATTGCTTAGATACAAGGAAACAGCGTTCTTTCATTTTGTAAAATCAAAATTTTGTCTGGGCCCAGCTTGGTACATTTCCCAGCAATGATTTTGGGCACAATCCACTCCTGGTGGCAAAAACAAGGGATATAAATTAACAACCAAATAAAAACCATTACTAAAACAAAAGCATTTATAATAAAACAGGAAAAAGATAAAATATTATTTCTTTTTATTATACGCTTTTTATAAGAATCTAATAATTCCACTCGTTTCAACCCTGAATTGATGCATGAATGTAAACAGCACATTGAATCAATGAAACACGGAAGTGATTTGATGGATACTCGGAACAAATAGTGTCTTGCAATCCGATTCAGATGGCGGGTTTCTAGTCCAAACATGGCCTGAAAGTCTGTAATATAAGTTTGGGGTTTGGTATGTCCTTTGAAAGGACGTCCCAAACCAAAAACTTATATTACAGACTTTCAGGCCATGTTTGGACTAGCGGGTTTCATGCATCAATTCAAGGTGAATATGTGTTGAATTATTGCTGGAAATGATCGGTATCCACTCACAAACACAAGATTTACTTTTCATTATATGTTTTTAGAACAAATCGATCATTTCCAGTGATAATCTGACTTGTATTCACTTGAAGTGATGCTTTGAAAGCTGCCATTTTGATTGATACTGTGAAAGTGAAATTTTCTATATCTTCACAGTGGGGGATACGATTTCTATCTTTCCTCAATTTCTTCAATAATCTATCGTTTGCACATAGTAAAAAATGTTATTAGCAAATTATATATAATCAACAGGTTTAATTATTGTAATAGAACCATTAAAGCTGAAAACGAAGAAATTAAACAAAATAACATATACTGTAACAAAAATATCACAGTTGGTTAATCATTTGTAAATACACATTAACATATTAATTTACTGGCATTTAATTAACACCTTAACTAATGATGAAAGATTATCTTTCACCTACCATGGATATCTCCCTACAACTAATCTGAATTTTTAATAGGTTTGGCCCCCACAAAGTAGATCTTCTGTTTCTCACACCATGTTTTTGTTAAATTTCATGTGGGTACAGTAGAACCTGTCTTGAGAGACCGCCCTTTGGGCCACACAAAAGTGGTCTCTCAAGACAGGTGGTCTCTCAAAACAGGTTTCAGGTTTTCTCAAGTCAGTGAATAACCAACCACAAAATTCAGAAATGGAGAAGAATGGATTTTTGTAATTACTTTGTAGTTGTTTTTTTTTATGAAGTTTTTGTAACAAATTGAAATGGACTGTTATAAAAATTATAAAAATAAATTAGTGTTGAAAATCTTCATTGAAGATTTTCAACACTAATTTATTTTTATAATTTTTATAACAGTCCATTTCAATTTGTTACAAAAAGATTTTCAACATAAATTTATTTTTATTCCTATCTGTCACATTTCAGGTATGTATGAAATTGTTTATTCAGCAATAATCCTACTCTTTTCACAGAGGTCTTATAAAAACATCTCAATCTGTGATGAGTTAGCAATTGAAACCCAATTAAGAGCTTTTAATACTTTTAATTATGTTAGTATAACCACAATGGATTTTCCAATTCCAGAACAGGTAAAAAGTTTTTGTCACGGTTTCAGTCTTCAGAGGGGCGGTCTCTCAAGACAGGTCCATTATGGCATAAAAATACAAGTTGGTACCAGGTCACAGTGGTCTCTCAAGACAGGTAGTCTCTCAAGACAGGTGGTCTCCCATAGCAGGTCCATTATAGAGTAAAACCAATCAGTGCCTGGTAGATGTGGTCTCTCAAGACAGGTGGTCTCTCAAGACAGTGGTCTCTCAAGACAGGTTTTACTGTAGGAAGTTTTTTTATTTTATATTTTATTTTTGTGATTATCTCTTGGACACCAAAAGTTCATGTTCTTTGTTTGTTTTATGTTTGAGGTCTCATAATCTGCAGAATATCATAGGTGGTGGTGTATTTCGTCCCTTGACTGCTCTTCCACTCAAGGGACAAATTTATCAATTTTATTAGTCGAGTTGTGACGAAGTCAAACTCGACTTATAGTTTGGTGAATGGCGGGCGGGCAGGCGGGCGGGCGGGCGTAAACAATTGGTTTCCGGATGATAACTTGATAGTGGTTCAACTCACATTCATTAAACTTCATACATAGGTTGGTCTTGGTGGGAGGAAGAACCCTATTGATTTTGGACATGCTACGTCGAAGGTCAAGGTCACAGTGACCTTGAACATAGTAAATCTTAAACAATTGGTTTCCGGATGATAACTTGATAATCTTTCAACTCACATTCATGAAACTTCATAGGTAGATTGGCCTTGTTGAGGGGAAGAACCCTATTGATTTTGGACTCGCTACGTCAAAGGTCAAGGTCACAGTGACCTTTAACATAGTATATCGCAACAATTGGTTTCCGGATGATAACTTGATAGTGGTTCAACCTAGAGTCATGAAACTTCATAGGTGTGTTGGCCTTGGTGCGAGGAAGAACCCTATTGATCTTGGACTCACCAGGTCAAAGGTCAAGGTCACAGTGACCTTGAACATAGTATATCGCAACAATTGGTTTCCGGATGATAACTTGATAGTGGTTCAACCTAGAGTCATGAAACTTTATAGGTGTGTTGGCCTTGGTGCGAGGAAGAACCCTATTGATCTTGGACTCACCAGGTCAAAGGTCAAGGTCACAGTGACCTTGAACATAGTATATCGCAACAATTGGTTTCCGGATGATAACTTGATAGTGGTTCAACCTAGAGTCATGAAACTTCATAGGTATGTTGGCCTTGGTGCGAGGAAGAACCCTATTGATCTTGGACTCACCAGGTCAAAGGTCAAGGTGACCTTGAACATAGTATATCGCAACAATTGGTTTCCGGATGAGAACTTCATAGTGGTTCAACCTAGAGTCATGAAACTTCATAGGTGTGTTGGCCTTGGTGCGAGGAAGAACCCTATTGACCTTGGACTCGCCAGGTCAAAGGTCAAGGTCACAACTCGACATTGGATCTGTGATCCTGAGCGGCATTTTATTAATACTTTGGTAAAATATCAAACACAAACAAACCATTTAATTTTTTGTGCTTTTCCCTCTGGAAAAGATATTTGTTTTTTCTACGGATTAGTACTTCTATTTTTTTCCCCCACACATTTTGTACGTATGATTCTGAAGCCATTTTCGAACTAATTTTCAAAGAATTTTGCACATGCATAGAGTGGCATAAAATTTAAAAATGTTCCAAAAGTGAAATTTTTGATTTCACCCTTTTTTTGCCAGAATTGACAAAAAATTGTCAAAATTAGGGTTTATACTTTCTCAAAATGAAGATTTGTTTTAACGCTTTACCCAAAGAATCGGCCGCATCCGCCCGCGTAATATGCAAATTCAGCAGGTGAAAAAATATTTTTCAAAAAATTTCAACAAAACCATATTATGTGACCCATCGTTGGAACGAGCTCGTTGAGCTTGTTCCAACGAGGGGTCACATGATACGGTTTTGTTGAAATGTTTTGAAAAATTTTAAAAAATGATATTTAAGATAATAAATTTTGATATTTTGATATTGTCAGCATTGGGTAAAGGGTTAAACACTCATTACTGTTAGATAGTTTATGACATATAACTGATATACAAGAGATATTGGCCTAAGAAACTGTTAACCCTCCACAGGCTCTCAAACATCAAAATTTTGATAAAATGGGCTGTTTTGGGGCACCCACAGCAAGCAACAGGTACCTGAGAATTGAACATATCTTCCTTCACTGGAAGTAGAATTCTCCGAGGATCATTTCTGTAAGTTATAAGAGTATTCAAAAACAAAGTGTTAACCTGTTTGGGCTGACTGAAGAGAAACGCCCCTTAAAAGCTTAAAAATTCAAGTTTTCTGTGGATTTCTTTAAACACATCTTGAAGATTTTCAAGCATCAAAATTTTAGATAAATTAGAGACACAATGGGCTGTGTTCAAACAGACACATGCAGCACTCAATGGGTATAAGGCAAGCAAACATAACTCCTTTTGTCGGATGTCGACTTCTCGGACGCCGATATTGTTATTAACCCTCACCACCAATAATGATGATTTTAAGCTAAACCTTCTTTTATCAAACCGAGTCATTTGAAACTGCTATACCCACCTTTCTTAGGACATCAATAAAGGTACTTTAGTGATATAGTTAAAAACAATTCTTCAGACAGTCTGGGGGCACAAAAAATAATATAATCTCATACCTTTTTTTAAGTTTGCATTGGTTATTATAAAAAAAGCAGGCAACAGCCAAAAGTATCACGCGGGAGGGCCTGAGAAGCAGAATTTTTATTTTTTTAGATCTTATGATTTTTTTTTCATTTGTTAAAAATTTCTATTAATTCACATTGAATCACAGCACAAATTATCTGTGAAAAGTCCTTCTAAAAAATTACTCAAGAATACTTAGGCTTCTACACTCTGATGTCAAAATGCCGTAATTTTCAGCAGTAAATATTTCCCATAATGCAGTTTGATATTTAACCAAATATACCTTGTTTAACAGAGCTACGTGAGCTCTGTCAAACAAGCTATAATTGGTTAAACTCATAGTTAAACAAGACAAAAAACTCATAGTTAAACAAGACAAAAATAGAGTGATTGGAAAAAATTGAGTTGTACTACCAAAGTGCGAGAGGTTAACAAACACTTGAATTCACAACCTTTCCTGAATGGATTCTTGGAAAATAAATTCAGGTTTCTGATAATTATCAGAACAAAATATTCTGCCCTGGACAGTCTAGAAACCTGTGAGGCATATTTTATAAACTTTGGTAAGGTGGGGGCGGGGGTTAACCAGGTAAGGATATCTTTCCTAGCCAGTCCACAGGATTAGTTGATTGGCTGCCATATCACACACCACATGAAAATATACCTTGTTTTAACCCCTAGCATGCTGGTAGTGAAACAGAATTTTCTCCAATTACTCTGTTTTCCTCATTTAACTGTGAATTTAACCAACTATATCTTGATTGACAGATCTCACTGTGCACTGTCAAACAGGGTATATTTGGTTAACCCTTTACCCAATGTAATAGCGAAAACCAGACAGCGCTATTCTAAGCAATTGCCAATTAATTTTCATTATTTTTAATTTTTTGTCTCAAAAATAGTGATGAGCCAATAAGAAATTTGTCTATTCATCTGAAATCAAATAGTTTTGATTCACTATCAGCCAATACCGATACCAAATAGTTTTGTTCACCCATATTATTTCTGTAAAAATGGTTGAAATAAGTGCGGTGACAATAATGAATATACTTTCGGTGCAAATAATAAAATAAATAAAGAAAATAAATTACGATAGCTAAATGGTAAACACACCTGTCACACCATGATCCCAACATGTATTGAGTAGTGTTAGGACGACAAGTCGACTAATCATTACCAGTTATTTTTTATGCAGTAGTCAACAAGAAAATCGGTAGTCGACGAGTCGTTTGATGGGTATTTTCTGTTAAATGATAGAATAGATTGGCGATCAACTTGCTTTTGCTATTCGATAAAATTTCAAGTATATTTCTTTCATCTAATAAAAGGAATAAATTAAGCCACAGTTAAGTGACTGCACTGGGGACGTTTTAAGGCTGGAAAGCCATATCAGCAATCCGCCATAGAGACTGCAATACTGGCATCTTAAACTTTGCTTGAGGTGAAAAGGTTTGTTCTGTTGTTGTGATTTGTCAGCTTAACAACACTGCAATGGTGACCAGCATAACCTTTAAGGCTTTAACCCTTTACCTAACATGAAAAGCAGACGACACTTGCAAAAAATATTCTTGAATAACTAATTTTTTTCATTTTTCATCTCAAAAACATAGGTTATGACCCCTCGTTGGAACGAGCTCAACGAGCTCGTTCCAACGAGGGGTCATAACCTATGTTTTTGAGACAAAAAATGAAAATATAATGAAAATTAATTGGCGATTTTTGAGAATAGCGCTGGCCGGTTTTGGCCGTTACGTTAGGTAAAGGGTTAATGACCAAAACTCAATAAAAAATTGAAAAGGTTCATCATATCAAAGTCTGAGCTCAGATCACTTATATTATTTAAAATCAGCCATGGAATGAAGCAAATTAAATTTGGTGAGAGATATGGGGCATAGCACTGTCAGCAATTTCGAAAATAGCTGAGTTCTTTGATAGCTAATTTGATTATCTCCCTCAGACTAGAATTACTTTTCTACATTACAGACATTTTTATGCTTCTGGCGAGTTCATTCACAGTCGTTACATCCCAATACCAGTTCAGAGTTGGTTGAGCGGCGGATGAATGACTTTACGAAAAGCTGAGGGGCCAGGGCAGGGGGGGGAGGGGGAGGGGGGCGCACCTAGGCTCAAGTTTACCGGCGTGTACTGTCAAACGAATTTTGAAATTCAATCCGAAAAGATGCGATTACCTCGCACCCGATGCAGATCTCCACAATGCACAACCCAAATCCGGGAAAAACTAGTAGGGGAGCACACCAAGTGCGCTGATGCCTGGATTTGCCTTCGTGGTAAAAAAATGTCATAGTATCATTATTGATAGACCGTATAATAGATGTTTCAATACATAAGGCAACTATTTAATGATTTTAACAGCACATACCTTTTCAAGTTTAATATGAAACTCAAGCTAAAAATAGCACTTGTCACCCTGGACAAGCGATTCTATTGTTTGGTTGTCACTGTTAAAAATTAAATGTCACGTCGGGGGTCTGATCTACACCGGGTAATGCATGGCATGTTTGTTACTTATTAGCAGAACATTAAAATAGCTGTGAAATAGAGTTAGAATAGGTACCCAATAATGTTTTTCAACAATGCCAATATTTTTCGTGCTATTCATACCGATTGCCGATAGCCGATTGCTTACCGATAGATCGGCTCATCCCTACTCAAAAAACATAGGTTATGACACCTATGTTTTTGAGACAAAAAATGAGTTATTCAAGAATTTGTTTGCAAGTGTCATCTGCTTTTCTTGTTAGGTAAAGGATTAAATATCAAATTGAATTATGGTAAATATTCGCTGCTGAAAACTTTGCAATTTTGACTGCAGAGTGCAAGGAATTACATTAATTAAAAAATTGCAAGCTGCCCTCACAATTCACAAGTTTTGCCTACAAACATTTAGCTGTCATTCATTTATTATTCACTTGTTAGGCTCCACAAAATAGATTTTCTGTTTCTCAGACTATTTTTTGTAAAATTGCACGTGGGTGGACGTAATCTACAGAATAGCATGGGTGTGGAGTATTTCATCACTTGCGTGCAAGAAGGCTTTGCAATGATAAAGCATTGGTAAGCCTTGTTGCACTCATGGGACAAAGTTATCAATGTTATTAACTTGGGTAAAATATCAGACATAAACCATTTAATATTTATTTGAGTTTGCATTGGTTATAAAAGGAGAGCATAGAGCAGCCAAAAAAACATGCAGAAAGGTCTGAGAAACAGATTTTTAACTTTTTTAGGCCTATGTAACACAAAAAAAAATGCCGATAGGATCACCGATCCATTGTAGAGTTGTGACAGCACAAAAGTGGGTTTAATCATTATCAACTTATCGTCCAGAAACCAATTGTTTGCAATTTACTATGTGAAGGGTCACTGTGACCTTGACCTTTGACCTAGTGATTCCTAAATAAATAGGGCTCTTTCTTGCACAAATGCCGACCTACCTATGAAGTTTCATCAATGTAGGTGGACCCATTGTCAAATTATCATCTGGAAACCAATTGTTTATGATTTATTATGTTCAAGGTCACTGTGACCTTAGCCTTTGACCTAGTGAGTCCAAAATAAATAGGGATCTTCCACTCACGTAGGCCAACCTACATATGAAGTTTCATGAAAGTGGGTCAAACCATTATCAAGTTATCGTCCAGAAGCCAATTGTTTACGATTTACTATGTTGAAGGTCACTGTGATCTTGACCTTTCACCTAGCAAGTTTAAAATAAATAAGATTCTTCTTCTCACTGATGCCAACCTAACTATGAAGTTTCATGAACATGGGTTGAACCATTATCAAGTTATCATCCGGAAACCAATTGTTTTGATTTACTCTGTTCAGGGTCACTGTGACCTTGTGCTTTGACCTAGTGAGTCCAAAATAAATAGGGTTCTTCCTCTCACAACGGCCAACCTACATATGAAGTTTCATGAATGTGGGTTGAACCGTAGTAAAGTTATCATCTGGAAACCAATGGTTTACAATTTACTATGTTCAAGGTCACTGTGACCTTGACCTTTGACCAAGCAAGTCCAAAATTAATAGGATTCTTCCTCTCACTGATACCAACCTACCTATGAGATTTTTTAAACATAATTGGTCACTTGTTATTAATTTAATTTTTTTTTACTGACTGTGATTGACTGTGACTTTGTCACAATTCAACTAAAAAACAAGGGGCCCCTTTAAGGGACCTGAATCACTCACCTAACAAAAGAAGATTGATTTTCACAAAACGATTTAAAGATTTTTTAAACATAATTGGTCACTTGTTATTAATTTAATTTTTTTTTACTGACTGTGATTGACTGTGGCAGTGGTTTGAGAGATCAAGCATTGCCAAACATCTCAAATTTCCCACAAAGAAATTGAATACAGTAGAGCCCACTTAATAGGATATCTCTTATTTGTATATCCCTGTTAATTGAATACCATTTTCAAACACAAAACCATCTACCATACCTCCAGTGCAAATTTGACCTGTTAATTACATATGGGTTGTAGAGTAAACTCCTGTTAATTGTATATAAAATTTTGTAATATGTCGAAAAAGTTACTGTGACACACTCCAAATTCCCCTTATTTATCAACCTTTTTGGCTTCACTTTATTCAATACAGGCATTTATTCTATAATATCTTGTTTGACAGAGCTCCATGAGCTCTGTCAAACAAGATATAATAGAATAAATGCTCAGTTTACCTCCAGAACACAGGAAACTGACCAAATCCCTGTTAATTGTATACTCCTGTTAATTGAATAATTTTCACTGGCAAAATGGATATCCAATTAAGAGGATTATACTGTAATTACAAAAACTTGATTTGAACAGAACATTATTACACATCCATTAAACTTTAAACTCCTATATTTAGCGGAATCGCTGCTATGACATAAATGTTTCTGTATTCAACTGGTGATGTACAAGCTGGACCTTTTTTCCCAGCACTGTTTATACTAGTTCCTTTTCTGTGGAGTCATTAGTTATGCTTCGAAAAATTTCCAAATTGTGTTATACAGTTATTAATCATCTGTCATGCAGTGTGAAAATGAAACGTCTAAAGCAAAAATATTAGTTAACCAAAAATGACATAATATTAACAAAACAATCATTTCCAACCACAACATTAACCCAGTGCTGTGGCCGTCTCATCTGCAGATCCACTTATATCTAAATTGATCAACTTTATGTTGACGAATCTTTGGACAACCTGACATGCTTCAAACTTCTTTTAAAAAAGTTTCTCCCAGCTGTTTTGCAAATCTGCCCAAATTTGTTTTTATATTTTTACTAACAGTAATAGTCACCAAATGCTTAGTCGTGAATGGACATCAGCTGAAGAGACACAGCGAAACAAATTTCAACAAACATGCCCAAAAGCAAAAATAATGAATGCAAGGCTAAAAAAAAAATAATGTTTTGATTCTCAGGCCCTCCCTCGTTGGATTTGAACCTCCTCATTAGACATTTTTATTATGTCATGTTTTTTTAAGAATTTGTGAAAACTTGGAATGGTCATTTTTTCACATTTCTCGATATACAATTATTTAGCTGTGTTTGCAGAAAATTGGTTTTTCTTGTTGCAGTTTATGGGAGAGTGCCCAGATGCACTCTCCCATAAACTGTAACAAGGCAAATTCTGCTATACTGGATCCGGATTTAATTATTTATTTATTTGCTGATGTTTAAGGTCATATATTTCTTCACAATGGCTAATAATGGCCGCAACAGCGATATAAACTCAAGTTTAACCAATCATTTAGAGCCATGTTTCCCATTTTAAAGGACTCCTACCCCAAGCATTGGTTACTGGGGCCTATTCTAATGGATCATGATGTTTGACAGATCTATACCATTAAAAAGAACAATAAAATACAAATTCTTTTAGCTGTTGTTACGACAGTTAGTTATAAAAGGTATACTATAATTACACTAAAATACAACCTGTTCTCTTTTTCAAGTGGAAAGACAGCAAAAAGATTTACTGAGTATACTCAACCCTTTATACGAAAAAAAAAAAAAATAAAAAAAAAAATAAAAATAAAATCCTCCCTCCCTCACTGATTTGAAAACAAAATTGCCTGAGAATCAATTAATTTTTTTTATTTGGCTTAATTTAGACTGGTTTCCAAAAGGTTGTTCTATTTTTTTACCGATCCATTTGAGCATCAAACAAAACAAATGCACTCTTCACTTTTGGGTTTAAACATTGGAATTAAAATTTGTTTATTTAGATGAATTTTAATGCATAGGATGTGTAATAAACAAAGAGCGCAATGTGTGTTTGAATTGTCCCGATTTAAACACACATCGCGTTCTGTCTATTTATCAATTTCCACAAAATATAGAATAATCAGTGAGAAGGAGTTACTTAGTTGTGAGTCTTCCATGGACGACGTGTGTCGCCTGGCATTTCAGATAGAATTCTAAGTGGAAATGGGGCATAACTCTGGAAAAAATACAGTGGATCAAAAAATAAAATAGGAGGTGCACAATGCCATTATATGATAAAGAATCACTGAAAGTTTCATCAAAATCCATTCATAGGTTAAAGAGGAGTGGCGGATAAGAGAAAGTGTGACGTGGACGACGACGCGGACGACGCAAGACGACGGGGCATAACTCTGGAAAAAATACAGCGGATCAAAAAATAAAATAGGAGGTGCACAATGCCATTATGTGAAAAAGAATCACTGAAAGTTTCATCAAAATCCATTCATAGGTTAAAGAGGAGTGGTGGATAAGAGAAAGTGTGACGCAGATGACGCGGACGACAACGCGGACGACGCAAGACAACAAAAGTAATCCCTATATGTCGCTCCCCACTTCGTGGGGCGGCGACACAAAAATGACTAATGGCCTTAACCAGTTTCAAGATCATCCGAAAGAGATGCTTTTAACAACCAAGTTGGAATGATATCTAGCATGCATTGTTTTGATGGTGCCTTGGATATTAACCTCTGGATATTTGTTGTAGCCAAAGGTTTGAATTGGGGCAAATGTACAACTGCTTTAACACAGGTGTATGGCATGTTGCCCATCTGTGAAAGGTCGGATTGTGAGCTTGTATCAAGCGAAGCTCTGATAGTCTCAATATTTTTTCAGAAAAGAAAGAAGAAAATCTATTTGCAAGGTCTTCAGATGACGAATGCTCAGGAAGTGCTGTTGTCTTTTGACGATACAGAAGCTTCTCAAGAACGAGAGACAGCGCATTAGGGGAATTAACATTGGCTGACAATAAATCTGAAAAGTATATGAACTTATCAGATCAAATTTACACTACTGCGCAAGCGACTGTTACCTGAATATCCTAGCTCCAAGGTGAGGCAAAAGTATTAAACCCACCCAATATTACGCAGACAATGTATGCAATAATTAAATTGGACAAGACATTTTGAGTGAAAGGGATTAACTCCAGAGAGAGTAATCTCGGCATTAATTGTGAAATAGATTATACCAAATAAACTACTGCATGTTGATGTCACAGAATGTCAGAATGATAACCAGTCATCAATAATTTTCCGAATCATATTTATGTATGTTTGTGTCGGGATGTTGCAATTTGTCGGCATTTCAAAAAAAACATTCTTTCTGATTAAAAACGTAAATATTTTATGAGTGTTGGTAAACGTCATTTTGTTGAGTTGAGATTGTTGCGTTATACATGTATTTCAACCACAAAATTGTGAGAGTCGTGCAAAATACGACAATAAGTACAACCTTTTTGTTCAGGTGCCCTAGAAATTAATTACAGCTGTAATCTGTTTGACCGTGAATCACGGTGATTTTAATATCGTGTCGGACATTGAGTCGAGAAACAATCGCCAATATTAGTCGGCGACTTTTCTTAGATCTTGACTTTTTAATATCGTGGACCTGGGATATTCATGTAATGGTCACTTGCGCAGTAGTGTATAGTGAAGGAAAGGTAAATGGTTAGATGATTATAGGGAATTAACAGAGTCAATTAGTTCAGAAATATCCAGGGATTCTTCTACTCTCTTTGGAAAAGGGTGCGGGGCCTATGCAACTGCGTAACTTGCTTCATGGAGGCACCAATTGGGAATTTGTTTTAGATAAGAAGAAACTCACCAAGAATAATGAATACAGTGGAGCCCTCTTAATTGGATATCTCTTAACCCTTTACCCAACGCAGACGATATTAAAATTTATTATTTAAAATATTATTTTTTCATTTTTTTCAAAAAATTTCAACAAAACCATATCATGTGACCCCTCGTTGGAACTCGTTCCAACGAGGGGTCACATGATATGGTTTTGTTGAAATTTTTTGAAAAATAATATATTTTCAACTGCTGAATTTGCATATTACGTGGGCGGATGTGGGCGATTCGTTGGGTAAAGGGTTAATTGTATATCCCTGTTAATTGAATATAATTTTCAAACACAAAACCATTTACCATATCTTCAGTACAAATTTGATCTGTTAATTGCATATGGGTTGTAAAGTAAAGTCCTGTTAATTGTATATAAATTTTTGTAATATGTCGAAAAAATTACTGTGACCCGCACCAAATTCCCCTTATTTATCAACCTTTTTGACATCACTACATCCAATACAGGCATTTATTCTATTATATCTTGTTTGACAGAGCTCTATGAGCTCTGTCAAACAAGATATAACAGAATAAATGCTCAGTTTACCTCCAGAACACAGGAAACTGACCAAATCCCTGTTAATTGTATACTCCTGTTAATTGAATAATTTTCACTGGCAAAATGGATATTCATTTAAGAGGATTCTACTGTATTACCTTCAGAATGAACTGAGAAAACTTTGACAGTATACATTCTGTGGCAATGCATTTGTGTCTAGGCAAGTCTTGGCTACCTATTTAGGCAGCCAAGACTTGCCTAGATACAATTACAAGGTTCTCAGAATATTTATTTATTGGTGTTTAAGGTTACATACTTATGCACAATGGCCAATCATGACCGTGACAGTTTTACAGGTGAAGGAAGCCAGAGTACCTGGAGAGAACCATCGGGCAGCTGCCAGCTCCCCAACATCATAACTCTGCAGCAGAGGGCGTGCAGTACGCCTTAGTACACAGTGTTATCGTGCCCCCATGTGGACAATCAGGGTTAAGTGCCTGGCCCAAGGATACAATGCGGGAGTCTGAATCGGCCGCTGAGACGATCACCCATCTAAGGACAGGTCGATGTTGCTTAACTTCAGTGATCTGATGAGAACCGGTTACTGCAATGCCACCACACCCCCTTCTCAGAATATAACTTGTATCTAAAAATCCATAAAACTGCCTCTTCAGGCATCTGTTTTAGTGCAGTAAAAAGTGGTCAAAATTGAATCTGAATTAGGAATTTAATGGCTCAAGAAGAACATGTTTATTACCCTTGAATTCAGACATTTGTTAAGTTGTAAATATTGCTTTTCTGAGCAGTGTTCATACACCCTTGAGAAAGAAATTCCAGGACCTTCAACGACTTTTTTCAAGCATCTTCCAGGATCTTTCCAAGACCTTCTGATAACATAATGCTGATCCTTTTTCATACTTGCATACCTGTTTATAACATAATATTTAGCTACATGAGTGTCTGGGCATAGCTGTACAATAACTTTACCCAGTAACAAATGTATTGTTAGTTAATTAAGCGTCAAGGTTTTTTGATGACACAGTTCGATATCGGAAGACAGGTCACATCATTGGCGACAATAAAAGCTGCCACCTGATTAGCTAATACAATGTATGTTGCATGAGAGCAGAGTTCTGATTGGACAGTATTTGTGTTATGCAGGAAAAGTTATTTATATCATGCAAGCAGTCATGTAATGGGCTGAATAATACCAGGAATACCCGATGCAGGATTAACCCTTTACCTAACATGAAAAGCAGACGACACTTGCAAAAAAATTCTTGAATAACTAATTTTTTTCATTTTTTTGTCTCAAAAACATAGGTTATGACCCCTCATTGGAACGAGCTCAACGAGACAAAAAATGAAAATATAATGAAAATTAATTGGTGATTTTTGAGAATAGCGCTGGCCGGTTTTGGCCGTTACGTTGGGTAAAGGGTTAAGAAGACATGCTCTGTCTATGAAAAAACACAAATTTTAGGCCACAAAAAGTAAATCTTCTGTTTCTCAGGCCATTATTCCTAAAATTGCATGCAGGCGAGCGTTTTTTTATTTTATTTTTTATTTCTGTAATTATTTCTTTGCCATCGAAAGTTCATGTTATTGGTTTAGGTTTTAAGCCTCATGGGTGGTGGTGTATTTCGTCCCTTGAGAGCAAGAAGGCTTTGCAATGCAAAAGCATTGCAGAGCCTTCTTGCTCTCAAGGGACAAATTTATCAATTTTTTTAACTTGGGTAAAATAACAGACATAATCCATTTAATTTTATTTTTTTTAAGTTTACATTGGTTATAAAAACAGAGCATGCGGCAGCCAAAAGGACCATGCGGGAGGGCCTGAGAAACAGAATTTTAATTTTTTTAGGCCTTATGAACTGTCAACTACGCAATTATGCAAGTTATTACAGCAATTGTTTTTTATAAACACACTAGATTACTGAGACTACATATTTTTCAAGCACTTTCCAGGACTTTACTACTGGAGATACGATTTTCAAGCATTTCCTAGACTTATGACCAGTAAGTTCAGGATACCAATTATGAAAAAGGTACAACGCCACTTGTAGCCCCCTCCCCTAGAAGTGGTTTACTAATCAGAAATCATAAAAATTGAAATTTTCTAAGTCGAAAAAGCAAAAAAATGGACTATAACGCTAAAAAAAATGATTTGACAAAACCTGTTATTTGTGAATATCCTTTCCGCATGATCTTTCAAATCTGACATGCACTGACCAAGATACAGAGGTCTAAAGTTATTACTGACAGAAAGACAAACAGATTGACCCCATTGCTAGATCCTCTGCAAACTTCATTTTGGTGGGGGTAATTAAAGTTTTGTTTTAACAGGGAATGAAATTGGGAAATTTGAATGTGAATTGAGAAAAATTAATGCTCAAATGTCATTGGGTTCCATATTCAACAAGAGCAATGCAGAGTATGGCACATGCCTCCGAGTGATGTCATAAAAGGGTAGGTAAGTCGGGTAAAAATCAAAATCAAAAGGAAGCTTCCACCCAGATACCAACAATGCATCACAAAAAAATTAAACCTTTACCCAATGCTGACGATATCAAAATTCATTATTTTAAATATCATTTTTTTAAATTTTTCAAAAAATTCCAACAAAACCATATCATGTGACCCCTCATTGGAACGAGCTCGACGAGCTCGTTCCAATGAGGGGTCACATGATATGGTTTTGTTGAAATAAATTTTTGGAAAAATAGTATTTTTTCAATTGCTGAGTTTGCATATTACGAGGGCGGATGCGGGCGATTCGTTAGGTAAAAGGTTAACCCTTTACCCAACAAATCGCCCGCATCCGCCCACGTAATACGCAAATTCAGCATTTGAAAAAATATTATTTTTCAAAAAATGTCAACAAAACCATATCATGTGAGCTCGTTCCAACGAGGGGTCACATGATATGGTTTTGTTGACATTTTTTGAAAAATTAAAAAAAATTATATTTAAAATAATAAATTTTGATATCGTCTGCATTGGGTAAAGGGTTAAATTGATTTGAATCAGCATTCATATGTTATTGGCCGGAAAACAAACCATCTTGAATTGGTTATCTGATATAAAATTGAAAGAAAGCTTCCTCTAGACACCAATGATGCATAAACAAAAAAATGAATCGGATTCAAGTTAGTACCGGTATTCATTTGTTATTGGACAGAAACTAAATTCAAGATGACAGCCATGGAGGCCATCATGAAATGACCACTGGCGGTCACCTTGGTTCAGCTGGGTGGTCCAAAATTGAAAGGAAGCTTCCTCTAGACAGCAACAATGCATAATTCAAAAATAAAAATGATTAGAGTCAGTATTCATTAGTCATTGGTCGGAAACTACATTCAATATGGCCACATAGCAGCAATATTGAATTGGTTGAATTGGCAAGCTGATCCAAAATCGAAAGAAAGCTTCCCCTAGACAACAATAATGCATAACCAAAAAATGAAATTGATTTGAGTCAATATTCATTAGTTATTGGGTGGAAACCAAATTCAAGATGGCCACCATAATGAATTGGCCACTGGCGGGCATCTTGGTTCCGCTGACTGGTCCAAAATCGAAGGGAAGCTTCCTCTAAACACCAACAATGCATAATTAAAAAAGCACGACATCGACGCCGTGGCTGCGACAGGTGGTGCAATCTTACAAAACTCTAAGTTCATCAAGGGCCATAACTCCAAGAAAAATATTTGGAAGAACACATGCATTGTACAGTGGCTAGACATCAATAAGATACACTTACATGCCAAATATAAAGTCATTCCATCACGTATTTCAAAAGTTATTGAGTTTTGAAACTCGTTGGTCACAGAGAGACCGACCGACAGACCGACATTGCTACTTATAGAGCTGCTAGTCGCAGCTAAAAATCAAAATGATTTGAGGCAGCATTTATTAGTTACTGGACAGAAACCAAATTCAATATGGCAGGACCAAAATCGAAAGGAAGCATTGGCTGGACATCCACAAGTAACCCCGAAAATAAAGATTTGATTAAACAAGCAGTTCTTTAGTTATGTGATGGAAACAAAAAGTTAATGGATAGACACCAGACCGACGGACATGGTGAAAACATAATGCTCCCGACAGAACCTCTTGGGGGCATACAAATACACAAATGAATACTTGGTTATCTGATTAAGTGGGCTCCAATGTACTCTTTGTGCCAAATCTTTCCTAACACCCTGAATATTATCTTTTGGTGAAGACAAGTTAAAGAAAAAATTATATGTTTTTAAAGTGTTCAAACTAATCAACAGTTTTCTTTAACCCTTTACCCAATGCAGACGATTTCAAAATTTATTATTTTAAATATCATGTTTTAAATTTTTAAAAAAAATTTCCACAAAACCATATCATGTGATATGGTTTTGTTGAAATTTTTCGAAACGTAATATTTTTTCAGCTGCTGAATTTGCATATTATGCGGGTGGATGAGGGCGATTCATTGGGTAAAGGGTTAAAAAAGTTGGGGATTGGAGGTTATATTTGGACAAACAACTGTACATAAAACTGTTCTTTGAATCTTTGAACAGATTCAACAGAGATGTTAACCCTTTACCTAACATGAAAAGCAGACGACACTTGCAAAAAAAATTCATGAATAACTAATTTTTTGTCTCAAAAACATAGGTTATGACCCCTCGTTGGAACGAGCTCTTCGAGCTCGTTCCAACGAGGGGTCATAACCTATGTTTTTGAGACAAAAAATGAAAATATTTTGAAAATTAATTGGCGATATTTGGGAATGGCGCGGGCCGGTTTTGGCCGTTACGTTGGGTAAAGGGTTAAAAAATGATTGATGTTTTCAAGTTTTCTAATACATCATGCTGCAAAATCTCTCAACAAACCATAAAAAGAGAATTTTTGAAAGATTTGGGTTATTTCTTGTTGCCATGCTTTCCTCTATGTGCACGACCTTTTCCCCGCCCTTGTTTATGGAATGTCTTATATACTGTTGGTGCTCTTGGCCCTTGTACAACTTTGTGCAGCTCTTCCACACCATCAGCAGGTTCATTTTCACTCTTCTCTATATTGTCTTCAGCTGAATTCTGTGCTTCCTCTTTGTTTGATTTGAGAGTGGACTAAAAATAAAACAATACAAAATAATAATGCCTAATAAAGTTAAAATCTGTTTCTCAGACCCTCCCATGTGGTCATTTTGGCTATCACATTCTCTCTTTTTCTAACCAATACAAACTTTAAAAAATAAAAATTGAATGGTTTATGTCTGATATTTTATCCAAGTTAATAAAATTGATAAATTTGCCCCTTGAGTGCAACAAAGCTTTGTAATGCTTTAGCACTGCAAAGCCTTCTTGCACTCAAAGGATAAAATACACCACCACTCATTCTATTCTGTGTATTATGAGGCCTAAAACATAAAACCAACCAAGAGCATTAGCTTTTGATTGTTAAGAAATAATTACCAAAATAAAAAACAAAATACACAAGTGCAACGCCGATTGCCAGGAATCAGACAATAGTCCCCCATGGTTGGGGTTGTCACCAAATTGTTTATCTTATGCTGCTTCATGCCCAGACAATAAATTATTGAAATCAGGGAAGTCGTGTAGAAATTCTAGGCAGAAAACTAATTACATGCAACTTTCAACAAAAATGGCTGCCAGCTGGCCATCTTAATTTAAAAAAAAAAAAATTTACGTGCATCAATTTTACATAATGTCTGATCATTGCTGAAAATTTGAAACAAAAATGTCAAGGCATCTCTGAGAAACAGGTTGTAAAAGGACACACCAACATAATATATACCAAAATGGCTAAATAAAATCTAAAATTCACCTAATTGGCATAATTTATGCACAAGAGAAAAATTGTACTGTTATGTTATTTACCTTATGCTGCTATACCTCCATACCAAAACTTATTGAAATTGGAAAGGTCATTTAGAAGTTAGTTCTGGGCAGTAAACTAATTACATGTGATTTCCAACAGAAATGGCCACCAGTTGACCATACTGAATTGTTTTTCGAAAAAAACTGACATGCATCGATTATACATAATGTCTGCTCATTGCTGAAAATTTGAAACAGAAGATTCAAAGCATCTCTGAGACACAGTTGGTAACAGGACACACCAATATAATTATACCAAAAAGTCTGAAAAAATCTCAAGTTTGTCTAAGTTGCAAAATTTATGCACAAGAAAAAAACTGTATGATATGCTATTTATCTCATGCTGCTACATCTCCATACCATAATTTGTTGAAATCAAAAAGGTCATTTAGAAGCTCAAGACAGAAAAGTAATTACTTGCAATTTACAACAAAAATGGCTGCCAGTCAGCCATCTTTAATTTTTTTCCCCAAAAATTGACATGCATTAACTTTACACAATGTTTGATCATTGCTGAAAATTTGAAACAAACGCTGCGAAACGTCTCTGAGATACAGGTGGTAAGAAGACACACCAACATAATATATACAATGAAAGTGTCAATGGCACTGCAGATCAACTTGTTTAAGACATGTACATGTATAGTATATGACACAGCAATGCAATGACAAACATCTTGGTAATGACCCGATAACAAAGGTATATGTAAAGTATTGTAAAGATCGGTTAAAAAATACAGCCTCTAGCCTGAGCCGTATAGAAGTTGTGTACAAAAAACTGATTGGACCTAATTTCGGTACAAAATGGCCACTGGCAGGCATCTTGAATTTTGGACAGCACCCAGAAACACTCGTTCTCGTCCCAAGGTGATAACAAAGGTACCCAAGAAGTTTCGTGAAGATCGGTTCATAAATACAGACTCCAGCCCGAGCCGTATTGACATGTGCACTTACTGTGTATAAGTAGTACTGAATAAATCAAAGTTCATCTAATTTGCATAATTTCTGCACGAGAAAACAACCCGTATTATATGTGATGTATTCCATGTTACTAAACATTCATAAAAAAATTTATTCAAATCAGAACTTTCATACAGAAGTTCTGTACAAAAAACTGATTGCACTAACTAAAAGTACAAAATGGCTGCTGGTGGCCATCTTGTATTTTGGACCGCACCCAAAACCACTCGTTCTCGTCCCACGGTGATAACAAAGGTACTCAAGAAGTTTTGTAAAGATCAGTTCATAAATACGGCCTCTAGCCCGAGCCATATTGGCATTTGCAGTTACAGTGTTGAAAGTAACACTAAATAGATCAAAGTTAGTCTAATTGGCATAATTATGCACAAGAAAAAAGCCTGTAGTATATGTGATGTATCCCATGGTACTAAACATTCACACAAAAAATTATTCAAATCAGAGCTTTCATATGGAAGTTCTGCGCAAAAATCTGACTGCACCTAATTTTGTACAAAATGGCTGCCAGTGGCCGTCTTGTATTTCAGACCAGACCCCAAAACACTTGTCTTGTCCCACGGGGATAACAAAGCTACCCAAGAAGTTTCGTAAAGATCGGTTCATAAATATGCCCTCTAGCCCAAGGCGTATTGGCATTTGCACTTACAGTGCTGAAAGTAACACTAAATACATCAAAGTTAGTCTAATTTGCATAATTTACACACAAGAAAATAACCCATATTATATGTGATATATCCCATGGTACTAAACATTCACACAAAAAATTATTCAAGTCAGAGCTTTCATATGGAAGTTCTGCGCAAAAATCTGATTGCACCTAATTTTGTACAAAATGGCTGCCAGTGGCCAACTTGAATTTCGGACCGGATCCGAAAACACTCGTTCTCGTCCCATGGTGATAACAAAGGTACCCAAGAAGTTTCGTAAAGATCGGTTCATAAATGCGGCCTCTAGCCCGAGCCGTATTGAATTGTTGACAGACAGACGGACGACTGGCCATGGCATAAGATCAAATTTGACTTACGTCAAATTTGAGCTAAAAATGGCTGAAATGAGCTTAAATTCGTCTAATTTGCATAATTTATGCACGAGAAAAAAAAAACATAGGTTATATTATTTATCTTATTCTGCTACACCTCCATAACAAAAATAACTGAAATCGGAAAGGACCTTTAGTAGAAGTTCTAGGTAGATATTAATTACACCCATTTCAAACAAAAATGGCCACCAGTTGGCCATCTTGAATTTAAAAAAAAAAAAAAAAAGACATGCATCATCTTTCTGTAATGTCTGAAAAATGTTGAAAATTTGAAATGCCAACATTTAACCATCTCGGAAATACAGGTAGTAACAGGTAAGCGGAAGGGACAGACAGACTGCCTACCTGTATGCAATTTTACAGAAAATGGCCTGAGAAGATCTACTTTGTGGGACCTAAGAAAAAGCTATATGGCCACAGATTCCTTGATGCAGAAAACAATATCACAATAAAATTCAGACAAGATTGGCCAGAGTTGCTGTGGAATTCACCTTATCCTCTTTATCATTTAATCAAGATTACATCTCCTGCACCAGGCTTACATCTAACTATGAAAGTGTCAATGACACTGAAGCTTAACTTGTCTGTGTGTTGTGTTTGATGAAAAGGATAATATTCAATGTTTATGAAAGGATTACGAAATAAGACAACAATTGTGATAATTGGGAATATGTTAATTTCTGTTCTCTGTATACTATGCTTTCAATAAAAATAATATGAACCCTGCAGGGTAGCATCACTAAATTCACCCTCTGAGGACCTCATTTTGCAGATGACAGTCTGCTTATTTTCTGGCTTGAATGGCACCATCACAGTTAATGTATGGGAGGGGGGGGGGGCAGGGGGGGGGGGGGCCTCACAGTTAATGTACGTCAACAAAGTTATCAAGTTACAGTGAAATTATTCCAAAACGAGTCATCCTATCAAGTTACAATGAAATCCCTTCATAAATACATCCTGTAGACCGTGCTAAACATTTTTAGGCTTCAGGCCTGTGTAGCCATTATGGTTGACCGATCGCAACCAAAAGAGGACGTCCTCATCTAGAAATGGTGAGCCATCCTACCAAGTTACAATGAAATCCCTTCTTAAACACGACTTGCAGTCTGTGCTAAAGTTTTTTGGGTTTATGGGCTCGGGCAGCCATCATGGTTGAATGATCATGACCAAAAGGGGATGTTCTCATCTAGGCATTATCTGGAGCCATCCTACCAAGTTAAGATGAAATCCCTTCATAAATATGACCTTTAGACTGTGCTAAAGGTTTTCAAGCTTTGTGCCCCCATAGCCATCACAGTTGACCAATTGCAACCAAAAGGGGGATGTTATCATCCTGACATCATATAGAGTCAACCTACCAAGTTACAATGAAATCCCTCCATAAATACGACCTGTAGACTGTGCTGAAGGTTTTCGGGCTCAGGCAGCTGTCATGGCTGAATGATCGCGACCAAAAGGGGATGTTCTCATTTTGACATTATATGGAGACAACCTACCAAGTTACAATGAAATCCCTCTATAAATACAATATGTTAACTGTACTAAAGGTTTTCGGGTTTGGGCAGCCTTCATGGCTGAATGATCGTGACCAAAAGGAGACGTTCTCATCTAGACATTGTATGGAGTCAGCCTACCAAGTTACAATTAAATCCCTCCAAAAATACGATCTGTAGATTGTGCTAAAGGTTTTCAGGTTTTGGGCTCGGGCAGTAGTCACGGCTGACAGATCGCTACCAAATGGGGAAGTTCTCATCTAGACATCATAAGAAGTCATCCTACCAAGTTACAAGGCAATCCCTCCATATTAAATATGACCTGTAGACTGTGCTAAAAGATTTTGGGTTTCAGAGTTTGGGCAGCCATCATGTTTGACAGATCATGACCAAAAGGGGACATTCTTTTTTAGATATAATACAGAGGCATCCTACCATGTTACATTTAAATCACTTCATAAATACGACCAGTAGACTGTGCTAAAGGTTTTTGGGCTCGGGCAGTCATCATGGCTGACCAATCGCAACCAAAAGGGGATGTTCTCATCTAGACATGACCTCAAACCTGCATATGAACTTTTGTGATGATTGGACAAGAACTGCAGAGTGTGGCCTGTGCTATAGGGAAATGTGAACATACTCACAGACTTCCGCACGCATGATGGCAATAGCTTATCTTGACTTTGTCAAGTTCAGCTAAAAATTGATTTAAAGTTTTGAAGCCTTTTTTGTTGCAACCACTTTTGTTACAACAACCACTTTTGTTACAGCTCACCACTTTTGTTACAACACTTGCCCACTTTTGTTACAGCTCAGCACTTTTGTTACAAAATTAACCACTTTTGTTACAAAATGAGCTCACAACTTTTGTTATAACCATCACCCATTTTTGTGACAAAAAAAAACTTGCTCCCCACTTTTGTTACAAATGCTCATTATTGTTACAATTTTGTCAGTGTGAAAAATGAAGTAGGCTTATCTGCATGATTACCTGGAGTGTGGTTACACCATGAGGCTGAGGAGCATCGCATATTGATAGCACATATGCCTACAACCAACGCTAACCATGCTCCTGTGGGATTAGTACGTTTGGAGAGTTGACAGTTACTCCCCTCTGTTCGGTGCAACAATAGTTAAAAAAAAATTAGGGGATATCCAACAATGAAATCACTTCATAAATACGACCTGTAGACTGTGCTCAAGGTTTTTGGGCTCAGGCAGCCATCACAGTTGACCGGTCGTGAAAAAAGGGGACGTTCTCATCTGGACATGACCTCAAACCTGACCCACCAAAACTAACCCAAACTGACCTTTGTGAGCTTCATCCCACACACAGTACAAGATGCATATGGGGAGAGGACTCAATGAGGCCTCCCCTGCCCTCTTAGCCCCCACCTTATGGCCTCATCTTCATGGCCTCATCTTGTCCTCATAGCCCTCTAGTGAGCATCTTCCGTATGAGGGTAAGAGGCCTATGAGGTGAGGCTGCAGTGAGATCACTAGTGATCTAGCTTGTGGTGATCACTTGTGATCATCACCCGAATGAGAATAAGAGGGGTGTGAGGTGAGGCCCTAGGCCTGGTCACTGGGTGGAGGAAGATGGGGCTTCTGGAAGGAGAGGAAGGGCGACTGTGTCACTCTTGGCCAGAGTGTCTGGTGCAGTCATTTGGAAGGGTCCCCAGGACAGGTCTTCATGAGTGACAGGGGACGCTAGTGGAAGGGTCACTGGATAACACATGGATGGAATGGTGGGTCACGTGGGAAGGTCTTCTGTTCAAAATTTCTCCGCTGGGTTTGGGTCATTGGGAAACTGTACTGATTGTGGTCAGGATGCGGGAGTAGGGTCCTAGAGCAGGTCTTCCTTGTAAGGGGTGGTGAGGTGTTGGGTCAAATGTGGAAGGCAGGGGCTTCTGGAAGAAGGACGATTGTGTCGCTCTCGCTTGTCCTGTAAGGTCACCTCACTAGTGATCATCTGTGGTGATCACTAGTGATCATTCCCCCACATGAGGATAAGAGGGGTGGGAAGTGAGGTAGTTTTTATGGGGGCCATTGTCCGAAGGAAGTGGTTTAGAATCTAGTCAGTGAAATCTGTATTGTGTCCTTGAGGAAGACACTTCGGTTCCATTGCTCACTTGGGGGCATTGTGGTGCCGTGTGCTAAGGCATATTGCACGTTGACAGTACACATACTTTCTACCAACGCTAAACCTGCTTCGGTGGGATTACTAAGTTGGAATAACTGACAGTGTCTCGCCGCTGCTCGGTGTTAATCTGTCGTCGACATGAACTGACCTTGGCCACCGAAAGTGTTGTAAAATATCTATCATCATTCCATCCACAAATTGTGCTTACCCACGCGGTCGCAATAAATTTATTATAAAAGTGCTTCTTAAAACTCATTCTACCACTGGTGTCACAAGTTTATAACAGCATTGGTAACTTTGGACATATATTTCATTTAACATCTATTTTGAAAACTTATTACAATAGTGGTCGATGAAAATATTTGCATCAACTTCTACTGTAATACATTTATTACATTAACGGTTGGTACAAGCCAGTGCTAGTATGCAAATGCTGTTAAGTCATCTTCAAATATGCGTAAATATGAGGTAACTGTCATCATCAAAATTAAAAAGATACGAGTTGAACAGTTTATATCACATTGACACTTTAGTATTAGGTTGTAAGTACTTTGACAATTAATATGATAATATGACGCACATCCACAAAAAATGAAGCTTTTATGATGCGGTACCTGCAACAAAACCCATATACAGACTTCCAGCACTCTACCAGTTAAGGAACACAAAAATAAAATATCTGTCTTTAGAACAGTTCAGCTGATCTATCTTCAGTGAGTATATTTTTAGCTCAACTTTGGCAAAGCCAAATTTGAGCTCATGCCATGGCCAGTCGTCCGTCAACAATTCAATACAGCTCGGGCTAGAGGCCGTATTTATGAACCGATCTTTACGAAACTTCTTGGGTACCTTTGTTATGGCCGTGGGACGAGACACTGTAGCTCAACTTGGCAAGACATGTACATGTATAGTATGTGACACAGCAATGACAAAGATCTAGGTAATGACCTGATAACAAAGGTACATATAAAGTATTGTAACGGTCTGTACATAAATACTGACCGTAGACTGTAACAAATGTATAGGTAAAGTATTGTAAAGGTAGGTGACAGTCAGATGCTAAACTAGAAAAGAAATCTTTGAGTCCCAGAGTGGGTCTGACTGAACCCCAAAATATTTGTTCTCATAGCACAGAGATAACAAAGGCATCCCAAAACACACCCATTCCTGTCCCAAGGTGAAAACAAAGGTACCCAAGAAAATTCATGAAGATCAGTTCATAAATACGAGCTGTATAGAAGTTGTCACAAAAAACTGATTGGATCTAATTTTGGTACAAAATGGCCACTGGCAGCCATGTTGAATTTTGGACTGCACTCAGAAACACTCGTTCTCGTCCCAAGGTGATAACAAAGGTACAAAAGTTTCGTGAAGATCGGTTGATAAATACAGCCTCTGGCCCGAGCCGTATTGACATGTGCACTTACAGTGTATAAGTAGCACTAAATAAATAAAAATTCATCTAATTAGCATAATTTCTGCACGAGAAAAAAACCTGTACTGTATGTGATGTATTCCATTTAACTAAACATTCATACAAAAATTTATTCAAATCAGAACTTCATACAGAAGTTCTGTACAAAAGACTGACTGCACTAATTTTGGTACAAAATGGCTGTGGTGGCCATCTTGAATTTCGGACCACACCCAAAAACACTCGTTCTCATCCCACGGTGGGATGAGAATGAGTGTTTTTGGGTGTGGTCCGATTTTTGCACAGAACTTCCAAATGTTCATATGGAAGTTCTGTGCAAAAATCTGATTACACGTAATTTTGTACAAAATGGCTGTCATCGGCCATCTTGAATTTTTGGACCACACCCAAAAACACTCGTTCTCGTCCCACAGTCATACCAAAGGTACCCAAGAAGTTTCGTAAAGATCGGTTCATAAATACGGCCTCTAGCCCGAGCCGTATTGGCATTTGCACTTACAGTGCTGAAAGTAACACTAAATACATCAAAGTTAGTCTAATTTGCATAATTTAAGCACGAGAAAAAACCCCGTATGATATTTGATGTATCTCATGGTACTAAACATTCATACAAAAAATTATTCAAATCAGAGCTTTCATATGGAACTTCTGTACAAAAAACAGATTTCTGCATGGTTGGTACAAAATGGCGGCTGGCAGCCATCTTGAATTTCGGACTGCACCCAAAAACACTCGTTCTCGTCCCACGGTATAACAAAGGTACCCAAGAAGTTTTGTAAAGATCGGTTCATAAATACAGCCTGTAGTCCGAGCCGTATCCAATTGTTGACGGACAGATGGACGACGGGCCATGACAAAAGCTCAAATTTGGCTTCGCCAAAGTTGAGCTAAAGATAAAAGCACTGACCGTAAAACCAAAAGACACTTGACTCTTTTGTATGAATTATTAGGTGAATGCCATTTTGAGTGGAGCGAGTTGCATGAAATTCATGTCGAAAAATTATGCGAATACATTGCAGAATTTATAATATGACGTCATAGGAATGTGTCGATGTTCATTTCACTACAGATCTTTAACCCCTGTCCTGCCGGCATTGGGATTTAATTTTGTGGTATATACCTGTGGTAAATACAGAACTTTTGTGCGCTCTTTCCGATAAGCAAACCAGTTTTTTTTTCAGAAATGGACAACAAAATTGTTTGATGTAGCTGCACGTGCCCTGAACTGAATTACTTTTGATGAGGTCAGACTGTTTTGGTGTGGTGGAGGGGGGGGGGGGGGAGAAAAATTATCCCTGATGGGGCGCAGGCCTGGCATTCTGAAAAATGCAGGAGGGCAAAAAATCGCTCTCCTCAATCAGCTTAGGAGAGCAATTAGCTTTACACAACATTTTAAGTATCCAGTTGAACGAACTCACTGAAACTGAAACCAAGAGACTACATCAGTGATTTTATTAACTTTACAAAGGTAAAGCAAAATCTCTTAGACATCTAGATGTCTCACTCAACAACCGAACACACACTTGACAAGACCTGTGTGTGTACCCAGACCTGTTGTCCAAGAAAGTCATACGCCTACCACTACCACCTTTAACCCCCCTTGGGGGGCTGAAGGTAGTAGTGGTAGGCGTATGACTTTCTTGGACAACAGGTCTGCTTGAATCTACAGTCACATCCTGGTGCAAGTGCTTCAAGTGACAGGATAGTAGTAATGGTAGTATATTATAGTGTCAATATTCCTTGAATAATTACCCCTCAAACTGTGATGTCAGTTGTTGAACTTGAAACTGACAGAAAAAAAATATTGCTGTAACCCATTTTGCTTCAAATGATTGCAACCGTTTTTGGGTATGGTTGCAGCCATTACCTTTTACCACTAAACCACTTTCAGAATGAAATTACGTGATGTTATGTGACTTTGAAGTTAAATTACATTTTTGCTTTACAACAAAAATTTAATGTGAGCATAATACTTGTAATCTCAATCATCCCAGACCAAAATATTTAGGAGGGCAATTTTTCGCTCTCCTTAATTCTTTCAGGAGGGCAGTAAGGAGAGCTAAAAAACCGCTCTTCTGAAATTGCCAAGCCTGGGGGCGGGTGGGAGATGGGGAAATCTCACCCTCTGGACAAATTATTTGGTTCAGACACTTGGCAAGCCTCGTGTCTTGCCCAAATATCTTGTCCTCAGGTGAGATTTTCCAATCTCACACCCTCACCCACCAAGGATAATAATAGTCTCCACCACCTACCCCTTCTGCCTTCATTGACCAAGTATATAACTGGCCAGATGAACTTTGGGTCTTCAAAATACACAACCAGAAAGACAAGTGAAAGCATGATTGTAAATCCCTTGAATTCTAATTCTAATTAATTCCTAACCACCTGTAAGCAACAAATATTAACCCTGCCCCTTTACAAGCTGCCCCCTCCCTCCCCCCCCCCCCCCAAAAAAAAAAAAAAAAAAAAAAAATAAGTAAATAAAGGAGAGCACGGTGGCTCAGTAGGTAGAGGTGCAGGCTGCAAGCCGAGAGGTCCTCGGTTCGAATCTCACCTGCGGCAACCGCGTTGTGTCCTTGGGCAAGACACTTCATCTCCATTGCCCGCATGGGGGCACGATGACGCCGTGTACTAAGGCGTACTGCACGTCAATGGTACGCATGTCTTCAACCAATCTAACCCTGCCTGTGCTGCAGTGCGGAGTTACGATGTTGGGGAGCTGGTAGCTGCTCGTCGTTGCTCGGTGGTTCTCTCCGGGTGCTCCAGCTTCCTCCACCCGTAAAACTGTCACGGTCATGATTAGCCATTGTGCATAAATATGTGACCTTAAACATCAATAAATAAATAAATAAATAAAGAAATAAACTAAAGGAAAACAAAGAGAATAATCGACAGTCAAAATGGGTTGATGATAAATTCCTTTGAAACTCTAATTTGAACCAGATGGTTTTAGAGGAGTGACAAAATATTATCCATGAAACTTTGTATAACTTTTGGAGGAAATTAACACAGGGTTATCCAGTTTCAGGGCTTATATTTCAACGAGAATATGAGAATCGATTCGCACAAAGATTCGCGTAATAAAACCAGCGAGAATCCATGTAGATTCTTGCTGCACCTCTGCTAGGATTCGCGTGAAAAGAATTGAGTCAATTTAACCCTTTAATTAACACAGCGGCAACAATTTAACAAATAGAAGGCTAACATGACCTGAAATATCCTGACACTATGTCTATAAAATCTTACAAATATGGCTGTCATTGGAACCGGCTCATTGAGCCGGTTCCAACGACAGCCATATTTGTAAGATTTTATTGGTAAATATTGTTCACTTAATTATTTTATCATTTATTTATTATTTATTGTTTAAAAAATTATCAAATTTAGTTTTAAAAATTAACAAGAGCGCACATATCGCTGAAGCAATACAATGTCCCCTACCAGACTAATGAGCATTAATAATTATACAAATGTTATAAACTAGATGTGATCAGCATGAATTCCATTGAAGCATTTCCAAAAAAAAGTCCAGAAAACTGATATTTTGGCGCTTTTCCATATTTCCAAGGGGCATAACACACACAAGAATAATGCAGTCAGCATGAAACTCAATCTTGATCTGTAAGTCATCGTTCTATAGTAGGTTACCAAGAATGAAATCATTCGGTTGAAGCATTTCCAAAAAAAGTCCCGAAAACTAAAGTATGACTGACAGACTGACTGACAGACTGACGGATGGACAGTGTACAAATGAAACTTGATCTGTAAGTCATCGTTCTATAGTAGGTTACCAAAAATGAAATCATTCCATTGAAGCGTTTCCAAAAAAAGTCTGGAAAACTAAAGTATGACCGACAGACTGACTGACGGATGGATGGACAGAGTGTAACTTGATCTGTAAGTCATCGTTCTATAGTAGGTTACCAAAAATGAAATCATTCCGTTGAAGCGTTTCCAAAAAAAGTCCAAAAAACTAAAGTATGACCGACAGACTGACTGACAGATGGATGTACAGAGTGTAAATGAAACATGATCTGTAAGTCATCGTTCTAGAGAAGGTTACCAAAAATGAAATCATTCCATTGAAGCGTTTCCAGAAAAAGTCCGGAAAACTGATATTTTGGCGCTTTTCCATATTTCCAAGGGCCATAACTCACAACAAGAATAATGCAATCAGCATGAAACCTAAACTTGATCTGTAAGTCATCGTTCTATAGTAGTTTACCAAAAATGAAATTATTCCGTTGAAGCGTTTCCAAAAAAAATCGGGAAAACTGATAATTTGGTGCTTTTCCATATTTCCAAGGGCCGTAACTCACACAAGAATAAGCAATCAGCATGAAACTGAAACTTGATCTGTAAGTCATCGTTCTATAGTAGTTTACCAAAAATGAAATTATTCCGTTGAAGCGTTTCCAAAAAAACTCCGGAAAACTAAAGTGTGACTGACAGACTGACAGACAGACAGACTGACAGATGGACGAGCGCAAACCTATAGTCCCTTCCGGCGATGCCGGTAGGGGACTAAAAAGGTGTGTTGGGTAAAAGGTTAACATGGGTTATCAGTATACAACAGTGGTTCAACCATAGTGGCCTCATGGAATCCTGGGACACTCATAGTAGGTATGGATTCTCACAACCATTTTCACGAGAATCCAAATGGATTCTCACAAATTTAGACGAAATATAAGCCCTGAGTTTGTACATCCCTGTAGAAGGAAGTCAGGATTTAATTTTGAATATAAGCTAACCTGATATAATGAATATTTATTTTCAATATCACCGAAATCTTTGATTTGACGCCAGTGATGATTTGCCTCCTTCTGGAACTTTAGGATAGATTCCTGGCTCTTCCACTGCCTCTTTGTCAAAATCTTCCTGTGTTCCTTTTCTATTTTCTGTAAAGCTATACACAACTGCTGGATCCAATCCCTTACATCAGGAAAGAGGGTTTCTTGCATTTTTACATCGTTCAGTTTGTAAGAGTTGATAAACGTCTCCATTCTCTCTACATCTCTGGCAACATTTTCCTGATAAAAGTTTCTGTATTTTAAAAAATTCTGCTCATTTGCTTTGTGATCAGCACTCTGTATGTGCTGATCCTTTGAATTCTGCAAAAAAATGAAAATTGACTGTTAGTTTCTTCATTAAATATTAGTGTTCAACAGATGATTGGAATCGGCCACCACAATCGGCCGATTGTGGGCAATCCGATGACAACAGCAATGGCTCCTGGAACATCGGTTCAACTGATTGTTGCCAAGATTTCTTTGTGATGATTCATTAACCACATTTTATTATCTTCTGCAATTGTTCAACTGCTAATGTAAAATGATGTCAGTGATACTATTCAATAAAGTTGACAAACAACCACAATGTGTATTCTCAATTTCTCTAGACGCCCCTTTACGGGATATACAAGTTAAACGACATGTGAAGCTTACAACTGAGCGTACTTGCGTCAATCGCCAGTTCATACCAGGAAAATGAAGGCTGCACTCCGCAGACTTAGATTGCAGTAAAATGACCAGTCGTGCACACTTGGGTGGTACAGGGGCTCTGAGAGCCACATTTACGACCCAAGTGTGCGCATCTGGTCATTTTACTGCAACCTGAGTCAACGACGTTTAACACTGTGAAATATGTTCAACTTAATGAAGTTCTTTCAAGGGAGCGTGGTGGCTCAGTAGGTAGAGGTGCAGGCTGCAAGCCGAGAGGTCCTCGGTTCGAATCCCACCTGCGGCAACCGCGTTGTGTCCTTGGGCAAGACACTTCATCTCCATTGCCCACGTGGGGGCACGATAACGCCGTGTACTAAGGCGTACTGCACGTCGATGGTACGCATGTCTTCAACCAATCTAACCCTGCCTGTGCTGCAGTACGGAGTTACGATGTTGGGGAGCTGGCAGCTGCTCGTCGTTGCTCGGTGGTTCTCTCTGGGTACTCCGGCTTCCTCCACCCATAAAACTGTCACGGTCATGATTAGCCATTGTGCATAAATATGTGACCTTAAACAAAAATAAATAAATAAATAAGTTCTTTCAAGCCTTGACTTGTCTAGTAGTGCACGGTATCACAATCAGAATCGGCATTGAAATCAGCTGATTGTGAGCTCAAATAACCGATAATTGGTCAGCGGCCATTTTTGGTAATCGGTTGAACACTATTAAATATTTCAATCATCAATCTTGTAAAGTGAACTGCTTAGTGGGGAAATAGAAGATCAGTGTTCACGCAGACCTCAAAGTTTTGGGTGCCAAATGGAATTTCTGTTCTGTGCCAAATGAATTTTTTTTGTGCCAAACGAAAGATTTGAGTGCCAAGTGGAATCCAATTGTAAATAAGAACAAATTAACCATGTCTCACCAATTGATTGCAACAAGGAGCATTCTGCAATGCTAGAGAATTGTAGATGGTGCCTTGTTGCACTCAAAGTATGATTCTTTAATTTAGTATTTCCTGGCTCTTTAACCCTTTACCCAACGAATCGCCCACATCTGCCCGTGTAATATGCAAATTCAGCAGCTGAAAAAAATATTATTTTTCGAAAAATTTCAACAAAACCATATCATGTGACCCCCTCTTTGGAATGAGCTCGTCGAGCTCATTCCAAAGAGGAGTGACATGATATGGTTTTGTTGAAATTTTTTTTAAAATTTAAAAAATGATATTTAAAATAATAAATTTTGAAATCGTCTGCGTTGGGTAAAGGGTTAAAGTATTTTAGTTGCAAAAAATGCCGCTCAGGATCACAGATCCAATGTCGAGTTGTGACCTTGACCTTTGACCTGGCGAGTCCAAGGTCAATAGGGTTCTTCCTCGCACCAAGGCCAACACACCTATGAAGTTTCATGACTCTAGGTTGAACCACTATCAAGTTCTCATCCGGAAACCAATTGTTGCGATATGCTATGTTCAAGGTCACTGTGACCTTGACCTTTGACCTGGTGAGTCCAACATCAATAGGGTTCTTCCTCGCACCAAGGCCAACACGCCTGTAAAGTTTCATGGCTCTAGGTTGAACCACTATCAAGTTATCATCCGGAAACCAATTGTTGCGATATACTATGTTCAAGGTCACTGTGACCTTGACCTTTGACCTGGTGAGTCCAAGATCAATAGGGTTCTTCCTCGCACCAAGGCCAACATACCTATGAAGTTTCATGACTCTAGGTTGAACCACTATCAAGTTATCATCCGGAAACCAATTGTTGCGATATACTATGTTCAAGGTCACTGTGACCTTGACCTTTGACCTGGTGAGTCCAAGATCAATAGGGTTCTTCCTCACACCAAGGCCAACACACCTATAAAGTTTCATGACTCTAGGTTGAACCACTATCAAGTTATCATCCGGAAACCAATTGTTGCGATATACTATGTTCAAGGTCACTGTGACCTTGACCTTTGACCTGGTGAGTCCAAGATCAATAGGGTTCTTCCTCGCACCAAGGCCAACACACCTATGAAGTTTCATGACTCTAGGTTGAACCACTATCAAGTTATCATCCGGAAACCAATTGTTGCGATATACTATGTTAAAGGTCACTGTGACCTTGACCTTTGACGTAGCGAGTCCAAAATCAATAGGGTTCTTCCCCTCACCAAGGCCAATCTACCTATGAAGTTTCATGAATGTGAGTTGAACCATTATCAAGTTATCATCCGGAAACCAATTGTTTAAGATTTACTATGTTCAAGGTCACTGTGACCTTGAGCTTCGACGTAGCATGCCCAAAATCAATAGGGTTCTTCCTCCCACCAAGACCAACCTATGTATGAAGTTTAATGAATGTGAGTTGAACCACTATCAAGTTATCATCCGGAAACCAATTGTTTACGCCCGCCCGCCCGCCCGCCCGCCATTCACCAAACTATAAGTCGAGTTTGACTTCGTCACAACTCGACTAAAAAGCCCCACAAAAGTAAAAAATATTGATAATAAATGAAAGTGTCAATGACACTGTAGCTTAACTTGACTGTGTGTTGCGTTTGATGAAGAGGATAATGTTCAATGTTTATGAAAGGATTATGAAATAAGACAAGAATTGTGATAATTGAGAATATGTTAATTTCTGTTCCCTGTAGGTTATGTTTTCAATAAAAATAATTTGAGGTGTAGACTGTACTAAAGAATTAAGGGGTGGGTTAATGTTGTCCTCACAGTTAATGTATGTCAACCAAAGTTACCAAGTTGCAGTGAAATTATTCCAAAACAAGTCATCCTATCAACAATGAAATCCCTTCATCAATACAGCCTGTAGACTGTGCTAATGGTTTTTGGGCTTTGGGCTTGTGTAGCCATCACGGTTGACCGATCGCAACCAAACGGGGATGTCCTTATCTAGACATTATACTGAGTCATCCTACCAAGTTACAATGAAACCCCCTTCCAAATACGACACGTAGTCTGTGCTAAAGGTTTTGGGGTTTTAGGCTCATGCAACCATCACAGTTGCATGAACATGACCAAACGGGGACGTTCTCATCTAGACATTATCTGGAGTCATCCTAAGAAGTTACAATGAAATCCCTTCATAAATTCGACCTGCAGACTGTGCTAAAGGTTTTTGGGCTTCGGGCCCCTGTAGCTGCCACAGTTGACCAATCCCGACCAAAAGGGGACATTCTCATCTAGATATTATATGGAGTCATCCTACCAAGTTACAAAGAAATCCCTCCATAAATTTGACCTGTAGACTCTGAAATTATGTGACAACGGGACGAGAACTATGGGTTGTAGCCTGTGATAAAGAAAAATGTGAACAGACTCACAGACTTCGGCACACGTGATGGCAATAGCTTATCTTGACTTTGTCAAGTTAAGCAAAAAAAAACTAAGGCCTAAAAAAATTAAAAATCTGTTTCTCAGGCCCTCCCGCATGGTCCTTTTGGCTGCCGCATGCTCTCTTTTTATAACCAATGGAAACTTGAAAAAAAAAAAAAAAATTAAATGGTTTATGTCCGATATTTTACCAAAGTTAAAAAAAATTGATAAATTTGTCGCTTGAGTGCAAGAAGGCTTTGCAATGCTTTAGCATTGCAAAGCCTTCTTGCTCTCAAGGGACGAAATACACCACCACCCATGCTTCTCCATAGATTATGAGGCCTAAAACATACCAAGGACATGAACTTTTGGTGGAAAAGAAATAATTACAGAAATAAAAAATAAAATAAAAACCTGCTCGCCCGCATAAAATTTTACAAATAATGGCCTGAGAAACAGAAGATCTGGGAGCACGGTGGCTCAATAGGTAGAGGTGCAGGCTGCAAGCCGAGAGGTCCTCGGTTTGAATCCCACCTGTGGCAACCGCCTTGTGTCCTTGGGCAAGACACTTCATCTCCATTGCCCACGTGGGGGCACGATGACGCCGTGTACTAGGGTGTACTGCACGTAGATGGTACGCATGTCTTCAACCAATCTAACCCTGCCTGTGCTGCAATGCGGAGTTACGATGTTGGGGAGCTGGCAGCTGCTCGTCATTGCTCGGTGGTTCTCTCCGGGTACTCCGGCTTCCTCCACCCGTAAAACTGTCACGGTCATGATTAGCCATTGTGCATAAATATATGACCTTAAAACATCAATAAATAAATAAATAAACAGAAGATCTACTTTGTGTGGCCTAAAAGGGGCCATTATTAACATGTATAATGTAATTTTCATAATTATTATGTATTCCTGTTTATTCACTCCAAATAAACGAGTCGCAAATATTTTATTATCTTCCGGAAGGTTTATAAAAAAAATTAAAGAAGACGGAAAAAGATAAAGTAGCAAAGAAATGTTTTGAGAAGAATGAGATTAACCCTTTACCTAACGAATCGCCTGCATCCGCCCCCATAATATGCAAATTGAGCAGTTGAAAAAATTAAATTTTTCAAAATATTTTGACAAAACCATATTAAGAGACCCCTCATTGGAACGAGCTCATTGAGCTCGTTCCTATGAGGGGTCACATGATACGGTCATATGATATGGTATCGTCTGTGTTGGGTAAAGGGTTAAATGGATACAGCTAACTCTGTCAACACGACAGACCGCTTTTCCAGTCCAGCTACATGATACGTCATAATTTCATTAAGTAGGATGGCTACTAAGTGAACAATTAATATTTTTAACGTGCAGACTTCAAATATTAATTGCTCTACCCCCAAATAATGGATATGGACTCTTCCAATTTTAGCCATTAAACTTACATGGAAGATACCACCAGTGTTCAAAGGGTAAATTCAGTTGACCTACGACAAAGAGACATGATTACACCAGTTATCATTTGATTACTTGACGGACATGAATTCTGTCTCATAGGCCCAAGTGAAGCTTCAAGATTCGATTTGGATTTGAATCCTTCTCGGGATTTGAATTGATTCGAATCCTTTGTCAGGTATTCAAAATTTTGAATCCATAGTGCAGTTTGTCATGTGCAAATCTCGATAATAATTTACACATTAATGTCCGCGAATTACCAATTTACGACTGTAATAACTGCAAAGTATAGATACATAACCCTTTACCCAACGAATCACCCACATCCGTCCGTGTAATATGCAAATTCAGCAGTTGAAAAAATATTATTTTTCGAAAAATTTCAACAAAACCAAATCATGTGACCCCTCTTTGGAACGAGCTTGTCGAGCTCGTTCCAAAGAGGGGTCACATGATATGGTTTTGTTTAAATTTTTTCAAAAAATTTAAAAAATGATATTTAAAATGATAAATTTTGAAATCGTTTACGTTGGGTAAATGGATAATTATGAGTGTGCAGTTTTTGAATTCTTTTATGTAAACAATGAAAAACTGGAGATACATTTTATCACAATTCAGTAACAGTCATCACGAGAATGTGGCAAGATACGATCACACTTGATGCAAATGTAAATACACATTCTGGACATTGAAAATACGTCTACCGCATTTTATAACCTAACGTCTTGACTATTTGCCAAAAAGGTGAAAATATGTTGCTTGTCATTATGAAATGGAAATCAGAACAAAATTTGAACTACTTTAGTTGAACTAATTTAATTGTCAACTTGGGATCTGTCTCAGGTGATAATACACACGCATACAAAATGAATGTGATTGCTTTTTGTTTCAAGTACCTTATTCGCACAATCATTCATGATTTGCATTCAATTTTTTATTGCAAAAATTGGAATAGTTGATTAGCTCATCAGATTAATTTCCTTTGATGGATTCAAATCGGATTCCAGAAGTTCGGAGTTGCAAGGGCGTACTGTCTCACAAGCATTGTCAGACAACAATTTTATTCAAAGCGACATGCTGAAATAACAAGAGGCCCCAGGGGGCCTGAGGGCACTCACCTGACATGGCAGCCTAAATATCAACCCAGAGAATTGATTTCAACAAGTTGCATCTGCTCCTCCTAAGAAAAGCTTATACCAAATATCCAAAGATTCTGACCAGTGGATCTAAAAAAAAAAGATTTTTAAAGAATATTCCTCATATTGAACTAAGTTATAATTCGGGCTCCCACAGGAAGCCCATATTTGAACCCAGGGACTTGGCTTTAACAAACTTGAATCTCACCCCCCTAAGGATGCTGCACACCAAATATCAAAACATTCAGACTGCTGGATCTGAAGAAGAAGATTTTTTAAGAAAATTCCTCATTTTGAACTAAGTTACAATTTGAGCTCCCACAGTGAGTCCAAATATGGAACTATGAACATGGCTTGAACAAACTTGAATCTCACCCCCCTAAGGATGCTGCATACCAAATATCAAAACATTCGGACTGCTGGATCTGAAGAAGAAGATTTTTAAAGAAAATTAATCATTTTGAACTAAATTATCATTCAGGCTCCCACAGTGAGCCCAAATATGGACCTAGGGACATGGCTTGAACGAAATTGAATTTCACCCCCCCTAAGGATGCTGCATATGAAATATCAAAACATTCCGACTGCTGGATCTGAAGAAGATTTTTAAAGAAAATTCCTCATTTTGAACTAAGTTATAATTTGGGCTACCACAGTGAGCCCAAATATGAACCCAGGGACTTGGCTTGAACAAACTTGAATCTCACCCCCCTAAGCATGGTGCATACCCAATATCAAAAGATTCTGTCTGCTGGATCTTGAGAAGAAGATTTTCAAAGAAATTTGCCTGAAATGCACTAAGTTCAAATTTGGGCTCCTATACTGAGCCCAAATATAAACCCAGGGGTCCGATTTGAACAAACTTGAATCAGATCCACCCCACAATGATGCATACCAAATATCAAAAGATTCTGTATGCTGGATCTGGAGAAGAAGATTTTTGAAAAAATTTGCCTGAAATGCACTAAGTTCCAATTTGAGCTTCTATAGTGAGCCCAAATATGAATCTAGTGAGCCGATTTGAACAAACATGAATCAGATCCACCCCACAATGTTGCATACGAAATATCAAAAGATTCTGCCTGCTGGATCTGGAGAAGATTTTTTAAGAAATTTGCATGAAATGCACTAAGTTCGAAATCGGGCTCCTATACTGAGCCCAAATATGAACCCAGGGGGGCGATTTGAACAAACTTGAATCAGATCCACCCTACAATGTTGCATACCAAATATCAAAAGATTCTGCCTGCTGGATCTGGAGAAGTAGATTTTTTTAATGTTTTTCCCATTGCCTACAGTGTTAAAAAGTGCGGACTCAGCACTTTTTCAAAGTCCTGAAAAAAGTACCTTGTGATCAAACTGATAGGGATTTTTTTTAACCATTCTATTCTACTGGATAAAAGTAAGCTTTATACAAAATAAGAATTCTCTGTGCCGTGTAGTTTTGGAGATATGGCAGTTTTAAGGTTTTTCCTATTTTTAGCTCCCGAGGTTCCCACAGGGCAATGAGAAAAAAATTGTTTGCATCAGTCAACTGCTTATGACCCATTACCATCTCATATCAAATTTGGTTCAAATCGATCTCACGGTTCTGAAAATAGAAATTTTAGGCGTGGCCAAAATTTTTGCCCCTCCCATAACGAAGGCAAATAATGCCCGACAAACTTCTCTTGAACAAACTTGATTCTAAACCTCAAAAGGACTCTGTATACCATATATCAAGTCTCTGCTACTGGTGGTTCATTAGAAGAAGATTTTCAAATAAATTGGCCATTTTTTCCACACCCCTCTGCTCAATATGAGCCGAAACCTAATTTGCATAAAAATCAAAATACCTCTATATAACCACTACTTACATGAAATTTAATTAAAATGTGGCCAGTGCTTTAGGAGAAAGAGGCTCGAACACCACCTTGATGACGGACAACGGACGACAGACGACGGACGACGGATGGAAGAAGAGTGATAAGAAAAGCTCACCCTGACTTTCAGTCAGGTGAGCTAATAAATCACACAAAGCCTTTGAGATCTACGAGAACTATATTTTTTGGTGCGAAATTTTTTACGACCTAAAAGAATTTTTTTAGTGCAATTGGCATCATTGCCCTCCCTCAACAGCACGAACACTAAAGATTAAAGATGGGTGGTATTAGAATTTTGACTTCGGAATCGGTTTCATTTTTTAATGGAGTGTACCTTGGTATTGGTTCGGTATTCGGTTTCGGACTTTACTGAGATTTGCAGATACAATATGTGGAGAGTGTATTATCACTAAATGACTCGCAGAGTGGGTATTCCACACAAGCAATAATTGAAAAATTGTTACAAAGCATTACCTGCACAAGCAAAATTTCAGCCAATCGACCTCTGGGTCAAACCTGGAGGTCCATTGGCTGAAATTTTGCTTGTGTTTTTTGTCGATATGTACATAATTTGAAAGTTAAAGCTTGGGTGATAACCACACTCCATGGGTGATTTAGTTACAATCCACTCTCCACGTACTGTACTTCCAAAGGGAAATTCAGATCAGAAAAATACAGAATAAGTTGTTCTTGTATCATCCTACCACAGCTAGTGTTCAACCGATGATCTGAATCGGCCACCACAATCGGCCGATTGTGGGCAATTGGATGACAATGGCAATGGCTCTTGGAACATCGGTTCAACAGATTGTTGCTAAGCATTTTGTGATGATTAATAAACAGCATTTTATTATCTTTTGCAATTGTTCAATTGTTAATGTAAAATGATGTCAACGATACCATTCAATAAAGTTGAAAAACCACCACAATGTGTATTCTTAATCTCTCAAGACGCCCGCCCCTTCACAAGTTATACAAGTTAAAAGACATGTAAAGCTTACAACTGAGCCTACTTGCAGCAGTCGCCAATTCATACCGGAAAAGTGAAGGTTGCTCTTCATTGACGCAGGTCGCAGTAAAATTACCAGTCGCACGTACTTGGGCTCTCAGAGCCACATTTACCACCCAAGTGTGTGCGACAGCCAATGAGCTCAACAGTGGCATTCTTTAACAAAAATACATAATATATCCACAGTAATATTGTGAATTGTTCTAAACACACCTTAACCTTTAAAGCTCTATTTCAGGTGTATGCAGTCTCTGAGCATGTGCCCTGACCATACCATCTTCAAGCGGTCGTGCTGAGAATAGACAAAGCACCTAGCTGGGCAGTGATTTCTAGACAAGTCTTGGCTGCCTGTTAAGGCAGCCAAGAATTTGGCTAGAAATCACTGCTAAGCAGCTGGACATGTACAGATTGTTATCAATTGAGAATTCAGGACAATTGCCCAGGTCCATGGGGGTTAACAAAAGTGAATAGAAAATCCACTTCTTGCATCAAAATCAACCATTCAATTGCTATCAAGCCTCAACAGGGCCTTAAAAAATGTGAATGTAGGAAAATCAGAAAATTAAGACAGTTTCAGTATTAAATGATTGGTTTGGTTTTTCGGTATGCCCATGATATTGACATCAGTTCGGTTTTTCGGTATATTGACCATCTCTACTATAGAGGATGACTACTGTATTTGAGGAGGTGTCACAATATTTTCATGTGCGACAGAAAAGAGATGGAAATTTTCCCAATCATTTTCGATTTCTTTGCAGTCATGAGTGAGATAATTCCGATACCTGCACTCAAAAACTGTAGATATATTTATCATGTGTGTTGCATTGGTTTAGTTGGTTGAGTGCTATAGAACACTATCAGGGCTCTATTGAAAAGTGTTGGAAGCCACTTTACAAAATATAAATGATGGTGAAATATTTCGGCAATCATTACCCTTTTTTTGTTTCAAAAACATAGGTTATGACCACTCGTTGGAACGAGCTCATTCCAACGAGGGGTCATAACCTATGTTTTTGAGACAGGACATGAAAAAATAATGAATATTAATTGGCGATTTTTGAGAATAGCGCTGGCCGGTTTTGGCCGTTACGTTGGGTAAAGGGTTAAATATTCAAATAAGGATGGTTATGTGAGAAATATCTGTCTCAGTAACCTCAGGTACCACACCCAAGCTTTGCCTATCTCAATAAGCAGTAATCTAGGTATCTCACCTAAGCCTTGCCTATCTCAATAAGCAGTAACCTAGGTAACTCACAGCCTTGCCTATCTCAATAAGGAGTAACCTAGGTAACTCACCCAAGCCCTGCCTATCTCAATAAGCAGTAACCTAGGTATCTCACCCAAGCCTTGCCTATCTCAATAAGCAGTAACCCAGGTATCTCACCCAAGCCTTGCCGATCGCAATAAGCAGGAAAGGGAGGGGGAAATATTTTACAATGCATCCGAGGGCTGAAAAATACAGATAGTTCATTTGAATAAAAGTGCCTCCAAAATAACACATTTACAAACAAGATCTGTATGTCCTCTGAGAGAGAAAATATCAAGAGTTTTCATGAATTTTTCTTATGAATCTTCAAGCGCTTTCTGGGTCTGTCACCTCCTATTATTTTGATCATCTCTTGAGTTCCCAATTTTTATGCCAAACCGACTGTACCTATCAATGAAGGGGATTTCCCCTCTGCACAATTATGTCAAAATACTGAAAAATCAAGTAGTAAATTTTTCCCATAATGCAATGGGGAATTTAACCAATTAAGTATTGTTTGAAAAGAGCTCAAACAAGATTGAATTGGCTAAATTCCCATTCTGAATGGGGATTTTCAAAATTTTGGAATATGCAGTGTGCAAAATTTGACGAGAACGCTCGTTTTGTTCGCGTTGTGGTTACGCAAATTTAAATGTATGCGAACGGATGACCGGTTAGCCAAAAGTTGCATCTTGAATGGTAAAGTCTGAGTAACTTAAGTGGTAGAGTGCTAAATTTTTTCTCAGCCTCAAGATTTGTTCACACATTTTTGTTTTGTTAGAATTCATCAGAGAGTGCCTTTTGGCACTCTCCCATAAATTGTAACAATGCAAATCGATGGAGATGAAGTAATTTTACTTTCAAGATAATATGAAGAACATCCATAGAATATGAAGCCTTTAACTTTAGGTACCTGCAGTTCAGAATAAAGCCCAAATATGGGCTTCTAGCACTCTACCAGTTAAGCAGCTATTCTTGTGTCTTGAAAGATTTTGAGACTTTTGCCATGAGAGGCTATATATATTTCTATTCCATGCAATATATGAATACTTCTTGTTAGTGATAAAAAAAAGCAGTTTCCCAAGAATTGTTACATAGCTGAGCATTCGGTTAGCCATCTCCAACCCACGTGAACGGTCAGTTGGTTAGTGTAATTTTTAGTTTAACTTGACAGAGTCAAGATAAGCTATTGCCATCACATGTACAGAAGTCTGTTCACATTTTCCTTTTGCACAGGCTACACCCCGTAGTTCTTGTCCAATTGTCATGAAATTTCACATGCAGGTTTGGGGTCATGTTTAGATGAGAACATCCCCTTTTGGTCACGATCATTCAACTGTGATGGCTGTCTGCGCTCAAAACCCCAAAACCTTTAGCACAGGCTACAGGTTGTATTTATGAAGGGATTTCATTGTAACTTGGTAGGATGCCTCTGTATGATGTCTAGATGATAACTTCCCCATTTGTTTGTAGTCTGTCAACCGTGATGACTGCCCGTGCCCAAAACCTGAAAACCTTTAGCACAGTCTACAGTTGTATTTATGGAGGGATTTCATTGTAACTTGTTAGTTTGACTACATATAATGTCTAGATGAGAATGTCCCCTTTTGATTGCGATCAGTCAACCATGGTGGTTGGTCAACTGTGATGGCCACAGGGGCCTGAAGCCCGAAAACCTTTAGCACAGTCTACAGGTCCTATTTATGAAGGGATTTCATTGTAACTTGACAGGATGACTCCAAATAATGTCTAGATGAGAACGTCCTCTTTTGGTCGTGATCATTCAGCTGCGATGGCTGTCCAAGCCCAAAACCAAAAAACCATTAGCATAGTCTAAAGTCCGTATTTATGGAGGGATTTCATTGTAACCTGGTAGGTTGACTCCATATAATGTCTAGATGAGAACGTCCCCTTTTGTCACGATCGGTCCACCGTGATGGCTGCCTGAGCTCAAAACCTGAAAACCTTTAGCACAGTCTACAGGTCATATTTATGAAGGAATTTCTTTGTAACTTGGTGGGATCACTCCAGATAGTGCCCAGATGAGACCGGCCCCTTTTGGTTGTGATCATTCAACCATGATGTCTGCCTCAGCCCAAAACCCAAAAAACTTTAGAACAGACTACAGGTCGTATTTATGAAGGGATTTCATTGTAATTTGGTAGGATGACTCAGTATAATGCCGAGATGAGGACGTCCCCTTTTGGATGCGATCACTCAATTGTGATGGCTACACAGGCCTGAAGCCCGAAAACCTTTAGCACAGTCTAAGTCTACAGGCCGTATTTATGAAGGAATTTCATTGAGAATTACATAATTTCTCCATTTGATGCCAGCATAACCCCTTATGCTAATTTGGTGAAGGAAACCAATTATAAAGCTAGTCCAGAGAATGAGATGCTTTATACTCATTTAAAAGTGTCTGAGGATTGTATAGAAATTTAAATTTTATAGTAAATTTCCTTTCTTATTATACCTACCACAATTGTTTACGACAGGCTTGCACTACAGTGGAAGTCCCTAACTCGGAAAATATACTCTCTATTTTGATCTTTCCCAAGGGATTTTGGAAAGAAAAGTGGTGCAAAAGCACCAAGAAAATTAAGTCAAAACTGGGTCGAGTGCTACCAGCGCACACCCAGTAGGGGACGCTCTTCTCATAGTACAGATTCATGGCTTCCGGTACCAGAGTGCAGTCAGTAACTAATGAATCATTCTTTTGAAACCGCCAACATTGGAGTTATGTGATTTGCAGGGAGGAAGGATTCTTACCCGAATAAGAAGATGAGAGGGCCTCGATGTAAACAATTGTGGTAGGTATAATAAGAAAGGAAATTTACTATAAAATTTCAATTTCTTATCAACCTACCTTACAATTGTTTACTACAGACTGAATAGACAATAGGATGGAGGGAATCACATAACCAACCCCCATATAACCCAATTGCACTGGAACCGTGGAAAGAGGAACCATAGCATCACAATCATTAGTAAGAGACAATGAGAGATGAGGCATACAGTTCTGTGCGATGCACAGACAGAAAGGACAGTAACAGCATAGAGCTAGAACTGACCTTGTAAGAAGCCTAATGGCTAGGTTAGACAACAGCCTGAGCAGAAGAAAGAGGGCCCAAAGCAAAAAGGTCCTCCGACTGCTCCTGCAACTGATGCGGTAGAAGGTGGAGAAAGTAAAATCATTTCTCCAGTAGGCTGCCTGCATAACATCCGACAACTTGACGGAGTTAGCATAAGCCCAAGAGGTAGACAATACACGCACCTCGTGAGCAGAAATACGATTGGTAATACAATCGCCAGTCGCTAGACGAGTATAAGCTGCGCGAGTAGGAAAACAAATCCATCGAGAAATCTTCTGTCGACCAGGAATAAGAATCAGAAAAAATTGTTTCCTACCTTGCCTAATGAACTGCGTCTGACTGAGATAAATGCGAAGTGCACGAACCGGACAGTGCAAAGAAAGGGTGATTACCCTCAGCAGAAGGAAGAGCCCTGATACACATAGGAGGTGGAGTCGTTTCTTGTATCTGATTCTTGGCCAGAAAGGAGGTAAACGTAACACTGTTGGGAGAGCTCCTGAAAAAGACCGGATCAACTGAAAGGCATAAAGCTCACTAACCCATCTGGCTGAGGCAAAAGCCATCAGAAAAGTTTTCTTGTATGTGAGAAAATGCATATCCACCTGGGATAAAGGTTCAAATGCCCCCCCCCCCCCTCCCCCCCCCCCCCCCCCCCCCCACCCAAGCAAGCAGCACCCAAGAAAGATTCCATCCTGGGATAAGCTGCAAAGTCCTAGGCCTTTTCAAAGAAAAGTGCCAAACAAGCATGGAGAGGTATGGATTAGTGCCAATACGATGCTGTCCCACATACGAAAAGGTCTCCGAAAGTATGGACATGTACCCTTTGATGGTAACAGGCTGGAGATCCTGACAATCAAACAGATATACCAGAAACTCCGCAATCTGTGTTATCAAAAGATTAGCATAATCAACAGAGAGATCGGCACACCATTGACAGAAGACCTTCCACTTAGGCGCATAGACTAAATCAGTGGAGTGCCTCCTTGAAGAAATGCACTCCATTTCTCATCTTGAAAAACCTCTACGGAGGAGACAGGACCTGACAGAAGATATGTGTGAAGGCACAATGAAGTCGGATCGACGTGAAACCTCCTTGGGTGACCTTGGCAAAGAAGGTTGCGATGTAGAGGGAGATGTGCTGGAACTGCCGCCAACACAGAGCGATCAGCATGATTCGACAACTGCAGACTCATATCTGCTAAAACCTGAGGCAGAATTGGAACCGGCGGGAAGGTGTAGCCGACAAGACCTTTCCAATAGAGTGACAGAGTGTCCACGGTGAAAGCCAGAGGATCTGGACACGGGGACACAAAAGTGTCCACCTGATGGTTCCAATGAGTCGCAAAGAGATTGATGTGGGAATGACCCCAGAGATTGCAAATCAACTGAAACACTGCCCTGTGGAGCATCCATTCACTGGAAATGACCCTGCCCCATCGGGACAGGGAGTCGGTTAGGATGTTCAGACGATCGGGAATGTGATGAACCACCACTCCTTCATTGACATCCTGAGCGAGCAGTAGAAGATCCTGAGCCAATTCGTACATGGGAACCGAGTGCAGGCTGCCAGGGTCCAAATGTAAGCAACCCCTGTTGAATTGTTGGACAACAGAAGGTCCTGGCGATTCGAAAGGTGGGGATCCACTGCCAGAAACTCAGAAGAGCAAGAAGCTCCTTCTGGTTGATGTGAAGAGCTGCTTGATCCTGGTCCCATGCCCCATGAAGGGAAAGACCTAGGGGATCCAACGCTGCACCCCATCTGAGATCGCTGGCATCTGCCATCAGAACATGATCAGACGTGGGTAAGTCCAATGAAACTCCCTGCATAATCCACTGAACAGCCATTCAGGGGAGAAGGTGATGATGAAGAGACCAGAGGATCGATATTCGGCCTCCAACGACTGAGCAGAAAGTGTTAGAGAGGTCTGACATGCAGCTGACCTAGAGGAATGAGATCCGTCACAGAACCGCAGAGACCGAGCAGCCGGAGAATACTCTGAGGTGTCGCAGACGTGGACTAGGACAGAGTCAGGGGAAAGGCTGAGAGAATCACAGCCCTCTGCCTGTATTCATCTGAGTACGGAAGTCCATCCCCAGATGACAAAACAACTGAGAAGGGACCAGGTCCGACTTCTCCTTGTTGACTCTGAATCCCAGCAACGTGAGCAGGCTCAACAGTGTGTCCACATCTGACTCCAGAAAGGCAGCATTGAAATGTCTCTGGAGGATATCGTCTACATATGCCGAAGTAGTCACCCTGGACTGTGTGCGATGGAAGGCTATCACATGCGACATCAGTCGGGTGAAGGCCCAAGGAGCCAGGTTGAGGCCGAAGGGCATGGCCTCGAACTGGTAAACTCACCGCAGAAAAGCGAACCTGAGATACTTTTGCGATGTCCAGTGAATCAGAATGTGAAAGTAAGCGTCTCACAGGTCGATGCTGGAAGCAAAATCTCCCTGGTGAGTGGCGTGGCGAACCGACCTGAAAGTCTCCATGCTGAACTTGGGAGCAATGATAGACTGGTTCAGGATACTCAGATCGATATCCGGTCAGAGTCGGCCGTCCTTCTCCGGCACCAAGAACAGACAGGAATAAAATCCCACTGAATGAATGTTCTTGACGACCTTGATTCCCCCCTTTGACAGGAGATTGTCTATCTCTGTGATCAAAAGTTCCCGACGAGTAACGTCTAAAGGAACTTGTGTTGGAAGAGGCACTCTCGACAGAGTGGGGTGCCTCCGGATGGATATCCGCAGCCCAGACCAAACAACATCTAAGACCCAAGGATTGGATGTGATTGTGGCCCAACGGTCTGTGAACTCTGATATCCTTCCTCCAACCTGGGACGAATTGAGGTGAGGACTTTCATTTCGAGCCCTGGCAAGGCCTGCGAGAGGAGAAAACGCCTCCTCTACTATATGAAGAATCCCGAGTTCTAGCATGCCGATGCTTACCCTCACCCTATGAGTAAGAAGTAGAAGCGGCGACAGGAGAATCAGCCCTTGGCTTCACAGAGGAAGAAGCAGAAGGGTTCTTGTTAGGCTTTGGACGGCCCCTGCCTCCAACAGACAGCTGATCTAGCTGACGTCATCCCGGACCGTCGGCTCAGAACTATGGAATAGTCACAGCCCCGCCAAAGAAGCAGATCGATGAGCAGCACACTGTCCCTCAGGAAGGGAATGGCTTGTGTCCAACACAGCGTCCTGGTGAACTAATTCCAAGTTAGCTGTGTTACAGGCATGAGTGTGAGTAAGATGCATGAGCGCCTTGGAAAGCACATGCAAAGGAACCTGTGTCATCAAACTTATCTGGAGACAGATAAGCAGCTAAAGTAGAGATGCCGTGATCTGAGAGAGAAAGCATGCCCAGCATCTCTCTCATGAAAGGCCAACAGGGACTTCAGAGACGCCATAGGAATAATGGCCGACTTGGGCTTGGAAAGCCAGAGGGAGGTGGAGTCCTGATCCAAGACCGTCAAAGTCTGGCAGACTGACAGATTGGCGGAATCGTAGGAACGATAACGCACTGGAGGCAAAAAAGTGTCAGTCCTGGTGAAGAATGAAGTCCTCATAGCCTTGAAACTCAGCTTAGGGTCCAAAGCTGTAAACGCTTCAACCACCTGTACCAACTGGCATGGTCGAAAGCACCCGCAAATGGGTTGCTCCACAGGCTGTAGGCGTGCGACCGATGATCGCGGCCTGGCTGACACTGCCTGCTGGTTTGATGGTTTGAGATCTGGAAGGAACTCGAACACAAAGTCAAGAGCTGCCCCCAAGTCAGAAGACTGTTGGCTCTCGACGTCAGGTATGTCTGACCCATCCTCTGAGTCAGAAGACACATAGCCCATCATGGGCAAACCAGCCAATGCCTCCCATGGTGTAGGCACACATGAGGGATCAGAAAGCGGCCCGCTTCCAATCCCGGGAGGCGGTGCCATGGGGGTGGGGTTTCAGTGTGGGGGGGGGGGGGGCCTGGAAACCACTAGTAGCCTCTCTGGAGGCAATGGGAAGGCTCTTGGAAAGAACCTGAGTGAGCAAGGAGAGGGCCTCCCAAGCTCACGGTCTGTGTCGGCCAGTATGAAGTGGCAACGAACCAGCCAAGTGACTTCAATCCTGACCCTTTTAACCAGCGAAAGGTCATGATCCTCAAATACACTCGATGCGGGGCGATGGGTGGCAGCCGAAACATATGAAGGCAGATGCGTATAGAGTTATGACATACTCCACGGATCTACAGTGCGGGAATTCAGGAGAGTCGCCGTGGACCTCTGAGGGACAGAAGGTCCAGGCTGCACAAAAAGCGTTGGTCCCACAAAACTTGCCATGGGACCAGAGTGCGTGGACACAAAAGCAACAGAGTCCATGGTGATCCCACCATGAACATCCGAATCCAATGAGAAAACTGCTGGGCTCGGCGGCTGAGAGACCACAGCAGAGGATTCGGTCGGCAACCTCTTCAGACTTTGCCGAGTTGAAGTCAGGGAAGGCTGAGGCCGATACCCCATGTCCACACTATCAGACATATCTGCAGACCCCTGCAGGGATAAGCTGAGGCTGGCTGAAATGGTGACAGATGACGTTGCAGACGGAACAGCAGTAGCAGCAGATACGACGGGAGCTGTTGAAACCGGTGGAAAAGTGGAGAGAGCAACCAAGCTCGGCTCCAAAGGAGGAGTCAGAATCCTAGTGATAGCCTCAGATGTCGACTGGAGAGGGGCCACAGGCCCAGGAACCAGGCATCTCTTCACCATCTCCTGCAGTATCCACCACAGTTAAAGACTGCTCATCCCCACAGAGGGGATATAACTCTCACCAGTAATGGTCATGTCAGGAGGCCCCGAACAACAGCATTCCCCCTCCATGTGGGTGTGGGAGGAACAGCCACGGGAATGCACAACATGCTTGGGCAAAAGGCATTGCCCTCAAGGAACAGTCCTGGGCATAACAGAGGTGAGAGCCATAGAAGAAAAGGTGAACTCAACAGATGTAGAAAGTAGAACACCCCCATCTACGAGAGAAAATAAAGGACCGACTGAACCCAGACGGCCGACAGGGACCTAAATGAAAGTGTCAATGACACTGTAGCTTAACTTGTGTGTTGTGTTTGATGAAAAGGATAATGTTCAATGTTTATGAAAGGATTATGAAATAAGACAAGAATTGTCATAATTGGGAATATGTTAATTTCTGTTCCCTGTATGCTATGTTTATGATAAAAATAATATGAGGTGTACACTGTACTAAAGATCTGAGGGGTGGGTTAATATGACCTCACAGTTAATATATGTGGCCCTCACAGTTAACGTATATCAACAAAAGTTACCAAGTTACAGTGAAATTATTCCAAAATGAGTCATCCTACCAAGTTACATTAAAATCCCTTCATAAATATGGCCTGTAGACTGTGCTAAAGGTTTTTGTGCTAAAGGTTTTCGGGCTTCGGGCCCCTGTAGCCATCAGTTTCCCAATTGCATCCAAAGGGGACGTTCTCATCTAGACATTATATGAAGTCAACCTACCCAGTTACAATGAAATCCCTTAATAAGTATGACCTGTAGACTGTGCTAAAGGTTTTTGGGCTTTGGGCTCTTTCAGCCATCATGGTTGAATGATCGCAACCAAAAGGGGACATTCACATCTGGGCATCATCTGGAGTGATCCTACAAAGTTACAATGAAATCCCTTCATAAATATGACCTGTAGACTGTGCTCAAGGTTTTTGGGCTTCGGGCCCCTGAAGCCGTCACAGCTGACCAATCACGACCAAAAGGGGATGTCATCATCTAGGCATTATATGGAGTCAAACTTATGGGTTACAATGAAGTCCTTCCATAAATATGACCAATAGACTATGCTAAAGGTTTTGGGTTCAGGCAGCCATCAAGGCTGAATGATCACGACCAAAAGGGGACGTTCTCATCTAGACATTATTTAGAGTCATCCTACCAAGACATTACATGAAGTCAACCTACCAAGTTACAATGAAATCCCTTCATAAATATGATCTGAAGTCTGTGCTAAAGGTTTTCGGGCTTTAGGCTTGGGCAGCCATCGTAGTTGAATGATCGCAAACAAAAGGGAACATTCTAATCGGGACATCATCTGGAGTGATCCTATGAAGTTACAATGAAATCCCTTCATAAATATGACCTGTAGACTGTGCTCAAGATTTTCGGGCTTCAGGCACCTGTAGCCATCACAGTTGACCAACCATGACCAAAAGGGGATGTCATCATCTAGGCATTATATGGAGTCAACCTAACAAGTTACAATGAAATCCTTCCATAAATACGACCTACAGACATGCTAAAGGTTTTTGGGCTCGGGCAGCCATCAAAGCTGAATGATTGTGACCAAAAGGGGAGGTTCTCATCTGGACACTATTTGGAGTCATCCTACCAAGCTACAATAAAATCCCTTCATAATTATGACCTGTAGGCTGTTCTAAAGGTTTTTGGGCTTTGGGCCCCTGAAGCCGTCACAGTTGCCCAATCGTGTCCAAAAGGGGACGTTCTCATCTAGACATTATATGAAGTCAACCTACCAAGTTACAATGAAATCCCTTCATAAATATGACCTGTAGACTGTGCTAAAGGTTTTCGGGCTTCGGGATCGGGCAGCCATCATGGTTGAATGATCGCAACCAAAGGGGACAATCTCATCTGGGCATCATCTGGAGTGATCCTGCAAAGTTACAATGAAATCCCTTCATAAATATGACCTGTAGACTGTGCTCTAGGTTTTCGGGCTTCGGGCACCTGTAGCCATCACAGTTGACCAATCATGACCAAAAGAGGATGTCATCATCTAGGCATTATATGGAGTCAACCTAACAATGTTACAATGAAATCCTTCTATAAATATAACCTTTTGCCTATGCTAAAGGTTTTTGAGCTCGGGCACCCATCAAGGCTGAATGATCATGGCCAAAATGGGACGTTCTCATCTAGACATTATATGAAGTCAACCTCCCAAGTTACAATGAAATCCCCTCATAAATATGACCTGTAGACTGTGCTTAAGGTTTTTGGGCTTTGGGCTCGGGCAGCCATCATAGTTGAATGATCGCAACCAAAGGGGACAATCTCATCTGGGCATCATCTGGAGTGATCCTATGAAGTTACAATGAAATCCCTTCATAAATATATATGACCTGTAGACTGTGCTAAAGGTTTTCGGGCTTCAGGCACCTTTAGCAGTCACAGTTGCCCAATCATGTCCAAAAGGGGACGTTCTCATCTAGACATTATATGAAGTTAACCTACCAAGTTACAATGAAATCCCTTCATAAATATATATGACCTGTAGACTGTGCTAAAGGTTTTCGGGTTTCGGGCAGCCATCATGGCTGAATGATCGCAACCATAGGGGACAATCTCATCTGAGTATCATCTGGAGTGATCCTAAGAAGTTACAATGAAATCCCTTCATAAATATGACCTGTAGACTGTGCTCAAGGTTTTCGGGCTTCGGGCACTTGTAGCCATCACAACTGACCAATCACGACCAAAAGAGGATGTCATCATCTAGGGATTATATGTAGTCAACCTAACAGGTTACAATGAAATCCTTCCATAAATATGACCTTTTGCTTATGCTAAAGGTTTTTGGGCTCGGGCACCCATCAAGGCTGCATGATCGCGATCAAAATGGGACGTTCTCATCTAGACATTATTTGGAGTCATCCTGCTAAGTTACAATGAAATCCCTTCATAAATATGACCTCTAGACTGTGCTAAAGGTTTTCGGGCTTCGGGCTCCTGTAGCCATCACAGTTGCCCAATCACGTCCAAAAGGGGACTTTCTCATCTAGACATTGTATGAAGACAAGCCACCAAGTTACCATGAAATTCCTCAATAAATATGACCTGTAGACTGTGCTAAAGGTTTTCCGGTTTTGGGCTTGGGCAGTCGTCACGGTTGGCAGATCATGCCCAAATGGGGAAATTCTCATCTAGACATCATAAGGAGTCATCCTATCAAGTTACAATGAAATCCCTCCACATTAAACATGACCTGCAGACTGTGCTAAAAGTTTTTGGGTTTCGGGCTTGGGCAGCCATCACGGTTGATAGATCATGCCCAAAAGGGGACGTTCTCATCTAGACATTATACAGAGGCATCCTACCAAGTTACAATGAAATCCCTTCATAAATACGACCTGTAGACTGTGCTAATGGTTTTCGGGTTTTGGGCTCGGGCAGCTATACCGGTTGCCCAATCGCGACCAAAAGGGGATGTTCTCATCTAGACATGACCCCAAACCTGCATATGAAATTTTGTGACGATCAGACAAGAACTGCGGGGTGTAGCCCGTGCTAAAGGAAAATGTGAACAGACGTCACAAACTCACAGACTAACAGACTTTCGCATGCATGATGGCAATAGCTCATCTTGACTATGTCAAGTTAAGCTAAAAACAGAAATTCTGCCCTCAACTAAGAGGAGAAACCCTGTCCATACAGCCCCCCCCATTGACACCTAACTCTAATACAGGGACTGATCAGGACTATTTAAAATACGCTCTAGTCCGGAGCCTATTTTTTCAATTCATGCGCCAGATTTCAATTTACGGAGTCACACTGCTGTTTGTAACACACACTGCAAGTATGTAATAGCTCTCATCAATTTCATTTAGTACACTGTAGCAAACATTAATCTTCACTGTGGTTTCTGATCAAGTCTTGGCTGCCTATTTAGGCAGCCAAGACTTGATCAGAAACCACAGTGAAGATTAATGCTTGGTAATTAAGACTTGAAGTATTAACTTAAGCACTCTACAACAATGATAAATGATAATCATATATATAATACATGTAAGAGTGTCTCTCTCGATTATCCATCGAAAGAATATCAAACTAGAACTATCACTGAAGGTGATTAATACCCCCGCTTTGGGTTTTTAGAGGAATGCACTTCTGATCATGTAGGCGAAGGCCATAAGGAAATGTATACATAAAGATCATTTTTTGTTGTTGAAATTTGTATTTGCATGTGGCCTTCCACAGAACAGCACTGAATACTTAAAGAGCCCACACATATATGGTTTACATTTGGAAAAACACATTTACAATGTGCAACATGTATTCAAAATCGGTTCATTAATGTAGGAGGAGTTGCACACACAAGAATCCCATTTGAAAACCCATAATAAATCCAAGTTAACGGGAGATAACCTGGTTAAAATTGTCGCAGATCAAAAATTTGGGAATATGCATATGTTCACTTAGTTGTGATAATGTTTGAAAGGTTTCGTCAAAATTGATTGATAAATGTAGGAGGAGTTGCACGCACAAGAATTTCATGTAGAAACCCATAATAAATCTAAGTTAAAGGGAGATAACCTAGTTAAAATTGCCACAGCTCAAAAATTTTGGAATATGCGCATGTTCACTTAGTAGTGATGATGTCTGTAAACTTTCGTCCAAATTGATTGATAAATGTAGGAGGAGTTGCGCACACAAGAATTTCATGCAGAAACCCATATTAAATCAAAGTTCAAGAGAGATAACCTGGTTAAAATTGTCGCAGATCAAAAAGTTTGGAATATGCACATGTTCACTTAGTAGAGATGATGTTTGAAAGGTTTCATCAAAATCGGTTCATTAATGTAGGAGGAGTTGCGCACACAAGAATTTGTTCGAACGGAAAGACATAATAAATCTAAGTCAAAGGGAGATAACCTGGTTAAAATTGTCGCAGATCAAAAATCTTGGAATATGCGCATGTTCACTTAGTAGTGATGATGTCTGAAAAGTTTTGTCCAAATTGATTGATAAATGTAGGAGGAGTTGCACGCACAAGAATTTCATGTAGAAACCCATAATAAATCTAAGTTAAAGGGAGATAACCTAGTTAAAATTGCCACAGCTCAAAAATTTTGGAATATGCGCATGTTCACTTAGTAGTGATGATGTCTGTAAACTTTCGTCCAAATTGATTGATAAATGTAGGAGGAGTTGCGCACACAAGAATTTCATGCAGAAACCCATATTAAATCAAAGTTCAAGAGAGATAACCTGGTTAAAATTGTCGCAGATCAAAAAGTTTGGAATATGCACATGTTCACTTAGTAGAGATGATGTTTGAAAGGTTTCATCAAAATCGGTTCATTAATGTAGGAGGAGTTGCGCACACAAGAATTTGTTCGAACGGAAAGACATAATAAATCTAAGTTAAAGGGAGATAACCTGGTTAAAATTGTCGCAGATCAAAAATCTTGGAATATGCGCATGTTCACTTAGTAGTGATGATGTCTGAAAAGTTTTGTCCAAATTGATTGATAAATGTAGGAGGAGTTGCACGCACAAGAATTTCATGTAGAAACCCATAATAAATCTAAGTTAAAGGGAGATAACCTAGTTAAAATTGCCACAGCTCAAAAATTTTGGAATATGCGCATGTTAACTTAGTAGTGATGATGTCTGTAAACTTTCGTCCAAATTGATTGATAAATGTAGGAGGAGTTGCACACACAAGAATTTCATGCAGAAACCCATATTAAATCAAAGTTCAAGAGAGATAACCTGGTTAAAATTGTCGCAGATCAAAAAGTTTGGAATATGCACATGTTCACTTAGTAGAGATGATGTTTGAAAGGTTTCATCAAAATCGGTTCATTAATGTAGGAGGAGTTGCGCACACAAGAATTTGTTCGAACGGAAAGACATAATAAATCTAAGTCAAAGGGAGATAACCTGGTTAAAATTGTCGCAGATCAAAAATCTTGGAATATGCGCATGTTCACTTAGTAGTGATGATGTCTGAAAAGTTTTGTCCAAATTGATTGATAAATGTAGGAGGAGTTGCACACACAAGAATTTCATGTAGAAACCCATATTAAATCAAAGTTCAAGAGAGATAACCTGGTTAAAATTGTCGCAGATTAAAAAGTTTGGAATATGCACATGTTCACTTAGTAGAGATGATGTTTGAAAGGTTTCTTCAAAATCGGTTCATTAATGTAGGAGGAGTTGCGCACACAAGAATTTGTTCGGATGGAAAGACACAATAAATCTAAGTCAAAGGGAGATAACCTGGTTAAAATTGTCGCAGATCAAAAATCTTGGAATATGCGCATGTTCACTTAGTAGTGATGATGTCTGAAAAGTTTTGTCCAAATTGATTGATAAATGTAGGAGGAGTTGCGCACACAAGAATTTCATGTAGAAACCCATATTAAATCAAAGTTCAAGAGAGATAACCTGGTTAAAATTGTCGCAGATTAAAAAGTTTGGAATATGCACATGTTCACTTAGTAGAGATGATGTTTGAAAGGTTTCATCAAAATCGGTTCATTAATGTAGGAGGAGTTGCGCACACAAGAATTTGTTCGGATGGAAAGACACAATAAATCTAAGTCAAAGGGAGATAACCTGGTTAAAATTGTCGCAGATCAAAAATCTTGGAATATGCGCATGTTCACTTAGTAGTGATGATGTCTGAAAAGTTTTGTCCAAATTGATTGATAAATGTAGGAGGAGTTGCGCACACAAGAATTTCATGTCCGGAAAGACGGACGGACGGACGGATGGACAGACGTACTGACGTACGGACGTACAGGGCGATTCCTATATAGCCCCCACTTCTTCGAAGCGGGGGTATAAATATGATCTGAGAAGTTACGCGCCAACCGAGAACCCTATTTCTGAGATTTAAGAGCCAGGTCCTGATGTTTCAGAACCAAATACGCACTGGCACATGCCCAGGTCGGTCCCTGCCAATAATAATAATAATATCCAAACAGAAAACATAAATTTATCAAACCAAAAACTTTATATCCAAACCGCATAGTACGTGAAAATCGTACGCGAACACAGAGAATATATAAAAATACAATGAAAATGTGGTGGACAATAATAACGAGTATATATAAAACACAGTCCTCTTATTATACGATCCTCAGATCCATAATTCCAGTCACAGGTAACCATTATCAACGAGTTGAATTATCACTGTTTCTTAAAGAAAATGGATGTCTTGCCATGCCGGCAGACGAAAAAAGAATGATTCATTAGTTACTGACTGCGCACTGGTAGTGGAAGCCGTGGATCTGTAAAAGGAGAAGAGCGTCCTCTACTGGGTGTGTGCTGGTAGCACTTGACACAGTTTTGGCTTATTTCTTCTCGGTGCTTTTTGCACTATTTTTCTTTCCCAAAATCCCTTGGGAAAGATCAAAATAGAGAGTATATTTTCCGAGTTAGGGACTTCCACTGCAGTGCAAGCCTGTAGAAAACATTGTAAGGTAGGTTGATAAGAAACGCTCGTTTGACATGTGACATATACAAATGCTTCACAGTGAGCTACACTTTAAAAAAAGTACATGAGTCATAGTTATTGCTTCACACCGAGCTACACATTAAAACCACCCAGCACCGATGCTGGACTACTGTCTCTGGAGGAGGCATTCCCTTGCTTTTCACTATAAAGCCAGATAACTTAAGGGAAAAACCATCCCCCCCACCCCCCTTCTCCTTGATCTGAAGGAAATTTCCTCAGAACGAAGAGGGCAGTGGAACGGCATAGGTGCTCCAGCAGACTGCCATTTAAATTATGGATGACATTCAGAGCAACAGAAAGAGGACTGAAAGATCTAAGGTCACCAGAGGTACACTCTAAATTCCTAAGGTAAAACCTGGTAGATGAAGAGGGCTGTGTCCAGAAGGCAGCCTTCATAAGATCAGTAATGGCTATACTGGTAGAATAAGCCCAAGAAGCAGACAGTGCTTCAACCTCATGTGCTGAAATCTTGTTGACAGAACGCTGATCCGATGATAGACTTTCATAGGCGATACGTATTGCCAGCGGAATCCATCTAGCAATAGAATGAACAGATACATCCTTTCTATTAGGAATCACAGAAAGAAAGAACCTTTTTCTTCCCTTTCTAATAAAACTTGCTCACTGTTTATAAATGCGCAGTGCTCTAACTGGACACAGCAAAGGTCTATGGTTGTCCAAGGACAGTAAAGCCTTAATAATAATAGGCTCTGACCACTTATCCAGAATCTGATTCTTAGCCAAAAATCCTACTTCCGTAGTGAGGATAATAGTATTACCCACACTACAGTAATGGGAATCATCAACAGATAATGCATGAAGTTCACTAACTCTTCTGGCAGACGCAAAGGCTAAGAGAAAGGTCATTTTATAGGTCAAGAATTTGAACTATACATCGTCTAACGGCTCAAACGGAGCTTCTTGAAACTTCAACAGAACCCAAGCCAAATTCCATTTAGGAATTAATCCGAGGGTTCTAGGTCTATTAATTGAGAAATTTCTAACTACCCGGTAGCTTCGATAAAGAAGAATTTGATCCAATAGCCAAGTTATCATGATGAGCAGAAGTGTCTGATAACATAGACTTATAGCCCTTAATTGTGATGGGCTGCAAGTTTAATACGTCAAACAAGTAGACCAGGAAATTGGCAACCTGAGGAATGGTCGGATCGTAAATGTCTGCAGACTGGTCCGTACACCAACGGAAGAAAACCCTCCACTTCGCTGCATAATTCAATGAACAGGAGGTCCTCCTCCATAACAACTGACTAATTTCACTCTGGGTAATGGCAAATGAACCAGATTGTTGTGAGTCTTGAAGTTCATTCCCAAGTGAATGAAGGACTTGGGGGGGGGAGCTAGATCCGACTTTTTATCGTTTACTATGAAACAGAGACGTCGGAACAACTGAAGCAGACTCTGAACATCGTTCTGAAGAATAATTCTGTCACTGTATCTCTGAAGAATGTCATCCAAGTAAGCCGACGTTACCACTGCCAAATGAGCGCGGAAGTATGACATTATCAAATTCATTATTCGAGTGAAAGCCCAAGGAGCCAGGTTCAGACCGAAGGACATCGCTCTGAACTGATAAACCTCTCCTTGCACGGCAAAATGCAGGTACTTTCTGAATGCCGGATGTAAATGTATCAGGACATGAAAGTGTACGTCCTTTAGATCTATGCTTGATGCATAGTCATCCACTCGAATGCTTGCTCTTACTGACCGAATGGTTTCCATACATGTATAGAACTTTAGAGCTGTGATCAATTTGTTTATCCAGCTCAAATCTATTACCAGTCAGAACGAGCCATCTGGCTTTGGTACGAGAAACTGGTGTACCTCCACAAGGAGAGACTCTCTTTTGGAAGAATTCGCTGGAAGATTTGTCCAATGCAGACTTCTTGTAAGTTGGGGCTTTGCTCGGAATGATAGCAGCAGGCCTGCCGAGACTACATTTCTCACCCACTGATCTTCCATAATTTCCATTTAGTTTTTCGTGAAGTTTGATAACCTTATGCCAACTGGAAAGCAATAGAGGTCTAGACCATCACCTGTATGACTTGCAAGGCTTGCGGGAGGAGTAACTGTGTCCTCCCCATGAAGAACCTCGTCCTGTGAGCCTAGGGTCGTCTCACTTAATGATAAGACTTGCACCTCTTTCCTGATTCACTATATTAACCCTCTGCACTCTGATGTCAAAATGGCAAAGTTTTCAGCAGCAAATGTTTCCCATAATGTAGTTTGATATTTAACCAAATATACCTTGTTTGACAGAGCTCAGTGAGCTCTGTCAAACAAGATATAATTGGTTAAATCCATAGTTAAACAAGAGAAAAACAGAGGGATTCGAGAAAATTCTGGGGCATTACCAGTGTGCTAGGGGTTAACGACCTCTGGAGTAACTAACTGTAAGAGGGTTTTCTAGACCCTCGTGAGGAGCTTCCTTTCGATGATTGGGAACTGGAATGACCTCACCTACTCCGGCCAGCTGATGATTGTTGTTGAGATGCTGATCTCAGTAGCAGTGACCAGGAACTTTTTGGTAGCTTGTTCATAGACTAAGGAAAGCTTGTCGTCAAACAGTGTGTGTCTGGAGACGGGAGCGACTTGGAGAGAGCTTTTCATCCTGTCTACGATAATTAATGATGACACAAGGGCTGCATCACATCTAACCAACTCCAAATTTGCAACTGAATGGGAGGAGTGGTACGTGGCTTACATGACTGGCTTGGAAAGAACTCTTAGCAAGGAACATCCTCAAATTCCTTTCCATTTAGAAGCTGCACCAGAGCCCTGGTGAAATGATCTGTGTAGGACATAGCATCTAGAATCACTCTATCAGAAGAAATAGAAGATTCCATCACATCCGAGTGTAAACTGAATGATGTAGGCAAGGATATATACAAATCCCCAGCCTGCTCATCCAGACGCAGAGGAGTTCTCTGAGCATCTTCTCCAACCGTTTTAAAATAATGTGATCCAGGAAATGGTATACTGATTGAAGATGCAGATAAGAAACTGCCTTTCTTTTTCAAACTTGCTAGGTTGAATATGGTGTTGTTAATGTGGCCGAAGGCCTCCAACACTTGCCAAGAGAGTCACGGGAAGGAAAGAACATCATCTTTCCTTCGCACGACATCTCTGTCTAGCGACGACAGCCATTTCTGTCTAGCAGACGGAGCTTGCTGATCAGGTTGAACAAGGTCAGGATAGTATTAATGAATGAAATTCATGGCTACCATATGTTGTTCCAAAAGGGAAGGGTAATCCTCCTGCTCCCTTTCACCTTCCGACTGATTCAGCTGAGAATTTCGGTCAACAGCATCTGTATGTACAGATGACCGGACCAACCAAGCACTGTCTGACAGCTCACCACCAGAGTATGTGGAAGGCTGCTCTTCCACTTGCTGGGAAGCTGCGATGAGCTGCGCAATTTGCTTGAGGAGCAGCGGTCTTCTGTTTTTTCGCCGCTTGCTACTCCTGGGACGGAGATCTGGACGTAGATCTCTTCTCTGAATGTCGCAATGAATGAAACCTCGGATCACTAGCTACCAGATGGCCCGACTTCACGGGCAAAGACTGGGAACGTCTTCACACGGCTACTTGGATATCCGCAGTCGGGTAGCCAGTGTGCTTAGGAAGAAGCCATAACTGCAGCCAACCCCGGCTGCAGTTTAGATTGAGCATCCCGAGCGGCAAGTGTGGACGTTAGATCCAAATCAGTGAAGTTTCTCAAAACATTTGGCTCCAATTGACATGTGCACTTACTGTGTATAAGTAGTGCTGAATAAATCAAAGTTCATCTAATTTGAATAATTTCCGCACGAGAAAAAAACCTGTATTATATGTGATGTATTCCACGTTACTAAACATTCATACAAAAATTTATTCAAATCAGAACTTTCATAAGAAGTTCCGTACAAAAAATTGATTGCACTAATTTCAGTACAAAATGACTGCTGGTGGCCATTTTGAATTTTGGACCAAACCCAAAAACACTTGTTCTCGTCCCACGGTGATAACAAAGGTACCCAAGATATGTGCACTTACTGTGTATAAGTAGTGCTGAATAAATCAAAGTTCATCTAATTTGCATAATTTCTGCATGAGAAAAAAAACCTGTATTATATGTAATGTATTCCACGTTACTAAACATTCATACAAAAATTTATTCAAATCAGAACTTTCATACAGAAGTTCCATACAAAAAATTGATTGCACTAATTTCAGTATAAAATGGCTGCTGGTGGCCATCTTGAATTTTGGACCGCACCCAAAAACACTTGTTCTAGTCCCACGGTGATAACAAAGGTACCCAAGAAGTTTCGTAAAGTTCAGTTCATAAATACGGCCTCTAGCCTGGGCCAATTGAACTGTTGATGCTGGACAGATGTCCAGATGGATGACGAGGCATGGCATAACCTCAAATTTGACTACATCAAAGTTGAGCTAAAAAGGGCTTAGCTCTGGCAAAAAAGTCTGATCAAAACTATAATCATAGATGCACAGATTCCCATGGTAATGAACATACATCCATGCCAAGTTTCAAAGGAATCAACATCTTAGAAAATCTCTGCACAAAATTCTAGCATTCTAAGACAAGCCATAAAAGGGAATAACTCTGGCAAAAATTGAACGGAACTATAATCGCAGGTGCACAGGTTCCTATGGTAGTGAACATTCATACCAAGTTTCGAGGACAATGGTCCATAAATGTCAGAGAAAATCTCTAGACAAAATTGTCTATGGATGGATGGACATACAAGGTGATACCAGAGTTCCCTGCCCCCCACCCCCAACTTTGTTGTGGTGGGTATACCAAAAAGACACTCAGATGAACTACAGAAATCAATACAATGATAAATGGCACTGTACCTGGTTAAAAGTAGTACTTAATGTATCCAGTCTCTCCAGACTACTTTCCTCAATTATATCCTGGGAAGTACTGGTATCTCCAGTGTTCTTCAAACTGGCAGTTTCCTCTTCATCTGGTGATTTGAAAAAAACATCACAAAAACCACACATTGTTGAATCAACAGAGAATGAAGAAAAGTCATTCTGTTGCACATTCTTTGCCAGGGATTTCGACATGAAAGGGGTGCATTCGGGAGATTTTGCTGCCTCATTCTGATACTTCTCATCATCTGCTCCATTACTTGCTGTCTTTGAATATTTCACAACCTGCTCTATCTCCTTGTCTGTCAATTCAAAATCTTGCTCATAGTTTATCAATTCACTCCATGAGTTTATATTTTGTGGGAATGTTTTTCTAAATGCTGTGTAATAGTCGATACTTTCAACTATTTGTTCAGTTTGGCAATTCCAAGTATATTGACCAAAAACATCATTTCTTCTTTTCAAAAACTGGCCAGTGGTTTTGGCAAGATCAGCAATACCTTTTGCATTCTTTATATCTTGAAATAACTCTTCTAGCCTCTTTGGCAGTTTCACAGTTGTTTTCGATTTCACTTCATCTCCCAAATTTAAGTTTGAATCATTAGTTTTCGATTCCATTTCATCTCTCAATGCCGAATCAATATAGTGAATTAAAGTCCTTAACTGTTGCTGAGAACTGATAGAAACACATTTTCCAACATTACAAATGAGAACTAGACAAAGCACCAATACTCTCTCTGCAAGACCTTGAGTGTGATCACCTTTGCTAATCTTGAAAACTTTTTTTAGTAAACTGATTTTTGTCACTTCAGATCCAACAATCAGATGAATCATTCTTGCCAAACGTTCATGGATTGTTTCAACAGATATTCCTTCCCTTGGCTGCCATGCATGAATATCATCTTGTAAAAATTTACGGCCTTTTTTAGAACTTGCCAGGGCTGCATCAACATAATGTGTAATGTCCAGATATCTAGCAGGTAGAAAGAATCTGATGTCTATCCCTTCTTTCCCACTCAACTTAGCTACAAGCATGAATGCCAAAGCTGTGTAGTATTCCATCCAAAAACAAAGAATGTTGAAATCTGGTAAACATCTGTGTTTCTTTTTATAAGAACAGAGAACTATAAACTGAGTGAACTTGATGAGGGATTTAAATGGATCTCCTTCAATGAGCTTGTCTATGGCATCCACAAATCTACGTGCAATACACAAGTAAACATGACTGCAGTTAATTTCAGGTGGAATAAACACATGCTCACTGATGTAAGTTTGCTGCTTTTTAATATAAGTTTGCTGCTCTTCAATGCTGTTGAATTCTGTTTCAATTTTTTCTAACAGTATGCTGTTAAATTTTGTTTCAATTTTTTGAAACAGTTGTTCAATATTCACATCAAACCCAAAAAGATATTTCCAAAATGCAATTTTCACCATGGAATCAGTGCTCTCAGAACTCCAATTCAATCGTTGTGCATTCCAATCCAAGTATCTTTTTAACTGATTTGAAACAGTAGGCATTTTAAGTTGTTGACAGATGAAGTGTAAGTTTTTCAGCTGACAGTTAGCATCACTACTATCTGAGAACTTGGGATGTGATCGAGATGAATGTAAAAATTTCAACAAACTTGTACAAGAGGCATAATTTGTTAATTGTTTCATATCTGTCCATGCCTTATTTAGATCGGGATAGTTTGTAAAAAACTTCTTACAATCAAAATCGATGATTGTACCATCCAGCATCACATGTAATGATAGAATAATAAGTTGGTCTCTGATTGTATCCTCTTTTTCAGGTTTATGATTCTTGGGACATCTACATCCTGCCTGATAATTGTAACACTTGGTTAAACTTCTTTCTGCATCCTTCAGCCATTGTTTAATTTTCTGAATCCATGTTATTCCTGTTGAAATAAGATATAAGCAAATTGCATTATATGCCTCAACTCTACCAAGTTTCACTTCCCTGAGCTTCTTTTCTTCTTTGGACAACTTCAGTACGGAAAGACACTTCGGAATCTCTTTGATGTTTATTTGGACTTCATTATTATTAACTATCTGTAGTCCATAAAACTGAGCATATTGCACTTGTCGGAATTTCTCATCATTTGTAGATGGATTACAAAGACATGAAATAACCTGTATTAATTTTGATACCCCACAAACAAGACTTTGTAGATCAAAGATACCCTTGGAATCAGGAAATCTGAAACTTATTTCAATGCAAGCCAATTGACCAGCAATGTTAGATGGCGTGGCATTTGAAAAAGCTTTATATGCCTCTTTTACCATTTGTCTATCATCCAACCACTGTGATAATAGAATGTAGGCTTCACCAATGCCATCATTATCTCCTGTTTCTTTATAACAGTTCAGAGAATCAAATAAAAGTTTCTCAATTTGCTTTTTCTGGTTTTCATCATCTTTAACAGCATCTTTCATACACAACTTTGCTTTACAAAGATAGGCAAATCCAACATAAGTAGTTAAACCAGACATTTTGGCCAAACTCAATGCTTCATCAATTTTGCCAAAATTTAAAAGTAATTTCACAGCTTCAGTTTCTTCTCCTGAAAAATAAAAAAACAACATATTGATCAGGATTGATACATACAGATTATCATTATTATGTGCATGTCTTGTGATTTGTATCATATTCGAGGAGGTGTCTTCATAAAGGGATCTCAACGAGCCGGCTTTGCACGTGAGTTGTGATACCATTTTTGGACATCACCAAGAGTCTGATGCAAATCACAGGACATGCACATCATCATGATAATTCATTTATCTAACAATTCTGTCACATAAACAGATTAAATCTTAAATTATTAACCCTTTACCCAATGCAGACGATATCAAAATTCATTATTTTATATATCATTTTTTCAAATTTTTCAAAAAATTTCAACAAAACCATATCATGTGGCACCTCGTTGGAACGAGCTCGACGAGCTTGTTCCAACGAGGGGTCACATGATATGGTTTTGTTGAAATTTTTTGAAAAATAATATTTTTTCAACTGCTGAATTTGCATATTACGCGGGCGGATGAGGCCAATTCGTTGGGTAAAGGGTTAAAACAGTTTTGAGACATAATGTTGGGCAAGAAAAAGTTTTTAAAAACATATTTTATGGAACTATATTATTGTGCACTCTGACAAACAATTAGTGACACGGTCACTGCAATTGTCAAAGTTGTGCTGTCAAATTGTTCAATCTCAGTGTCACTTCCTATGATGATTAGTGCTCAAACAACTAGTGAATTCCAAAGTCGACTAGTCAATACCCGAAAGTCAAGTCGACTTTGTCTAGTCATTGGTGATAACTTGTCTCCTTATAACAGTGTTGGTGTTCCAGTAGAGTGCCGCAGGTCCAAATTTGGCTTCACTTGGGCATTCATATACTGCAACTTACTGGAACATTATTCTGTTAATGTGCTTCTAATTATTTTAAGAGTGAAATTATATAGTCTTATTTAATTTGCCTTGTTGCGATTTATGGGAGAGTGCCTACAGGCACTCTCCCATAAATTGTAACAAGGCAAATTAATAACATATCCTGATAGCCAAAAATAATTCAGCACTCTACTAGTTCCAGTTAAAACAAACTACTGTCACTACTATTAGATGACAATAGATGTATACACTGATTGCCCAATATTGCTGTTCAAACTGTCTGATAGTGGCACAGAAGGGATACTATTTACCTAAAAGCTTGAACTCCCCCGACTAGTCGACTGCACAATTGAGAGTTGACTACTGGTTTGTCCAGAGTCGACATCGACTAGTCGACTAATCGTTTGAGTACTAATGATGATCCGCTTGAATTTACAGTTTGCGTCAAGGGCACATCCTCAGGAATCGGGTTGGTATAATATTGAATTGTGCAGTTTCTATTTATTGTAAAAATTTTAGCCAATTGCACTACTGGACAAGCAACCCATTAAAAACCCATTAAAACACCAAAAACCATTATTTTTACCCATTAATTCTTGTAATGAAAAAAGTAATGGCTGGGTAATGAAACCATTAAAATTGCTCAATTTAATGGTCATTTTCATGTTTGGCCATTAAATTTGCCATTAAATATGGTCTTCATACTTTTCATGCCCACTAACACCCATTAAAATTTGTAATGACTTTATTTAATGGCCATGATTGGGTTTTAAACTCATGGCCATTAAATAAAATTAGATAAATTAATGCCCATCACACTGTCATAATGCATTTTTAATGGGCATTAAGCAAACCCATGTTGACAATCATAGATTTCAAAAGAATTAATGGCCATTAAACCAATTTAAATAAAAGAAATCACCCAGAAGGGTTTTTAATGGCCATTAAATTGTAGCTCCAGTGAGGTAGAAAAATTCATGGGCATTAAAATATTGAATATCTTTCAATGACCATATGAATAACCAATGTTTAAAGGTTTATCATATCGATTTGACAATTTATTGGAATTCTCTTTCATAAAAAGTACCAGTTCTGAAATAAATACATTTCCCCATGTACATCATCTACTCACAACCTACAAGTCCTAGCATATTTGGTTGTAAATAAATGTTCAGCAATCACAATATTCCTTTGATTTTGTTACAATAATACCCTAACTTATATATTATTGCTATGCTTATTTACTCTGGTAAGTCTGCCGATTTGAACTAAAAATCTATGAAGTATTGGTTGATATATCATGGCTGCTTTATGGCAGCCATGATTTGATTTGATTTCAAAACCTAAATACAACTGGCATACAACAAGAGATCAGAACTGTTTATATAATGGGAACATTTTGCAAGCACAATCTAGGATATTCTACCTCAGAAATTTGCAGAGCATTTCTCTTTGGGAGAATCCACCACCATTAAAAGTAAAGGGTCAATTGTAATCATTTGGTATGTACTAATACTAAACTGATACATTTGACCTTAAAATGATTAAATAAATGATCTCTTATCTAGATCATGTATTCTAATGTTTACCAATGACCACCAGAGAAAAATAAATTCTCACTGCCACACTAAAAATAGGTCAATTATATTAATCTCTTCACATTGTATTATATCTCTGAGAGTCTGATCTTTTTTCCATGTCAGTTCAATGTGACAATTTTTATGAAACCATGTTCATTAATTAGTTTTAAGTAGGCCAAATCTATTTGTAAGGAAAAAAGAAACCTGTGGGAACCCCGGGAAGTGAGGCAGTGCTTGTTTACTATGGTCAACAAGTTCTGTATTACTGGTAAAATAGGACCCAGTCACCAATGCTTAGGGTGGAAGTCCTCTAAAATTGGTAACATGGGTATAAACGATTGACTAAACTTGACTTTATCTCCATGTTGCGGTCATGAATGAATGAATGAATGAATGAATCTTTATTTAGCAGTATACAACAAAAATATACATAAGTAATATATATATAACAAACATTATCAAATATACCTGTACACCGCAGGGAGACGGCATAGCCAGATTGGCTGTCTACCTGTCGTCTCCGGCAAATTTCATCATGCAGCATTGGAATCGGACTGTCTAACACCGTTTATCTATTCTTGGTCTAGGACGATGGGGGCTGGTGTACCCAACACGAGTGAGTTAAGAGACGAGAATTTGTCCAGACATATACATAACCTACAAAGATGGGTCTATAAGCACTACTACGCCCTCGCTGGTAAGTCCAAAACCACGCGCCGCTCCAGCACTTTACAGCTCAACGCAAAATGTGGAGTCCTCAATAAGGGTAGCACAATATTCTACCTAGTGTTAAATGTTAAATGGCACAGACAGTATGGTATGGATTATTACAGTCAATGTTATCAATAAGGGTAGGACAATATTCTACCTAATATTAAATGGCACAGTCAATGATCAGCCGTTGTGCATAAATGTGACCTTAAACACCAATCAATAAATAAATATTTAAAAACCCATTGTCCTGTGTCAGGTGAGTGCCTCAGGCCCCTTGGAGCCTCTTGTTTTGTTTATGTCCCTGGTATTGTGTTCCATCTGAAATAATGTAAAGGGATCAAGACAAAATCGTTCTATTCTGTTCTTCCTGTGTTAATGGGTAGAGTGCAGGAAGTTCATATTTTAGCCAAAGTGCATGACCCACATTTTAAATGCTTCTTATTTCCTTCATATTACCTTTTTTAAGTGAAATTACTTAGTCTGTATAGATTTTCTTTGTAACAATTCATATTGGAGAGTGCCTATGAGCAGACGGGTACTCTCCCATGAATTCTTACAAGGCAAAGGCACATGAACAAATGTTGATGCCCAAATATAATTTAGTACACTCCAGTTAATAAATCCAGGTCCTGGTACCATGTTTAATGAAACAATGTTCTCCAAAACAGCTTTGCCAGAAATGATGGACCTGGTTCTATTATTACACAACCAGTGTAAATAAATTAACGTTAATTGCTGCCTTTGATCTTCAAAATGTTTTTTCCTATCTTTTGATCATGAGGTGCCTCAGTTCTTGACACCATATACCTAACATACCGTACTGACCCATGTCAAAGCCCAGGGGGTGCTTGCAGTGGATAAATTGCAAAGTGTGTGTGTGTGTGGGGTGGGAGGGGGGGGGGGGGCTTCGGGACGAGGAATGTAATAGTGCTTGCAAGTCGCGTTGGGATGCGTCGGAAATTGGGGATATAAGACAAGTATCCACTGGGTATGTTACGTTTCTTTGGAAACCGCCCACCAATTTTATAGAATTTGCTTTAAAAATTCTCATAATTATCTTGTACATACATTTCATTTTCAGATTTGGGGTTTTAATCCTCAATTTAAAGAATAAAACAAACAGAAAACCATGCGGTATTGTTTTCATTTTTTGTACAGGTTACTCTCGAAGCCAGAAATGGACGTAAGTATGTCAATCAACACTGCAAACCACCCCCTTGAAAACAGACAAACATAGACTGTTTAAAAATAGCTGTTTTTTTTAAATATGTACATTTATTACGAATAAAACAAAATATATCTTCACACAAAATCAATAAAAAAAAATCATAATATGAAGACCAGATAAAAATTTACGTAGCGGAATATGAATAACAAAATAGTTGCCTCCCTTGTCAAAATTCAAAAAATTTATTTTACACTGAAAGTCATAACTTCACATGTTGCAGAGCATGATGAAATGATAAATGAGCATATTTTATTGAACCAGAAAGTCATAAATTATATCCCTGGATATATTGTTATATAATTCTCAAATACCAGAGTTGTAATTATTTTTAATTTTTAATTACCACTTTCTCATTAATTTCTGAACACCCATTTTCACAGTGAGTTGTGCACGCTCGAAAGTGGCAGTGTTCTTTCACAATGTGTTGTGCACCGCTCGAAAGTGGCAGTGTTCAATCAGTATCTTTCTGATGATATTCAACCACTGTGAAAACTATATGTTGTGGGTGTGTTTCAGACAACTATTGACAGCAGCCTGCACACTCATTTGAAACAAGTGACAGCTTCCAAAAACGAGGTCGACAAAAAAATAAACAAGACAATTTTGCTTGGGATATATAATTTTTTAATAAAGACTTATTACTCTGAACACAGACATAATGTATTACACAAAAGACGAGTTTAACAACACAAAAACCTCAACTCCAAAAAAATATACATAATACAGTATTACAGTTCTATTTGGTAAGTACAGTGTTGCAACAAGTCAACTGTTTTTCCATTTGAATTTTGAATCTTGATGCCTCATTGCCTGTAAAAATGACGTCTTGTCTCAAACAACTTTCGTCCAATTTGAAACTTGGGGGGTGGGCTTTGACTCGAGTAGGGCACCCTGGTTCACAATTCTGAAAAAGCGGGGTGTGGGCTTAATCATGAATATGGGCTTCGACACGGGTCAGTACGGTACCTTTTTTTTTTAAAAAAAAAAAAGAAATTTAATTTGCAAATTGGTGTTACTGTTTTTTGATAAATTAAAGAAGATATAAACATGGATATCATTGAAACCAGCTTGTTGAGTCAATTCCAATAATATCCATATTTAAATTAGAATGATTTTATTGAGAACATTCAGATATTTCAGGCTGGGTTAGCCTTATATTGGTTAAATTTTTGGAATTTTGTTTCTACCATGTTAGACAAAATCAAAGGGTTATGTTTGTGCACCATGATTTTGGGCTCCACAAAGATTGGTAATTATATATAAAGTGAATATAAATTACATTGTGTGCAATATTTGTGAAATGTGAAATTAATATTATTTCAATTTGTTTCGTTTATTAAACATTTAAGTTTGTCCTCTAAAATGGACAACATGGTTATAAATGATAGACTAAACTTGACTTTATCTCCATGTTGCGGTCACGATTAGCCACATAATTATGTGACCTTAAACACCAATAAATAAATAAATAATAAGGTCGTAAGACTAAATTGAAAACTCCGAAGTTTTTTGAAGTTGCCCCCGGGCCCCGACAAGGATCAGCCGGGGCTAAAACACCGAATTGCGGCTGCCTATAGTTAGTAGCTGGCCCTAAATGTTTTGCCACCACACAAACATGGCTAAAGACAATCCCAAATTGATGTTAGCTCAGTTGGCATGGTGGAGAACAGTTAGGGCTAGACGATCCACCACAAGGAACAGTACTAGGCCTGAAAATTCTAAATTTTCTGAAGCCTACCCGGTGGGGGGCTGATCACAGGTCTTTGGCACAGAATCATATCAATTGAGCTCAAAATGGCCCATGACCATTTGTTGTGGTATTCCTGCAAGCCTGCAAATAAGACAGCCTGTCATGGTCACTGACTGACTCAACTTGAATGATTGACAGACACTGATTCCGTTGTGCCTGTCATATAATGACCAGTGCAATTTCTTATATTAGAACTGGATATAAGCTTGTTCAATTTCTGTATGCTTCAACATAACTAAATTCTTTATATATGATCATTTATTGGAAAGCTCCCTGTAAGAGAGCTTTCCAATAAACAATAAGTCAATTATACAGTTAACACACATATCCATGATGCTTTGAACTAATAAAATGTTAAAGAATTAATAACCCGTGAAATTTATTAACAGAAAGTGAAAATCTGTATGTAAACCCCAACCCCTCGACAGGTACCAAGTTTGGGATGATTAGCAGAAAATTGTTGGTGCCTGACACAAAAAATATTATTTGCAAGCTGTATTCCTGCTTGATACAGGCAAGATATATAGGCTAAAAAAATAGTGTTTTGTTTCTCAGACAATCCCTCATTGAATTTGAACCCCCTCGAGCTCATTAGACATTTTTATTGCCTTTCACTGTCTTCCAATATTAGTACAAACCCAGCTGGAGACTCAAAATTATTTAGGTTTTTTGACTGATGGATATTTATTTATTTGTGTCTGCAATATGTTGGCCTCTGTATATGGGGATTTGCCTCATTACAATTTATGGGAGAGTGCCTATAGGCACTCTCCCATAAATTGTAATGTGGCAAATCCCCACAGATTGAATAATTTTACTTCAAAGATAATGAAGAGCATCAAAAGAATACATAGCCTTTGAAGTACCTACAGTTTGTTTTTAGAGGAAAGTTTTATTTTTAAATCTTATTATATATAAAGAAGAGATTCTGTGTGTGTGTGTGTGTCTGCACAGATGCACCGGGGCACATAGAAGGCTGAAATTTGGCATGGTAATATATTCTGACCTAACTTAGAGGACCGCGGGGGTCACGGGGTTGAAGGCCCTGCCCGAAGGTCGGGGCCGAGTGAGTTGGGTACGCGACCCTCATTTTTTTTTTTCACTTTTCTCTCCTTCATTGACCCCGAATGAAGTCGGGTATCCTGCTAGTTTATTATATAATAAACTGATTTAAGAACACAAAATTGTGCTCTTGCATGTCAAATCTGCACTGGGAAGGGGGGTGGGTGGAGTTGGGGGGACTCAGGCTGGAATTATATAATCAGCTCCCTCGTTGTCAGAAATAAAAAAATAAAAATAAAATCCTCCCTCCCTCATTGAATCTAAAAAAAAATTGTCTGAGAAACAGATCATTTATCTTTTCTGGCCACATATATATATAATATACATGTCTTTGCCTTGTTACAATTTGTGGAAGAGTATAGTATATATAGGTTTGATGGGCATTAAAAACCTAGGGATGAACAGTGCCTCTACCCCTTTAATGGGCATTAAAGAAATGACTGACTGGATTTTGTAATGGCCATTAAAATGGCTAAATGGTATAAGTTTTAATGCCCATTACTTTTTGGCATGCACAAAATGTAACCATTAATTTTGGTTCCTTTTAATGGCCATCAAAATCTGGCTACTGGTTTGTAATTAATGCCCATCAAATTGTTGCTTACAATAACAGTTAATGGCCATTAGATTTTGACAAAACAAATTTCCCATTAATTTGGTCGCTTTAATGGCCATTGCATTCACTAAGAAACTGGTAATAATGCCCATGAAAATGTAGTTCATATCCATTAACTTTTGATGCCCATTAACATTTGTAATGGGCATTATATCCACATTTTTTAATGGTCTTCAAGTTTAATTTAATGCCCATTAAAGCAACCAAATTAATGGGAATATTTAATGGTATTTTTAATGGCACAATTTAATGGCTCATTTAATGGCCGTATGTGCAGTAGTGTTGCCCACAACAATTGTGTTACCGGAAATGAGTCATCTTTTTGATATGGAATCAGAATGAGTCATCTATGTGATACGGAATCAGAACACATTATGTGATATGTACTGTTTCTCGTGGTTTTCAAGCCAAAATCTGTATGATTTTAGATAAACAAAAAACTATACTTATTTACTGGGATCTAACAACACTTCGAACAGCCAGGATCATATCATATCAGACTATAAAACACTGAAACCTTCCCACTTTGTATGAAAAACAGTAATTTAATGATTAATTCTTAATACAGTTAAAACTAGAAGTCCTGTCATGAAATGCGCACAAATAGCACGTTCATATGCGCGTTAATGTACGCGTTATGGCCCAAGTAAAACTATCAAATTCTGTACATATGGCCAGTGCACAAGCAATGTTTCAGCCAATGGACCTCCGGGTAACCCGGAGGTCTATTGGCAGAAACATTGCATGTGTTTCCTATGAGTAACCAAGAGAGCCTGCCGTGCTTTGGATGCCATTCGATATGGCAATTGCGCGCAATTCCAACGCGCAATTAAGCCTAGATAAGCGCACTATTCGTGACAGGACTTCTAGTTTTAACTGTATGCATAGTATATTGTAAACAATTTTTCTTCAAATCCAGTCACATCTCCTGTGATCTGTTGATTGGCCTGAAGCAGCCAGGACAGGCCAGGGTTTGATGAAAGTTCATGAAAATTTACCACAGGATTTCTCTAGCCAAAATGCTGTTTCAATTTAGAGAAAAATTTGGTGAAAAGTAACCAGAACTTACCTATACAGTGATACTATATCAATTAACCCTTTACCTAACACAAAGTGCAGACGACATTTGCAAATAAAATTCTTGAATAACTAATTTTTTTTGCATCTAAAAACATAGCTTACGACCCCTCATTGGAATGAGCTTGTTCCAATGAGGGGTCATAAGCTATGTTTTTGAGGCAAAAAGTGAAAAAAATAATGAAAATTGGATGGTGATTTTTTTGTGGCCGATACATTGGGTAAAGGGTTAATAATCAATTTTAAAACTAGAAGTACTGTCATGAAATGCGCACAAATAGCAAATCGATCTGTGCGTTAATCTACGCGTTATGACCATATAAGTTTATCATATTCTGTACATATGGCCTCTGCACAAGCAATGTTTCAGCCAAATGCGTGCAAATAGCACGTCGATCTGCGTGTTAATCCACGCGTTATGACCATAGTAAGTTTATCATATTCTGTACATATGACCTGTGCACAAGCAATGTTTCAGCCAATGGACCTCCGGGTAACCCTGAGGTCAATTGGCAGAAACATCGCCTGTGCTCTCCAAGGATAACTCGCCATGGTACTTAGTTCTTACCTACGGTTAAAACTAGAAGTCCTATCATGAAATGTGCACAAATAGCACGTTGATCTGCATGTTAATCTACACGTTATGACCATAGTAAGGCTATCAAATTCTGTACATATGGTCTGTGCACAAGCAATGTTTCAGCCAGTGGACCACCGGGTAACCCAGAGGTCCATTGGCAGAAACATTGCCTGTGTTTGCTCTCCAACAGTAACTCGTACTTAGATCTTGCCTACAGTTAAAACTAGAAGTCCTGTCATGAAATGTGCACAAATAGCACGTCGATCTGCGTGTTAATCTACGCATTATGACCATAGTAAGGCTATCAAATTCTGTACATATGGCCTGTTCACAAGCAATGTTTCAGCCAATGGACCTCCAGGTAACTCTGCCGTGCTTTGGGTGCCATTCAATATGGCAATTGCACGCAATTCCTACGCGCAATTAAGCCTAGATAATCACACAGTTCATGACAGGACTTCTAGTTTTAACTGTAGTCAAATTACAGGTCTTTGATAATTTTGTAAAGTGAATGTTGTTTGCTCAGCAGCTGGTTTACTAAAAAGGGGAATTCTAAGTTGAAAAAACGGAAAAAGGCCCATAACTCTAAATAGAATGAAAGTGTCAGTGACACTGTAGCTCAGCTTGACAAACTTGAACTTGGTAAGTTATAAATGAAATGGCAAAATTGAAGATCATTGGTACCAATGTTATTTGATGAAATTTCAACATAATAGCATTGTGTGTGCACAATGTCAGAGTAATCCATGCATTTTTAAATGTAAACTGTAAGACTGGCTCAAGGAAGAATGTTGATATACAGATGCAGTATGTTCAGAGGTTATTGCAAATTTTCAAAGAAATGAATGCTAATCAATAGCTCTTATCTAAAGGTCTTGCCTAATGAGCACACCAAGTTCAAAAACAATCCTATGATAAATGTGGCCTGATGGCCATGTCAAAGAATGTTGATGCACAAATGCAATAAATTTGAAGATTGTTGCTAACAGCAAAAGTTTTTGATGGAAATAAAAAGAAAATAAATAGCTCCTATCTTTGTCACCCAACATTAGCATACAAAGTTTCAAAACAACCTGATAATGAATGTGCCCTCTGAGGCATGCCAAAGGAAGATGTTAATGCACAAATACACTAAATGGCAATGCTTGTGGCAATGTTTTTTGGGTTTTTTTTATGGAAATTCCTAAATATACACTGCAGAGAGTGCAAAAGGGATAAGTTTATGTACAAATGCAGTAAGTTCAAAGACTGGTGATAATGACAATACTTTTTTATGGAAATGAAAAAAAGCAATAGCTCACATCTAGAGGTCACCCCAACAACACATACCAAGGTTCAAAGTGATCAAAGTGAACAGATCATAAATGTGCCCTGAAGGGTGTGTTAAAGGGAAATATTGAGGTCTGACTGAACAAAGTTCAAAGGTCAGCGGCAACATTTTTTGACAGAAATGGAAGAAAATCGACAGCTTTCATATAGATGTCACCCCACACAAGCACACCAAGTTTGCAAGCGATCCAATCATAAATGTGTACTGCAGGGCGAGTCAAAGGGATATACTGATGCTTAACTGCACTAAGTTTTTACTAAGTTCATCGAAGGTCATTGTCAGTGGCAACATTTTTTTATGGAAATCAATGAAAATCGATAGCTACCATCTAGAGGTAACCCCAAACAAGCATACAAAGTTTCAAACAGATCTGATCATAAATGTACCCTGTAGGGCATGCCAAAGGAATATATCGATGCCTGACTAAACTAAGTTCAAAGATCGTTGCCAGCGGCAACATATTTCGCCGGACGGAAATGGTAGAAAATTGAAAGCTTCCATCTAGAGGTCACCCCAAACAAGCATGCCAGGTTTCAAAGCAATCCGATCATAAATGTGCCCTGTATGGTGTGCCAAAGGGAAATATTGAGGTCTGACTAAACTAAGTTTTAAGAATGTTGGCCGCGGCAACATTTTTTAACGAAAATGGAATAAAATCGATAGCTCCCATCTAGAGGTCTCCCCAAACAAGCATGCAAGGTTTCAAAGTAATCCGATCATAAATGTGCCCTGTAGGGTGTGCCAAAGGGAAATATTGAGGTCTGACTAAACTAAGTTCTAAGAACGTTGGCCGTGGCAACATTTTTTGATGGAAATGGACGAAAATCGATCGCTCCCATCTAGAGGTCACCCCAAACAAGCATACCAAGTTTCAAAACGATCTGATCATAAATGCAACCTGTGAGGTGTGCCAAAGGAAATTGTGGACGTACATATGTACAAATGACATACTAATGTACGTACGTACATACGCCGACGGGCGAGAAGTGATGGCAATAGCTCAGCTTGACATTGTCAAGTTGAGCTAAAAAATGATATTTAAAATAATAAATTTTGAAATCGTCTGTGTTGGGTAAAGGGTTAAATGAAGCCAAATTGAGAGTCCGAAATTAGTTTTGTTAACCCTTTACCCAGCATAATGGCCAAAAACGGCCAGCGCTATTCACAAAAATTGCCAATTAATTTTCATTATTTTTCCATTTTTTTTCCTCAAAAACACAGGTTATGACCCCTCTTTGGAACGAGCTCATAGAGCTCGTTCCAATGAGGAGTCATAACTTATGTTTTTGAGAAAAAAAATGACAAAAATTAGTTATTCAAGAATTTTGTTTGCAAGTGTCATCTGCTTTTCATGTTTGGTAAAGGGTCAAAACAGTTTTAAGTCATTTGCTATAGCTGTCGAGCCTATCTTTACAACCACATTAATTAGTGATATTGGTCACTGTTTTTTAAATACATTTGCAATTTATTCTGCTTTGAAATACATGTTATAATTCAATATCTCAACAGTTCATTTGATACAATACCATGGCTTAGAGATCGTACTACAAATGAACCAAAGTCCATCCAAATTTTTTTTTATAAAACTCAGCTGTAAAACAATCAGATCCTGAGGATTTATTACTTATCATTGCTGCCAGTGCTGCTGGGCTATCCATTTCAGAGAGAGGGTCTTCTGATGTGTTGCATTTTTGTGATCAACACTTTGATCGACCAAAAAAGTAATTGATCGATTAACCGTTACTTTTGAACTACTGTATTATATGGGTTAACAAAGGAACAAACTTGCTCCACAACAGGCAAACATTGTCACACTGGCTCATATCAATTATAGGAGACAGAGTAGAGCATGCCAGTTATGTTCTGACATACTTGTTTAGCTTTCAACCTGGTCAAGAAAGTGGAGAAATATAAATTTCCTTTCTTATTATTCCTACCGCAATTGTTTACTACAGGCTTGCACTACAGTGGAAGACCCTAACTCGGATAAAATACTCTCTATTTTAATCTTTCCCAAGAGATGTGGGAAAGAAAAGTGATGTAAAAAACACCACGAAAAAAAAAAAGAAGCCAAAACTGGGCCGAGCGCCATTGGTGCACACCCAGTATGGGACACTCTTCCCTGAGTACAAATCTACGACTTCCGTTAACCAATGTGCAGTGTGTCATCAATTCATCATTCTTTTGGGTCTGCCAACATAGGAGTTATGTGATCAGCAGGGAGGAAGGTTTCTTACCCGAATAAGAAGACGGGAGGGCCTCCATGTAAACAATTGCGGTAGGTATAATAAGAAAGGAAATTTACTATAAAATTTATATTTCTTATCAACCTACCTTACAATTGTTTACTACAGGCTGAATAGACAATAGGATGGAGGGAATCACATAACCAACCCACACATAACTCAACTGCACTGGAACCGTGGACAGATGAAGAGATCCCTAGTTCTATCAAACCATAGCATCGCAAACATTAGTAAAAGACAATGAAAGAGGAGGCATATGGTGATGTGCGATGCACAGACAGAAAGGGCAATAACAGCACGGAGCTGGAACTGACCCTGTAAGAAGCTGAATGGCTGGGATAGACAACAGCCTGAGCAAAAGAAAGAGGGCCAGTAGAACAAAGGTCCTCTGTCTGCTCCTGCAACTGTCGCAGATAAGTTGAGAAGGTAGCATTTCTCCAGTAGGCTGCCAGAATAACATCCGACAACATGCCGGAGTTAGTAAAAGCCCCGAGAGGAAGACAATGCACACACCTCGTGGCCGAAAAATGATTGATAATACAATCGCCAGTAGCTAGACGAGTGGAAGCTGCACGAACAGCAAGACAAATCCATCGAGAAAAGGATTCAGGAGAGATCTGGCATGCGAGAAAACGCATATCCACCCATGATAAAGGCACGAATGCTCCCACCCCCACCCAAGAAAGTGTCCATCTTGGAGTAAACTGCAAAGTCCTAGGCCTTTTCAAGGAAAAGTGCTGAACAAGCTTGGAGAAGCAAGGATGAGTGCCGAAACGAAGCGGTACCACATATGAAAAAGGTCTCTGAAGCATGGACTTGTACCCATTGCTGGAGACCCCCAGAAACAAGCATACACTAGAAATTCTGCAATCGGTGTGATCGAAGGAGTGACAGAATCAACAGAGTGATCGCACACCATCAACAGAAGAACCTTCTACTTAGCCACAGAGGCCAAACCAGTGGAGTGAGTGTCTCCTTGAAGAAGAAAAGCAACTCCACTGCTCGTCTCTAAAAACCACTATGGAGGAGACAGGACCCGATAAAAGACATGCGCGAAGGCACAATGAAGTCGGGTCCACCTGAAACCTCCTCGGGCGACTTTAGCAAAGAAAGTCGCGACGTAGAGGGAGACATGCCAGAACCACCGCTAACAGAGAGTGGAGCAGATTGATCCACACCCACCGAGGCGACAGGGGTGTGATCGAAAGGATTCGACAACTGCAGGTTCATATCTGGGCTAGAACCTGAGGCAGAATCGGAACCTGCAGGAAGGCGTAGCCGACAAGACCACCCCAAAGGGAGGGCCAGAGCATCCATGGCGAAAGCCAGAACATCTGGACACGGGGACACGAAAGTGTCCATCTGATAGTTACAACTAGTCGCAAAGAGATCGATGTGGAGACGACCCCAGAGATCGCAAAGAGACTGGAACACCGCCATGTGAGCATCCACTCGGTGGAACCTGAACCAGAAGAACCTGCCCCGTCGGAACAGGGAGTCAGCTAGGACATTCAGACGACCGGGAATATGACGAACCACCACTCCGGCATTGACATCCTGAGTGAGCAGTAGAAGATCCCGAACTAAATCGTATTATATAAGTGCGTTCTGCCCCGGTTCCGAATGTAAACAACAACCGTAGAATTGTTAGACCACAGAAAGACCGGACAATTCGAAAAGCGGGGGATCCACTGTTGGAAACACAGAAGAACAAAAAGCTCCTTCTGGTTGACATGAAGAGCTGCTAGATCCTGGTCCCATGACCCGTGAAGGAAAAGACCTAGAGGATCCAATGTCACACCCCATCCGAGATCACTGGCGATTACCATCAGAACACGATCGGACGTGAAGTCCATCAGAACACGATCGGACGTGAAGTCCAACGGAACTCCCTGCATAATCCACTGAACATCTGTCAGGGGAGAAGGTGATGAGGAAGAGACTCCGGTAACAGAAGCACCAGAACCAGAGGATCGACATTCGGAGCGGCGAACTGATCTGAAAGCCTCCATGCTGAACTGTGGAGCAATGATAGACTGCGTCAGAATACTCGGATCGATAACCTATCTGAGTCGGCCGTACTTCTTCGGCACCAAGAACATGCGGGAACAAAATCCCACTGAAAGAAAGTTCTTGATGACCTCGATTGTCCCCTCTGACAGGAGATCACCTATCTCTGAGGTCAAAAGTTCCCAATGTTTAACGTTGAAAGGGACTCATGTTGGAAGAGGCACTCTCTACTTAGTGGAGTGCATCAACCTGGGACGAAATCGAGGTGATTACTGCTGACGCCTGCCCCACCCTGTGGGTGAGTAGAAGTGGCAGTAGGAGGATCAGCACTTAGCTTCGCAGAGGAAGCAGAAGGGTACTTGGTAGGCTTTGGACAGCGCCTGCCTCCAACAGAAGGCCGATCAAGCTGACTAAGCAGCAGCAGATCAATGGAATGACAAAGGGAGCCATCCCGGACCGTCGCCACGGAACCATGGAATAGTCACGGACTCACGGAAAAAGGCAGATCGAAGAGCAGCACACTGCCCCTCAAGAAGGGGACGTCTTGTGTCCAGCACAGCATACCTGCAAACTAATTCCAAGCTAGCCACATAACAGCCATGTGTGTGAGAAGATGCATGAGCGCCTTGAACAGCACGCACAAAACAGAAAACTGTTTGCCGTCAAACTCATCTGGGAGCAGATAAGCAGCAATGCAGAGACGACGTGATCGAAGAGAGAACGCATACCAGCATCCCTCCTAAGCCCAACCTGGACTCCAGAGTCTCCATATGGCTGAGGAGTTTGAGTCCTGATCCAAGACCGTCACAGTCTGGCAGACTGACGGATTGGCGAAATCATAGGAATGATAACACACCAGAGGCAAAAAGTGTCAACCTTGATGAAGAACGATGTCTTCATAGCCTTGGAACTCAGCTTAGAGTCCAAAGTGGTAAATGCTTCAACCACATGTACCGACAGGTATGGTCGAAGGTGCCCAGAAGCATGTTGCTCCACAGGCTGTAGGCGTGCGACTGATGATCGCAGCCGGGCTGACGCTGTCGGCTGGTTTGACGGTTTGAGACCTGGAAGGAACCCAAACACAAAGTCAAGAGCTGCCCCCAAGTCAGAAGACTGTTGGCAATCGACGTCAGGAATGTCAGACTCATCCCACGACTCGGAAGACATCTAGCCCATCATGGGCAAACCAGCCGATGCCTCCCATGGTGTGGGCACACCAGGGGATCAGAAAGCAACCTGTTTCCAATCCCGGGAGGTGGCACCACAGGGGGTGCCCAGAAACCACTCGTAGCCTCGCTGGAAGCAACGGAAAAGGCTCTTGGACAGAACCTAAGTGAGCAAGGAGAGGGCCTCCCTAAGCCAACTGACTGTCCGAATGGAGCGACATGGGAACGAACCGACAAAGTGGCTTCACTCCTGACCCATTTACCAGCGAAGGGTCACAATCCTCAAATACACCAGACGTGGGGCGACGGGCTGCACCCAAAAACATCTGAAGGCAGTTGTGTAGTATCACATACCCTGAGGATCAACAGAGTGAAACTCTCACCAGATGTGGTCATGTCGGGAGGCCCTGAAATGACAGCCTTCCCCACCCCCCGTGTGTGCGAGAGGAGCTGCACATCCCCCATAGAGGGGGTGTAACTCTCACCAGATGTGGTCATGTCATGAGGCCCCAAAAATGACAGCGTTCACCACCCCCCACCGGTGCGGTAGGAACAGCCACGATAACGCACCAAAAGCGAGGGCAAAAGGAATTGCCCTAAAGGAACCAAACTGGAAATAACAGAGGTGAGAGCAGTAGAAGAAAAAGGTGAACTCAATAGATACATAAATTAGAAGAACACCCCAACTACGATAGAAGGTGGCATAAAAAATAACCGGTAGGTACACGACAGAACCCAGACGGCCGACAGGGACCTAAAAAACAGAAATTGAGCCCTCAACAGAGTGAAGAAATCTTGTTCATACAGTCCCTCATTGACACCTAACTCCAATAATAATAATAAAATTTATCAACCGAAAAGTTTTATTTCCGAACCGCGTTGACACGATGTCGAAAAAAAAACATCTGTGAAAACGGAATATATAAATAAAATTCAATGAGAATGTGGTTGAAAATATTAACGAGAATATATAAAACACAGTCCTGTTATTATACGATCTTCAGATCCATAATTCCAGTCACCGGAAAACCATTATCGATGAGTTGAATTATCACTGTTTCGTAATGCAAATGGCGGAGACACATCTTTCACGTGTCTCGGATAAAAAAAGAATGATGAATTGATGACGCACTGTGCATTGATTAACGGAAGTCGTGGATTTGTACTAAGGGAAGAGCGTCCCATACTGGGTGTGGATGGAGTTTTTTTTTTTTTTGGTGGTGTTTTTTACACCACTTTTCTTTCCCACACTGCTTGGGAAAGATTAAAATGGAGAATATTTTATCCGAGTTAGGGTCTTCCACTGTAGTCCAAGCCTGTAGTAAACAATTGTAAGGTAGGTTGATAAGAAAAGGGTTGTTTATGTCAAAAAACTGGTTTTCTGTTTCATCGCTTGGGTTAAAAATTTCTCTGCTGTGTCAAAATTTTTTCTATGTTTTCGGTTGCGGAACCGTCAGACTTTACTAATTTTGTAATTATTTTGTCAGTAAAATGTCTTTTTTCTAGGTTACAAAAGTACTTTGTTGGTTTTTCACCCGCTATCTTCCATTTTATTTTGTTCTCAATATCATACCATTAATTTTTTTATCATAATTAGTTTTTCTACCAATTCTATATTTTCGATGTCTGGAGAGATGGATAAATCACTGTTTTCAATCTGTACAGTAGAGATGGGCGGTATTGGAATTTTGAGGTCGGTATCGGTTTTGGTATTTTTTTGTAGGCATACTGTGGTATCGGTTCGGTATTCGATTTGTGACTTTACATTCACTGATAGTACGAAAGGGGAATCCATGTCGGGACAAGCCAAGACCAATACCGGGTCTGGACCTGCGTCGCTCCATGCAACTGAATCGGCAAACAGGAAGTGGCTGCACGGCAGATCTGAAAATTGCATACACGATACAACTGATCATTATCAGGCTCCAGATGAAATATAAAATCAATCCCTTGCATAGAAGCCAAGAAAAGTTTGACGAAAAATTTCAGTGTTCAGTGGGTACAGTAAAATTTCAAAGTATCGGCAAACAGGAAGTGGCTGGAAGTGGAATGTGGTCAGTGATTTCTAGCCAAGACTTGACTTTTAATCACTGCTAAGCAAGGCATGTACAGGTCGTAGTCTATTGAGAATTCAGTTCAACTGCCCAGGCCATTAAGGCATAACAAAACTGAAAAAGAAAATCAGTCACTTCTTTCATGAAAATGAACACTTCAACTGCAATCAATCCTCAATAAGGCCTTATAAATAGCGAATGTAGGGAAACTGAAAATACCGATGGTTTCGGTATTCAAAGATTGGTTCGGTTCGGTTTTTCGGTATCCCCATGATATCGGTATCGGTTCGGTTTTTCGGTATATTCCCCTTCTCTACTGTACAGTAAGATTTTTTAGTTTCTTCTCGATTTAGGATTGTTTTTACATTGATTTTGTTTCAGGTATGTCGTGTAAGCTACTGTTTTCCCAATGTATTATCAACTTCAGTGTTTCCCCCAAAAGATAATTGATCATAAAATTATCATGGGTCATGTTTGTGTGCACTGTACTGCTTTATTGTCTCAGATATGAATTCTTTTATTGAATTAACATATTTGGGGTTGGTCAGGAGAGTGTTACTGAATTTCGAGAAACCCTTTCCCCTGGGTTGATTTATGAGCGAAAGCACAATGCTCACAGAACTGTGATCAGTTTGAACACAAAATAACATTATTTATAACTGGTTCAACACTGTCATCTATTTTCACTACAGTGAAACCCTGTTAATTGAATAGCCACTTTGCCAAAGAAAATTATTCAATTAACATGAGTATTCAATTAACAGGGATTGTGTCATTTTCCTGTATTCTAGAGATAAACTTAGCATTTATTCTATTATATCTTGTTTGACAGAGCTCCATGAGCTCTGTCAAACAAGATATAATAGATTAAATGCCTGTATTGGATGTACTGATACCAAATAGGTCTATAAACAAAGGAAAACTGGGGAGAGTCAGGATATCTTCTTGACAGGTTACAAGATTTTTTAGTCAATTAACAGGAGTTTACTCTATAACATATATTCAATTAACAGGTCAAATTTGTACTGGAGGTATAGTAAATGATTTTGTGTTGGGAAATTATATTCGATTAACAGGGTTATTCAGTTAAGAGATATCCAATTAAGTGGGCTCCACTGTATAAGCAAATAACAAGTTGGGTTTGAATTATTCGACAACTTTTTATATGTATCTTAATTTTACATTCAGTTACTATGAAAATCAGCTCAAACATTTTATACTTCCAGTAAAACACCTGATAGGATTTTTTCCAAATGTTTTGGACAAAATCACGTCCTAATGTCAAAGTCGTCTGAATTTTCACAAGGCAACCTCAAAGTTGCTTTTTTTGAATACGAGGCAAACAGGCCTGAAAATATGGAGTCTGACATTTGCAAAATGAGGTCCCCAGAGGGTGAAACTGATGATGCTATTCCATACAGTGGGCCAATTTATCCTCTGGGTACCTCTTTCTGCTTAGTTTTGATACCCTGATTCAGAATGAGGTTCACAGAGGGTAAATTTAGTGATGCTACCCTGCTGCTGTGCAGGGTAGCATCACTAAATTCACCTCTGGGACCTAATTTTGCAGATGACAGTCTGCTTATTTTCTGGCTTGGAGGCAAATTTTGCTGATCGAAGGCAACTTCTTCACCCAAGTCACCAGTGGATCAGCTGTCTCTGCTGTAATGGATGCAATCCAGATTTATTAACCAGTAAGTAGTCTTTGAGACAGTTGATAAAACAGTAACAAATTGTAGATTGAAGCCTGCCCAGCAGAGTAGGTCTGACATGGAGATGCAAAGGTCGATAAAATAGAAGAATTAACTGACAATGACTCAAGTCTCTTTTGTAAAGCCTTAGAGAACTAGAGGTACTGTGAGCAAGCTCACAAAGTGATACCCCCCGCACCTGAAATGTTTAAGTTAGATTATCTCCCCTTGGAAATGTCAGAACGGAATTATATTGCTTCATGCACATCTTCATATGGAGTTCTTCCATTGTGTAAAGTTTCATGAAAATTCTTCAAACGGTTTAAGAGGAGTTGCACTTATAAGGATGGACAGACGACAGATGGACAGGCGGACAGGGTGATTCCTATATACCCTCCCAAACTTTGTTTGCAGGGGGTATAATGATGTGACAGAATAGTCTGACTTCTCTAGTACTGGATGAAGGCTCAGCGACTAAAGCAGTTGCAATAATGAGACAAACAATGTTCTCCAACTGGCTGGAAATGGTATATCTTTGGGGAATGTCAATGAGTAAAGCCAAACAGATACTGGTGAACATGCATGGTGATAGGACACAGGGGTCAGTCTGGCTGCTGATTTAAGGGAGAAGTGACTTCTCCCTCCCTCCAGAGACTTTAGGGAGAAGTCAGAGGCCAGGAGGGAGATGTCAGTGGACATGAGGGAGAAGTCAGAAAAAAAACCCATAAAACATATACGACATTGTGACAAAATAAATGCACATAGAGGGAACAATTTTGGAGAAAAAAAAAAAAAATAAATAAAAGTTTTTCAAACATACATACATGCACAAAAGTAAGTCAGACGGAATATAACAAGAATGTTACTTAAAATCCCCCACCCACTTACAAAAAAAACTGTCTTTCATGGTTTCTAAATGCCCTAACTATTTCCCTCCCAGTGATGACTATGTTTATCATGTTGTTGATTTTGTATTTGCCTCAATGCAGTGGATTTGAAATTTAGCATTACCCATTGTGAGAGTGTTCTTCTCTACAATAAAAGGTATATTCTTTTTAGAAAAAATAATTAAAGTGTTTAAAATAAATTTCAAGTTCATATAAGAGGCTGAGTCATTCATGGTTTCTGGATGCCCAAATTGAATTGAAAAGCGTAGTTAAAAAGGTTTTCGATATCATTTGTAAATTAAACGTTATTAACAATTTGAGTTAATTTATTTCCTGGTAAATGACAAACTATATCAGTTGTCTCACTTCCCTTCTATGCTGGTTAATAATACCAATACACCATTCAGAATAATGACAATTTCTTCCGACCATCTTACACTGACACGTGCGATTGGTGCTATGAAGGCCTGTCACTCTAATCCATACGGATAAGTGTGATTTCTATCGTAGCCTTATTACATTTAATCTCCTTCCAACACAAGAAAAACTTCCAATGCAAATAGCAGTGCAAATTCAATGCAACCCATTTTTCAATGGGAAAGAGTGTAACAGTAAGCAATTTCAATATTTTTATGGATGAACTGTCTCCTACACATTGTTTTTGTTTTGAAACGGTGGTTAACTTTAACTAGATCAAGTTATTTGTGTGCAAAACACACAATGGTGTATCCCCGCATTTCCTTAGCAACACCTCAGCATAGTTTTAATGTTTCGAATTAAATACCCAAGGAGCCTTTCGATGAAAACTGATTTTCTAACGATAAAAGTGGTTCCACTGGAGCCACATGGGGCCAAATCAAAATTCCGAAACCTTCATGCACATCTAGTGATGCTACCTGAATACGTTAGCATAGTTTTAACATTTTGACTCAAATACCCTTGGAGCCTTTCGATGAAAAGTGATTTCCTAACGACAAAAGTCGTTCCACTGGAACCACCTGGGGCCAAATCAAAATTCCGAAACCTTCATGCACATCTAGAGTTGCTAACTGAACACATTAGCATAGTTTAAACGTTTCGAATTAAATACCCTAGGAGCCTTTCGATGAAAACTGATATCCCAACGATGAAAGTGGTTCCACTGGAACCACCTGGGGCCAAATCAAAATTCTGAAACCTTTATGCACATCTAGAGATGTTACCTGAACACATTAGCATAGTTTAAATGCTTTGAATTAAATACCCTACGAGCCTTTCGAAGAAGACTGATTTTCCAACGATAAAAGTGGTTCAACTGGAACCACCTGGGGCCAAATCAAAATTTTGAAACCTTCATGCACATCTAGAGATGTTACCTGAACACATTAACATAGTTTAAGCATTTCGAATTAAATACCCTAGGAGCCTTTTGATGAAAACTGCTCTTTAGCATAGTTTAAATGTTTCGAATTACATACCCTAGGAGCTTTTCAGGGTGTGACGTATGGACAGACGGATGGGCGTTCAGACTGACGTATGGATGGAGATCATGACTATATCCCCGCAAATCAAAATTCTGAAACCTTCATGCACATCTAGAGATGTTACCTGAACACATTAGCATAGTTTAAACGTTTTGAATTAAATACCCAAGAAGCCTTTCGATGAAAACTGATTTTCTAACGATAAAAGTGGTTCCACTGAAACCACCTGGGGCAAAATCAAAATTCTGAAACCTTCATGCACATCTAGAGATGTTACCTGAACACATTAGCATAGTTTAAACGTTTCAAATTAAATACCCTAGGAGCCTTTCGATGAAAACTGATTTTTTAACGATAAAAGTGGTTCCACTGGAACCACCTGGGGCCAAATCAAAATTTTGAAACCTTCATGCACATCTAGAGATGTTACCTGAACACATTAACATAGTTTAAGCGTTTCGAATTAAATACCCTAGGAGCCTTTTGATGAAAACTGATTTTCTAACGATAAAAGTGGTTCCACTGGAACTACCTGGGGCCAAATCAAAATTACGAAACCTTCATGCACATCTAGAATTGCTACCTGAACTCATTAGCATAGTTTAAATGTTTCGAATTACATACCCTAGGAGCTTTTCAGGGTGTGACGTATGGACGGATGGATGGGCATTCAGACTGACGTATGGATGGAGATCATGACTATATCCCCGCATTTTTGAAAATGCAGGGACAATAAATTCTGATTAACAAGATGCATGTCTTGAGTGATTCGTTGTTTTTGCGGCACTTTATTTTTAAATAGCCATTTTATGTTGGTTCCTATCAGTTGGGGCATATTGTTCGAATGGCTACCCCATTTCAACTCTTCAAAAATCTAAAATTGGGCTAGTTAATTTTCAGTCTTACGACGGATTTTAACAGCAGCCATGTTTACTTTGTTATGAATGCGGAAGCAGTATTTCTGGAAATAAAACATAAGAAAATGCATAAAACTGCATGTCTCCCAAGAAAGTTTTGGAGGGCAACTTGAATTTCACCCCCAATGTAAGCCAATGCGACTTCAGGAATGAGAAGGCAATTTCTTCGCCCTAGTCACCCACTCGGCTGACCACTGATAGGACCTCTCTGGATTCATCAGACTGGAAAAGTCCCAAGGTGCTAGATTTTGGGTGATATAGCGTGGCTTGGATTGGCATGCCCTGCCTCTGAATGAGGACCATAGAAAAAAATTCTAAGACACTATGTATCTGGTAATGTGAAGTTTTGTTTTTGCCAGCTGCAAAATGTTTTTGTGAATTGTGCTGAGGACCAGAGTGTATCCACATTGAATATTTGAGCATAACTTTTAACCCTGAGTACTTTCAAGATATTTGTTATCAAATCTAGTCATGGCTGCTATGAAGCAGCCATGACTAGATTTGATGAAAAATTAATCTAAATATAACATGAGCAAGCAGACTGACATCTGCAAAATGAGGTCCCCACATTACGTGTGTACGTTGCATACAAAACCGCACTTGTTAATACCCCATTGTTTGTGTTGAAACGACTGGGTATGAAAAGCTGTTTTAGTGCGGTCACGTGAGAAGGATTACATAACCAAATAATGTTTTGCGAGAAAAATCTTTTAGAGACTGTCCCTGGTTAGCAATTATATTGTTCAGTCAGAAAATTTCTAAAACCTACATTTAATAAAATATTCAGATACAAATGCCATATCTTTCATTTCCAGAACTCTGTACTGCGGATTAATATAGGAATTGAAAAATCTGTTAATTCGTGAGATTTTCGATTTATTTTCATATTAAAATAAAATTTTCGCTGATATATGAATTGGATTCCCCCCTGAGTTTGTTCGCCGGTCTCCAATGACTTCAGAATATTTCGTGCAATGTATATCCAATTGACGGAAGAGCCACACTGTTGCACGTGATTGGCAAAATTATCATTTTTTGGGGCAAATTTATCACACAAAATAACGGGATTTACCGAACCGATTTTCACCTTTAAAGATTTTATTTCATATACAATATTCCCAAACAAATCCTGTATCAGGTACAAAAAAAAGATTTAGTGAAGAGAAATTAATATGTTAATTTGCGAATCTTTTCCCAATACAATCCAATCAACACTGATTAGTGAGTGGACGTCTGACATTATGTAATTACACATAACACAATCAGTCAATTTTTTGATAATTTTTTCGTATGGAGTGTACACGTAATGAGAGGGTGAATTTAGTGATGCATAGCATAGCAGGGTAGCATCACTAAATTTACCCTCTGTGAACCTCGATCTGAATCAGCGTCGCAAGAGTAAACAGAAAGAGGTACCCAAAGGAACAATTGGCCCACTGTATGAGATAGCATCATCATATTCACCCTCTGAGCACCTCATTCTGCAAATGTCAGACTGCTTATTTTCAGGCCTGAACACGAGTCATTACTGGTGAAAAAATCCATTAAATTTACAGGGAGAAAATATGATTAAATGTGCCCAAATTATACTGATTTCAGTGACAAGATAAACCCTGTGCTGGGCAGGGATATCTGCCAGCAGCATGCAAAGAGTTAAATGGACAGGCTACAAAACTACAGTTGAGAAGTCTGTTATTTCTAAGGCACAGGAATGAGTTAGCTGCAGAGCACTGATCAACTGTTTGCTCGAAAGAGTAGCTATCTAGTGGTGCTGCTTGTTTGGCAACTGTTTGGAAGTGATTGGGGATGGCACTAGAAAACGTAAGTGTGTGTAAAATGAACAAACCAGTAAAATCAAAGAATCCTTTAAAAAAAACAACATTACCACAGATCTAAAGATAAAAAATCCTTCAATCCAGAGAAAGCATATGGGGTGGAAGTTGTAACTGTAGGTCTACTGTAAGGAGGATCCATGTCCTCTACCTCTAGGACCGGACATCTTGCCTCAAGAATGCCTAGAAGGTTTAGACCTCCTGCTAGATGACCTATTTGATTCACCAGTTGAAGATACCACTTTGCCATAGACCTGGCAAAATCTCATACGGGACTCTAAAGTTGAAGGAAAAGATGGTCTTGAAAGTGTCATAGGATGCCTTGGTTAACTTGTGATATTTGCCCATCAAATTGTTGTGTCTGGGAAAAATATGAGAGCCTCAACTGGCTGCATTATTGCTTAGGCAAAGACAGGTAGGTGTCATGGATCAGATCATTTGTGTAACAATTCTGGGTTGTCCACAATAAAAGTGTGAACATGAATCAAGTACATGTATAATTCATCAGGGCAATTCTTAGAAAGAACCTGCCATAAAAGGTTTTAAATAGCTAAGTTTAGCACACTCCATCATTATATGACCAGTTGTGGAAAGTATTTCTTAAGGAACAAGTGGTCAGAATGTTATTTTTATTTTGTAAATGTTTGATTCGGATCTGATTGTTTAAATATCCAGAGTAGACAAATCTAAATGAGGTACTTTAAGTTTCCAAGCGATCTCGACTCTGGTGCATTCGACCAATGATGAGGTGATTATTTAGTCAGGTTCCTTCTTTGTTTACGTTGGAAATGAAAGAGAATGTGTTGTATCACCACATGTGCAATACAAATTCATTTTTATCATACAGGCAGAACAGTGGAAACTAGGGCCCTGTGAGTTGGATAGTTTAGTTCGAGTTGATTCTCGATTCGATTCTAGTTTAAACTCGTGAGTCTAGTCATTTTTCGAGACGGTTCTAATAAAACTGATGGCCCGATTTCTTCTCAACAGAGAGGGATTTAACATTCTTTCATCATGTAAATGCGACTTTCAATCGGCTAACTATACCACGTATATATATTTTGGTGTTGGTATCATTTAACAGTGTAATGAATAGGGTTTTTTTTTCTATTTCTTTCATGGCCAAACTGGATTATTGCATGGTTTAAAGAAAGAACTCACAATGAAAGCTCCGTCGTTTATCAGAACTGAATCAACTCGAGAAAAAAGACATCCATGAATCGCAGCTGAGTCGAGTCGATTTTGCATTCATACTCGAGATTCGACTCGAAATTTGAGTAATTGCAGGGCACTAGTGGAAGCCCAGTGTTTTACATTAATAAGTGTGTGATAAATATTCATCTTCACACAATTGCCAGATGATTTGTGATGCTAATAAAGTGAAGAGAATGACATTTTGTAAAACTTTGATTGATGAGAACGACTCCTTGAATGATTTTGTTTTTAAAATTTTTACTGATGAATCATCAGTACAACTCCACCACAATAAACAAGTCTGCTACCAGCCAAAAGGAACAATACCAATACATGTACCAGAACCAAAACATCCACTGAAGGTTCATGTCTGGGTGGGTGTAAGTCACAGTGTTGACGGCATGATGTACGCTAACTTTTTCTGCAATGAAATTCTGGAGAACAAACTTCTCAAATTTGTCAGGGAAGGTCATTCTTATGGACACCGTTTTCAACAGGACAATATCCCAAACATGCATCATGTTTCGCAAAACAGTTCATGATGGATAATGGCATAAATTGGTGGACTTGGCCTGCAGGTGAGTTAGTCTGAATAGTTTTTTACCTTTTAAAACAATTTATTCCTGTGTCTAACATAGCGTATGACACCTCATTGGAACGAGCTCCTTCCAGCGAGGTGTCATACACTATTTGCATGGCAAAAAAATGTTGTTGGCAATGTTTGTGAGCAGCACTAGTTGATTTAGTCACTGCTAAAACATTACAAATTCGAAATGTGATATTTCAAATTCAAAAGTTTGTTGAGGCATCAACTTCTCAGGTTACAAGCAGGCCTGAAAATAATTTTCATTGAGCTTCCAGACAAAATGTCAGACACCAAATCAATCATGTCTGTCATTTAAGAATGATATCTGACATATTACAAAATGGAGTTTGAGTATTCGAAATAATGTGTTTTAGGTGTACATGTACCTTCATCTTAAAACTGCTCAGAATTCATCCAACCATACCTTGTTTGGCAGGGCTCAATGAGCCCTGCCAAACAAGGTATGATTGGTTTCATTCTGAATTGGAACCGAATTATCCTTCAGACATAATTTAGATACATGTATGGCTGTATCAAATCATATTCCTTCACATGCTGTTAATACTGATGAGCTCTACAGTCACTTTCGTCACACTTCCCAACTTGTCAGGACCAGAAATCACAGTAATCATTAATTTTAGGTTTGCTAGTTATGTACATGATTTCCAGCATGCATGATGCTCTGATCACTGAACTTCATTGATAATTTTGGCATCAGACATTTTGTCCCTTTGATTTTAAACCTCAGTCAGACATTGGCCTTTTTGTACCTGACATTGTCCTTGTCCGACTGCTTATTTTCTGGTATGGTTACAAGAAAATATACGAACTCCATCAATGAGTAGGGACAATGAACAATAGGATCACAAAATCTCATGGGTTCAGTAATGAATATTCGCAGTTTGATTGACTCTCACATTTGTATTAGGTCTACACTCTCTCCAGACAGCACAGCTGCGTATACACAATCCCAGCCAGTGCCACAAACACCAGTGCAACAAAACCTGTTAACCAAAGAAATTTGTGTGTGAACGATGGTATGGTGGGAAGATTTCAAATACCCATGAACATGCTCAGGGTGATTCTGAAGAATGCCAATGGACCAGGCAATTTAGCACTAAAACTGACAGAAAAATTGTTCCTGGAACTTTTTTTCTATTTAGAAGACGCAAATTTAGCAACAATGCTACTGGTGAGAAAAAAGGCCTTGAATGGCCAAAGAAAAGAAATCATCAAACATTACGTTTTGTATTTTTATCCAGAGTTCAGAGTAGGGCTGAAATGGTTGGCTCATTTTCACAACCTACTAACCGAGAGCTATAACCGGATAATATCCGGTTATCCTTAGCCATTATTTCACCGAATCTGGGATAAAAACTTTTGGACTTGGAAAGCAGTATTCTCAGAAACTATTCCATAGTGTGTATACAAATGAACGTTGTTGACTACTCGACAACGTTCATTTGTATACATACTACGGAATAGTTTCTGCAGTTACTCAGTGCTCACGGAAATTGCCGATCATTAAGGACAAATAGCCATGACAAAGGGTGCACCCACATCCAAGGTATATGAGAGTGTGCAACATCCGGGGTATAAGCATATGCAAAACATCAGGGGTATATGGTTTAAACGAAAGCTTTCTGCGTTTTGCTTGCCTCGACATAAAAATCAAACCAAAAAGCCTGAAAATAGTCAAAAATATCATCAGATTTCCGACAATTCAATCATAAAAATAAAATAAGAGCAAATAATTTGTCCCCTGAGTACCAATGTGTTCAATGTGCCAGTATGCCTGCGGCTTGTTGTTTAAAAACCGACATCCAGGTATTAAATCTCCATATACCATACATGTTGGTGGAGATAACTTATAATATTTTTGCACAATGGCTAATCATGACAACAGCATTGATATAAAATCAAGTATGACCAATTGTCTATTCCATGTTGCTCATTTTAGAGGACTTCCACCCCAAGCATTAGTGACTTGTTCCTATTTTACCAGTATTTATTTATTGGTGTTTAAGGTCACATACTTTGCCCAATGGCTAGTCATGACCGTGACTGTTTTATGGGTGGAGGAAGCTGGGGTACCCAGAGTGAACCACTGAGCAACGACGAGCAGCAGCCAGCTCCCCAACATCGTAACTTTGCACTGCAGCACACGCAGGGTTAGACTGGTTGAAGTACGCCTCAGTGGACAATCTGGGTGAAGTGCCTTGCCCAATGACACAACGCAGGTGTCCGAATCAATAGCTCAGATGGTAACCCATCTGAGGGCTAACCGAGCTCGACATTGCGTAACTTTGGTGTATTTCACCAGTAAAACAGAGCTTGTTTACCACAGTAAACAAGCACTGTTTCCCTTCCAAAGGGTTCATACAAGATAAAACAATTCCAACCCATGCCTCACGTGAAGAGTTACGTAAAGGCTATTTACATTGCCAAGTGTTTCTCCCATTAGGAGGAGGCCTCACACATGAAGCTCCCACCCCACCCCGTCTAATACATTCCAGCAAGTAAGTAAACTATCTGCAATGATTTATGCCTGCATGTTTCTTTTTTCATATTTTTTTCCAATTATAATTCATTTAGGAGTTTGGGGGAGTGGGATATTGTCCATAAGGGTTTCTAAGTACAGTGAATCCCTGTTAATTGAATGGAAACTTTGCCAATGAAACTTATTCAATTAACAGGAGTATTCAATTAACAGGAGTATTCAATTAACAGGGATTTTGTCATTTTCCTGTATTCTAGAGATGAACTTAGCATTTATTCTATTATGAGCTCTGTCAAACAAGATATAATAGATTAAATGCCTGCATTGGATGTACTGATGCCAAATAGGTCAAAAAACAAAGGAAAACTGGAGAGAGTAAGGGTAACTTCTAGACAGGTTACAGGATTTTTTATTCAATTAACAGGTGTTTACTCTATAATCTATATTCAATTAACAGGTCAAATTTGTACTGGAGGTATGGTAAATGGTTTTGTGTTGGGAATTTATATTCAATTAATGGCAAGGCACTTAACCCCGAATGTCCACATGGGGGCTCGATGACGCCCTGTACTAAGGCTTACTGCATGTCGATAGTGCACATGTCTTCAAACAATCTAACCCTGCCTGTGCTGCAGTGTGGAGTTACGATGTTGGGGAGCTGGCAGCTGCTCATCTTTGCACGGTGGTTCTCTCCGGGTACTCCGGCTTCCTCCACCCGGAAAACTGTCACTGTCATGATTAGCCATTCTGCATAAGTATGTGACCTTTAAACACCAATAAATAGTAAATATTCAATTAACAGGATTATTCAGTTAAGAGATATCTAATTAAGTGGGCTCCACTGTAGTGGAGCTAAATAAGGATGGGTACATAAACTTTTATTTAGGTTGTTGCGCCTAATTCTTTCCAACCGATACTATATTGTAGAACAATTAGATGTCATTTTCTATTTGTCCATTATTATATCTTTTGTGATCCAATAATAGTTGTTTATGTTAACAAACAGAAGCTATTGTTGGCTTTTGTTTTACAATTACGGTAGTCAATTAAGGGCCACTTAAGATTACAGTGTTTGATATTTTATTGCTACTCTTGACAAAGTGAAACCTACCATTAACCCTTTCCAAAAAGGTTTCAAAATATCGAAACTTCAAACAACAACTTTTCCCATAATGCAACTAGAAATTTTACCAATTCAATCTTGTTAAGCTACTTGCATGTTCTGTTATTTTTGGTCAACCAAATTTTTCCATGTCTCTTTGCCTAGTTACAATTTATGGGAGAGTGCCTAATGGCACTCTCCCATAAATTGTAACAAGGCAAATCCTCACAGACTAAATAATTTCATTTCAAAAATAATATGATGCACATCCACAGAATATGAAGTCTTTAAGTTATGGCACATGCAATACAGACTAAAGCCCAACTATGGGCTTCCAGCACTCTACCAGTTAAAAATAAGAAAAAGTTTTAATTGAATTCTCTGCTGAATCAGTGAGCATGGTGGCTGAGCGGTTACGGTATTCGACTTCAAACCAAAAGGTTCACTGTTCAACTACCATCAGGGGTAACTGCATTGTGTCTTTGGGCAAGGCACTTAATCCTGATTGCCCACATGGAGGCATAGTGGTGCTGTGTACTAAGGCATACTGCATGTCGATGATGTGCTGGTCTTCAACCAATGCTAACCCTGGTTGTGTGGATGGAGTTAGTACATTGGGGAGCCTGACAGTTGCTTACCACCTGTTCTCTCTTGGTACTCTGGCTAATCCTCCACTCGTAAAACTGTCTGACATGAGGTGATCCTGGCTGTTCAAAGTGTTGTTAAACCCCAATAAATAAATAAATTCTCTGCTGAATCAGAATCTAGTGGAGATCTAAAAGGAACAGAGTGATGTGGCAATACAGTGGAGCCCACTTAATCGGATATCTCTTAACTGAATAACCCTGTTAATTGAATATAATTTCCTAACACAAAACCGTTTATTATACCTCCAGTACAAATTTGACCTGTTAATTGAATATAGGTTATAGAGTAAACTCCTGTTTATTGAATAAAAATTCCTGTAACCTGTCGAGAAATTGCCTTGACTCGCCCCAGTTTTCCTTTGTTTCTAGACCTATTTGGCCTCGGTACATCCAATACAGGCATTTAATCTATTATATCTTGTTTGACAGAGCTCATGGAGCTCTGTCAAACAAAATATAACAGATTCAATGGTAGGTTTATCTCTAGAATACAGGAAAGTGGCACAATCCTGTTAATTGAATACTCCTGTAAATTGAATAATTTTCATTGGCAAAGTGGCTATTCAATTAACAGAGTTCCACTGTACTTTCAAAACTGGGTGATGATAAATTTTGGCTGTGCTGTAGCTTTTCAAGAATGGAGTTTTTAGAACCCATCAAATTATTATTTATTTATTTATTGGTGTTTAAGGTCACATATTTATGCACAATGGCTAATCATGACTGTGACAGTTTTACAGGTGGAGGAAGCCGGAGTACCCAGAGAGAACCACCGAGCAACGATGAGCAGCTGCCAGCTCCACAACATCGTAACTCTGCACTGCAGCACAGGCAAGGTTAGATTGGTTGAAGACATGCGCACCATCGACGTGCAGTACGCCTTAGTACACGGCATTATAGTGCCCCCACACGGGCAATGGAGATGAAGTGTCTTGCCCAAGGACACGGCGCGGTTGCCGCAGGTGGGATTCAAACCGAGGACCTCTCAGCTTGCAGCCTGCACCTCTACCTACTGAGCCACAGAACCCATCAAAAGAGAGTTACAATAGTCGAGGCGACTAGTAATAAAAATGAGAGTAAAGACATCACATTGCATCAACGGCCGTTTGCACACAAAGTCCAGGAAAAATGAGGAAAGAAATAGCCCATAACAGTGACAAATTCCAAATAAGAGTTAGACAGGAGTCCCGAGAGTACGATATCCAGTCACAGCAAATTAATCTCATGCATGTCTATACTTTATTTTGGTCATGTATTCTAAGTTTGAAATCAATATCTCAAGACATGTTAACCCTTTACCCAATGCAGACGATATCAAAATTTATTATTTTAAATATCATTTTTTCTAATTTAAAAAAAATTTCAACAAAACCATATCATGTGACCCCTCATTGGAACGAGCTCGATGAGGGGTCACATGATATGGGTTTGTTGAAATTTTTTTTTAAATTTGAAAAAATGATATTTAAAATAATAAATTTTGATATCGTCTGTATTGGGTAAAGGGTTAACATGGCTTGAGATATTGATTTCAAACTTAGAATACATGACCAAAATAAAGTCGAGCTCGTTCCAATGAGGGGTCACATGATATGGTTTTGTTGAAATTTTTTTAAAAATATTTTCTCAGCTGCTGAATTTGCATATTACATGGGCGGATGCGGACATTTCGTTGGGTAAAGGGTTAAAGTATACGTAGTTCACTGCACAAGATTTTTCTCCCTTACAGCCGCCATGGACTGGTCACTTTCCAGGGGTGGGCAATATTTCCAAGCACGCAATAATATTAGATTCCAAACAACTAATTATAGGAATATTCATCAAAAATTTAATCAATGAAGCACCAGGTACAACCCAGTGCTTTAGTGTTCAACCGATGATTGAAACTGGCCACAACAATTGGTCAATTGTGGACAATCAGATGACAATGGCAACGTTTCCTGGAACATCGATTCAACCGATTGTTGCCAAGCATTTCGTGACGATTCATAAACAGCATTTTATTATCTTCTGCAGTTGTTCAATTGTTAATGTAAAATGATGTCAATGATACCATTCAATAAAGTTGAAAAACCACCACAATGTGTATTCTTAATCTCTCAAGACTCCACTGTACAAGTTATACAAGTTAAACTAGAGGTACTGTGAGTAAGCTCACAAAGTGATACCCCCCGCGCCTGTCAGAACGGAATTATATTGCTTCATGCACATCTTCATATGGAGTTCTTCCATTGTGTAAAGTTTCATGAAAATTCTTCAAACTGTTTAGGAGGAGTTTGCACTTATAAGGATGAATAGACGGATGGATGGACTTGGTGATTCCTAATTACCCCCCCAAACTTTGTTTGCGGGGGGTATAATAACATGTAAAGCTTACAATTGGGCATACTTGTGGTAATCGCCAGTTCATACCAGAAAAGTGAAGGCTGCACTCCACTGATTCAGGTTGCAGTAAAAATTACCAGTTGCGTGCACTTGGGAGGTAAACATGGCTCTGAAAGCCATGTTTACCGCCCAAGTGTGTACGACTGGTAATTTTACTGGACCTGACTCAACGGAGTTTAACACTGTGAAAAATGTTCAATTTAATGTAGTTCTTTGCGAGCCTCGACTAGTCTAGTAGTGAATGGTATTACCATTGGAATTAGCAGATTGTGAGCTCAAATAACCAGTAATCAGTCAGCAGCAATTTTTGGTAATTGGTTGAACACTACAGTGCTTCATTAATTAAAATTTTGATGCTGATGATTTCTATTACCGAGTGAATGCATGTGCGGACATCATCATGGATCTCAATCAGTCCACAGTGACTGTAATGTGTGCCATTACAGCTTTAGAATAACTCTGTAACACTTGACACAAGTTGCAGAACATTTATGTCACCATGCCAGAAAATAAGCAGTCTGACATTTGCAGAATGAGGTCCCCAGAGGGTAAATTTGATGATGCTATCCCACACAGTGGGCCAATTTATCCTCTGGGTACCTTCTTCTTTTTAGTTTTGAGACTCTGATTCAGATTGAGGTTCACAGAGGGTAAATTTAGTGATGCTACCCTGCTGTGCAGGGTAGCATCACTAAATTCACCCTCTGGGGACCTCATTTTCCAGATGTCAGTCTGCTTATTTTCTGGCTTGTATGTCACACACATCTGAATTTGATATCATGTATACAAAGTTTCAAACAAATATCTTGAGAGCTCATAAGTTCACACCACCAGGGGCTTTGCGAAGATGACTGTTTTGTCCTGACACATAAAAATATTCCAACTGCACCATCAGGGCATGCCTTTAAGGTGCAGCTGAAATTAGTCAGTTGGGGTTATAGTTCAAAAGATTTCTTCAAAAGATATATTTGTGGAGACTGTGCTAAAGGAATCTAGGCAACGTGCCCCTGCAGCCATCACAGTTGACTGAACCCAATCAAAATAGGATGTTCTGATCTAGACATCATACAGAGTCATCCTACAAAGTTAAAATAAAATCCCTTCATAAATATGACCTGTAGTTGTTCAGGTTTCAGGTCTGCGCAGCCATCACGGTTGACCAATTGCGACCAAAATGGGACGTTCTCATCGAGACCTTAAACTAAGTCATCCTACCAAGATACAATGAATTCCCTTCATAAATACGACCTGTAGACTGTGATGAAGGTGTTTGTGTTTTGGGCTCGCATATCCGTCATGGTTGATTTTCGGGTTTCGGGCTCGCAGAGGCTTGGAAAGGTGGAAAACAGTAACAAAAACTCGGAATTCCAGAAAGGGGCAAAAAAACTTACCTCCTTGTTATTTAGTTAAGGTCCCACAAAGTAGATCTTCTTCTGTTTCTCAGGCTATTTTTTGCAAAATTGCATGTGGATGGGCATTTTTTTTGGGGGTTTTATTTTTGTAAATATTTCTTTGCCATCAAAAGTTCATGTTCTTGGTTTATTTTAAATTTGAGGCCTCATAATCTACAGAATAGCATGGGTAGTGGTGTATTTTGTTCCTTGAGTGCAAGAAGGCTTTGCAATGCTAAATCACTACTCTCTCCTTCCAAATAAAAGTGACATCACTATTATTAATTTTTGGAGAAAAGGGACAGCATCATGATTATTAGGAACCATCATGATTATTAAAATGATTCACTGTCATTCAAGCCTGAAAATGAGCAGTCTGACATTTGCAGAATGAGGTGCCCAGAGGGTGAATTTGATGATGCCATCCCATACAGTCGGCCAATTTATCCTCTGGGTACCTCTTTCTATTTATTCTTGAGACTGAGACTCTGATTCAGATTGAGGTTCACAGAGGGTAAATTTAGTGATCACTAAATTCACCCTCTGGGGACCTCATTTTGCACGTCAGTCTGCTTATTTTCTGGCTTGCTGTCATTAGAATATCTGATCAGCAAGTTGGCCAAAAAACAACACCACCTGAAAACAGCAATTGTTTGAAGAAAATATGATAAAATTCCATCGATGTACTCCATGCAGGCTTGTTAGAATTTGAAATTTGCGTACCTGTGAAAAGGTCCTGCAAAAATGTTGTGCCTAATCTCCCATTATTGTGTACCCCATCCCCTTTAATTCCTTTGATCCATGTCAAATTTACAGGAGAGAAATACAGGTATTGTCAAGTGACATTTATGGGAATTTCATGCAACTGTAACTATCACTCCCGTAATTTTGATAGGCCCGCCATCACTATTATCACTCTTATTTACTGATCCCCAAAATGTGCAGCCTCACTATTATTTGGCCATCACCATTATTTGGCAGTGGAGAGTAGTTGCAAAGCCTTGTTGCACTCAAGGCACATATTTACCCATTTTCTTAACTTGGGTAAAAGTTCCGACATAAATCATTAAATTTTTATTTTTTTAAGTTTGCATTGCTTATAACAAGGGAGCATGAGGCAGCCAAAAGGACCATGCAGGAGGGTCTGAGAAACAGATTTTTAACTTTTTAGGCCTAACATGTACCATACCAGTACTCCAAATTAGCCATGCTGTGCCCCAACCGTCCAAATTGGTACTAAAGTTGTCCAATTTGTATCACTGATGGGAGCACAGTGGCTCAGTGGTAGACTGTTAGATTTCTATGCTAGAGGTGAGGAGTTTGATTCCTGTCTGGGACGACCTGCGTTGTGTCCTTGGGCAAGGCACTTTATCCCGGTTGCAAACATGGGGGCATGATGACGCGGTGTACTAAGGCGTACTGCACGATGATGGTGCACATGTTATCACCAGCTGTAACCCTGCTTGAGTGGAGCTTGAACAGAGTTAGAATGTTGAGAAGCTGACAGTTGCTGGTCGATGCTCAGTGGTTCTCTCCGGGTACTCCGGCTTTCTCCACCCATAAAACTGTCACGGTCATGATTAGTCATTGTGCATAAATATGTGACCTTAAACACCAATAAATAAATAGTATGACTGATGTGATGACAGGGTTTCTGCTATACCGGCAGTGGGTCCGTCGACCGGACCCATTCCCCCCGCCGATCATACTATGATCAGTCAGAAAAGCTGGAGGTTAAAATGTCGAGTACAATGCTGTATCGTAACGACACTCGGGATCCTTTGTTTCCACGTAATATAGGCACAATTATGTTGTATACTATGCCTACTATTACTGGCGACAACCTGATACCTTATAATCCCCAGACGAGAGGGGGAAACAAAGTTCAAATCCTAAATGTCGCCTATAAAATTTCAGACTCAAATTGTCGTGTTTGGTCCGAAATCACTGGTTTTTATTTTGAGCGACAAATGATGTACTCGTTTTGGAAGCTGTCACTTGTTTCAAATGAGTGTGCAGGCTGCTGCCAGTAGTTGTCTGAAACACGCCCACAACATATAGTTTTCACAGTTTTCACAGTGGTTGAATATCATCAGAAAGATACTGATTAAACACTGCCACTTTCGAGCAGTGCACAACTCATTGTGAAAGAACACTGCCACTTTCGAGCGTGCACAACTCATTGTGAAAAACGGGTGTTCAGAAATTAATGAGAAAGTGGTAATTAAAAATAAAAAATAATTACAACTCTGGTATTTGAGAATTATATAACAATATAACCAGGGATATGATTTATGACTTATTGGTTCAATAAAACATGCTCATTTATCATTTCATCATACCCTGCAACATGTGATGTTATGACTTTTAGTGTAAAATCAATTTTTCGAATGGTGCTAAGGGAGGCAACTATTTTGTTATTCATATTTCGCTGTGTAAATTTTATCTGGTCTTCATATTATGATTCTTTTATTGAGTTTGTGTGAAGCTATATTTTGTTTTATTCGTAAAATTTTTTTAAAATGTACATATTTAAAAAAAACCTCTATTTTTAAACAGACAATGTTTGTCTGTTTTCAAGGGGGTGGTTTGCAGTGCTGATTGACATACTTAATGTCCATTTCTGGCTTCGACTTTCGAGAGTAGCCTGTACAAAAAACAAGAGGCCCCAGGGGGCCTGAGGGCGCTCACCTGACATGGTAGCCTAAATATCAACCCAGAGAATTGATTTCCACAAGTTGCATCTGCTCCTCCTAAGAAAAGCTGAAACCAAATATCCAAATATTCTGACCAGTGGATCTAAAAAAAGATTTTTAAAGAATATTCCTCATACTGAACTAAGTCATAATTCGGGCTCCCACAGGGAGCCCATATATGAACCCAGGGACTTGGCTTTAACAAACCTGAATCTCACACCCCTAAGGATTCTGCACACCAAATATCAAAACATTCCGACTGCTGGATCTGAAGAAGAAGATTTTTAAAGAAAATTCCTCATTTTGAACCAAGTTACAATTCGAGCTCCCACAATCAGCCCAAATATGGACCTAGGGACATGGCTTGAACAAACTTGAATCTTACCCCCCTAAGGATGCTGCATAAAAAATATCAAAAGCATTCATCTGCTGGATCTAAAGATTTTTAAAGAAAATTCCTCATTTTGAACTAAGTTGTCATTCAGGCTCCCATAGTGAGCCCAAATATGAACCACTTGGCTTGAACAAACTTGAATCTCAGCCCCCAAGGTTGCTCCATGCCAAATATCAAAACATTCCAATTGCTGAATCTGAAGAAGAAGATTTTTAAAGAAAAATTCCTCATATTGACTAAGTTATAATTTGGGCTACCACAGGGCGCCCACATATGGACCCATGGACTTGGCTTTAACACACTTGAATCCCCCCCCTCCCCCCAAGGATGCTACTCACCACATATCAAACCATTCGGACTGCTGGATCTGAAGAAGAAGATTTTTTAAGAAAATTCCTCATTTCAAACAAAGTTACAATTCAAGCTCCCACAGTGAGCCCAAATATCGACCTAGGGACATGGCTTGAACAAACTTGAATCTCACCCCCCTAAGGATGCTGCATACCAAATATCACAAGATTCTGCCTGCTGGATCTTGAGAAGAAGATTTTCAAAGAAATTTGCCTGAAATGCACTAAGTTCGAATTTGGGCTTCTATCGTGAGCCCAAATATGAATCCAGGTGGCTGATTTGAACAAACTGGAATCAGATCCACCCCACAATGTTGCATACCAAATATCAAAAGATTCTGCCTGCAGGATCTGGAGAAGAAGATTTTTGAAGAAATTTGCCTGAAATGCACTAAGTTCAAATTCGAGCTTCTATAGTGAGCCCAAATATGAATCTAGGGAGCCGATTTGAACAAAATAGAATCAGATCCACCCCACAATGTTGCATACCAAATATCAAAAGATTCTGCCTGCTGGATCTGGAGAAGAAGATTTTTTAAGAAATTTGCCTGAAAAGCACTAAGTTCAAATTTGGGCTCCTATACTGAGCCCAAATATAAACCCAGGGAGCCGATTTGAACAAACTTGAATCAGATCCACCCCACAATGTTGCATACCCAATATCAAAAGATTCTGCCTGCTGGATCTTGAGAAGAATATTTTCAAAGAAATTTGCCTGAAATGCACTAAGTTCAAATTTGGGCTCCTATACTGAGCCCAAATAAAAACCCAAGGGGCCGATTTGAACAAACTTGAATCAGATCCACCCCACAATGTTGCATACCAAATATCAAAAGATTCTGCCTGCTGGATCTGGAGAAGAAGATTTTCAAAGAAATTTACCTGAAATGCAGTAAGTTCAAATTTGGGCTCCTATACTGAGCCCAAATATAAACCCAGGGAGCCGATTTGAACAAACTTGAATCAGATCCACCCCACAATGTTGCATACCCAATATCAAAAGATTCTGCCTGCTGGATCTTGAGAAGAAGATTTTCAAAGAAATTTGCCTGAAATGCACTAAGTTCAAATTTGGGCTCCTATACTGAGCCCAAATAAAAACCCAAGGGGCCGATTTGAACAAACTTGAATCAGATCCACCCCACAATGTTGCATACCAAATATCAAAAGATTCTGCCTGCTGGATCTGGAGAAGAAGATTTTCAAAGAAATTTACCTGAAATGCAGTAAGTTCAAATTTGGGCTCCTATACTGAGCCCAAATATAAACCCAGGGGGCCAATTTGAACAAACTTGAATCAGATCCACCCCACAATGTTGCATACCAAATATCAAAAGATTCTGCCTGCTGGATCTGGAGAAGAAGATTTTTTAAGAAATTTGCCTGAAATGCACTAAGTTCGAAATCGGGCTCCTATACTGAGCCCAAATATGAACCCAGGGGGCCGATTTGAACAAACTTGAATCAGATCCACCCTCCAATGTTGCATACCAAATATCAAAAGATTCTGCCTGCTGGATCTGGAGAAGAAGATTTTTTAATGTTTTTCCCATTGCCTACAGTGTTAAAAAGTGCTGACTCAGCACTTTTTCAAAGTCCCGAAACTGTACCCTATGATAAAACCGATGGCAATTTTTTTTTACCAGTTCTTTCTGTTGGTCCTAAGGAAGCTTCACACCAAATAAAAATTCTCGGTGCCGTGCAGTTTTGGAGATATGGGCGTTTTAATTTTTTTCTATTTTTAGCTCCTGCGGTTCCCATGGGGCTATGGGAAAAAAAAAATCAACATAAATTAGGTACTTATGACCCAATAAGCCCTCACATAAAATTTGGTTCAAATCAGCCTCTCGGTTTGGAAAATAGATATTTCGGGCGGGGCCAAAAATTTTGCCCCTCCCATAACGACGCCAGGTATAGCCCCACAAACTTCTCTTGAACAAATCTGAGTCTACACCTCAAAAGGAAGCTGCACACCAAATATCAGGTCTCTGCTACTGCTGGTTCATGAGAAGAAGATTTTTTAAGATTTCAGCTCATTTTTTGGGTGTGGCCCTACCCACGGGCGGGGCAACTTGATTTGAACAAAATCAAATTGCGATGTCATAACAAACTATTATCTCAAATATCAATTAAATTGGTTCAGCGGTTTGGGAGGAGAAGACGCAAACACCATGTTCACGGACGACGGACGCCAGACGACGGACGACGGACGGTGAGTGATCACTATAGCTCTCCTGACTGAGAGGTGAGCTAAAAATGAAAACAACACCGCATGGTTTTCTGTTTGTTTTATTCATTAAATTGAGGATTAAAACCCGAACTCTGAAAATGAAACGTATGTACAAGATAATTATGAGAATTTTTAAAGCAAATTCTATAAAATTGGTAGACATTTTCCCCAAAAATGTAACATACCCAGTGGATATTTACTTGCCTTATATTGCCAATTTCAGAATCATCCCAATGCGTCTTGCAAGCACTATTACTCGTCCCGAAGCCCCCGCCCCTCCCCCACACACACACTTTGCAATTTATCCACTACATGCACCCCCCTGGTCTAGGACTGTCACAACTAGAACTATCACTGAAGGTGATTAATACCCCTGCTTTGGGTTTTTAGAGGAATGCACTTCTGATCATGTAGACGAAGGCCATAAGTAAATGTATACATAAAGATCATTTTTTGTTGTTGAAATTTGTATTTGCATGTGGCCTTCCACAGAACAGCACTGAATACTTAAAGAGCCCACACATATATGGTTTACATTTGGAAAAACACATTTACAATGTGCAACATGTATTCAAAATCGGTTCATTAATGTAGGAGGAGTTGCACACACAAGAATCCCATTTGAAAACCCATAATAAATCCAAGTTAAAGGGAGATAACCTGGTTAAAATTGTCGCAGATCAAAAATTTGGGAATATGCGTATGTTCACTTAGTTGTGATAATGTTTGAAAGGTTTCGTCAAAATTGATTGATAAATGTAGGAGGAGTTGCACGCACAAGAATTTCATGTAGAAACCCATAATAAATCTAAGTTAAAGGGAGATAACCTAGTTAAAATTGCCACAGCTCAAAAATTTTGGAATATGTGCATGTTCACTTAGTAGTGATGATGTCTGTAAACTTTCGTCCAAATTGATTGATAAATGTAGGAGGAGTTGCGCACACAAGAATTTCATGCAGAAACCCATATTAAATCAAAGTTCAAGAGAGATAACCTGGTTAAAATTGTCGCAGATCAAAAAGTTTGGAATATGCACATGTTCACTTAGTAGAGATGATGTTTGAAAGGTTTCATCAAAATCGGTTCATTAATGTAGGAGGAGTTGCGCACACAAGAATTTGTTCGAACAGAAAGACATAATAAATCTAAGTCAAAGGGAGATAACCTGGTTAAAATTGTCGCAGATCAAAAATCTTGGAATATGCACATGTTCACTTAGTAGTGATGATGTCTGAAAAGTTTTGTCCAAATTGATTGATAAATGTAGGAGGAGTTGCACGCACAAGAATTGCATGTAGAAACCCATAATAAATCAAAGTTAAAGGGAGATAACCTAGTTAAAATTGCCACAGCTCAAAAATTTTGGAATATGCGCATGTTCACTTAGTAGTGATGATGTCTGTAAACTTTCGTCCAAATTGATTGATAAATGTAGGAGGAGTTGCGCACACAAGAATTTCATGCAGAAACCCATATTAAATCAAAGTTCAAGAGACATAACCTGGTTAAAATTGTCGCAGATCAAAAAGTTTGGAATATGCACATGTTCACTTAGTAGAGATGATGTTTGAAAGGTTTCATCAAAATCGGTTCATTAATGTAGGAGGAGTTGCGCACACAAGAATTTGTTCGAACGGAAAGACATAATAAATCTAAGTCAAAGGGAGATAACCTGGTTAAAATTGTCGCAGATCAAAAATCTTGGAATATGCGCATGTTCACTTAGTAGTGATGATGTCTGAAAAGTTTTGTCCAAATTGATTGATAAATGTAGGAGGAGTTGCGCACACAAGAATTTCATATAGAAACCCATATTAAATCAAAGTTCAAGAGAGATAACCTGGTTAAAATTGTCGCAGATCAAAAAGTTTGGAATATGCACATGTTCACTTAGTAGAGATGAAGGTTTCATCAAAATCGGTTCATTAATGTAGGAGGAGTTGCGCACACAAGAATTTGTCCGGACGGAAAGATGTACGGACGGACGGATGGACGTACGGACGGACGGACATACAGGGCGATTCCTATATAGCCCCCACTTCTTTGAAGCGGGGGTATAATTAATCGATTAATCGATTGTTCATCGGTCACGGCAAAATCGATTAGTATTTTTCGTTGTCGAATAATCGGTAAGTTGTACCCCGCTTTAGACTTTTAATAATTAAAAGAAAATTTGATGAAAAAACTATAGTTTCTAAAGGTAAAGAGTTAAGAACATGGATATTAAACCCCCAAGAAGCCATTGGAGACATTTGTCTTTCAGGTACATTCATCAAAACTTTGATGTTCTAAACTTTTCAACTGTCCGTGTAATAATCAAGACCGGTCGGCAGTTGCGAAGTTCGCAACTGCCGACTGGGCTTGATTATTACACGGACAGTTCAGAAGTTCAGAACATCAAACCTTTGAATGTATCTAAAAGAGGATCGTCTTCGTTGTTTACAGGAGGTAGGTCAACTGACTTGAACTTCATATTTATCAACTTCAAAGAGAGGGAGAGGGGGGTCATCTAGGTACAATTAGTCAATTATTATCGATTATTAGCGACGATTAATCGATTCTTAAATTAAATTAGATGTGAGTCTTCCATGGAAGACGTGTGTCGCCTAGCGTTTCAGACAGAATTCTAAGTGGAAAAGGGGCATAACTCTGGAAAAAATACAGCAGATCAAAAAATAAAATAGGAGGTGCACAATGCCATTATGTGATAAAGAATCACTGAAAGTTTCATCAAAATCCATTCATAGGTTAAAGAGGAGTGGCAGATAAGAGAAAGTGTGACGCGGACGACACAAGACGACAAAAGTAATCCCTATATGTCGCTCCCCACTTCGTGGGGCGGCAACACAAAAATCGTGACAGCCCTACCCTGAGCTTCTACACGAGTCAGTACGGTAATTGCACGTGCTTGAATTCACACCTCCGCATCATGGTTCTTTTCAAATATTACCGCGAGCGGTTGTAAACAAAACTCAGTCACTGTTAGGATTCGTGGATTTTGTTTTGTTTTGGGTTTGTATTTTTATGAAACCTCCGACCAGATGTAGTATTGTGTGTCCCGTGGGAATTTAGAGAATTGTAGGAGGAAAAAATACATATTTTCCACATCAATTATTCAGCATTTTAGCGACCAGAATGTCCCCAGAGGCCACATGAGAGCACCTAAAAACCCCAGGCCCCCCTCTATACACACGTGCCTTCGGCACGTGCGGCACACGCCTTCGACTTGTGAGTTTCACTTTCTTTAAACTACCGGACCTGCAAATTTTCCCCTAGCGGAAACCCTGACGATGAGTTACTTTAGTCCAAGTCTCAAGTCTGATTAGAAAGTGCATGACTTCTAGCTGAAGCCTGGCATTTCCGGGAGAGCGATTTATCCACTTGCCTACTGTTCTCCTTAAAAAGATTAACCCTTTACCTAATGCAGACGATATCAAAATTTATTATTTTAAATATAATTTTTTAAAATTTTTCAAAAAATTTCAACAAAACCATATCATATGACCCCTCATTGGAATGAGCTCAACAAGCTCGTTCCAAAGAGGGGTCACATGATATGGTTTTGTTGAAATCTTTTGAAAAATATTTTTTCAGCTGTTGAATTTGCATATTACGTGGGCGGATGTGGCTGATTCGTTGGGTAAAGGGTTAATGAGGGTGAAAAATAGCCCTCTTGGCCTTGATAGCAGCACTAAATAAAATGTACAAAGACCACTAGGCAGAATTCCTTGATAGAAAAACTTTATTTTGACACTTTTAGCTTTTTATACACTTGAGGAGAGCTAATCTCTCCCCATCGCCATGCAAGAGGAACGATTTTTAGTCCTCTTGCATTTTTAAGCAAGCCAGGTCTGATAGCCAGAGCGAAACAACATCTCAGACAAAAATGTCCAAACATAAAAATTATTGGGTGGAGAGGTGTCACCCCCTACCCTTAGCAATGCCTCCAAGCTCCACAGGATTTCAACAGTCCTACCAGGAAACAAATTGATTGCCTGTCACAGTGACTCCAGCAAATGCCCTGAAAGTATGTTTGCAGGGATGTAAATACCTTCTTTCTGAAGAATTGCAGCAGCATCCTCAGGAAAATTTCTTTCTTTAAGGAAATCTACTCGTCTATCAACACTCGAAAGTCTATTCAAAGCTTCTAGCATTCCACTGTGGTTTTTACGATTGTGGTGCACTATTGCAGATTTATAACTCATATTTTCAACTGTATGGTGATGTCTTGGTCCATGCTGTAAAATCTTTAAAATGAGCTCTGGCTCACTCAAATCCTGAAAAAAATTTAAAAAAAACAAGTAAAAAGTTGGCACAGCAAACAGATGCTCCCTAAAATGCAAACTGATGGAAACAACCAACTGATTTTTTCAAATGCAGAACTCTGAAATTGTTTAATCCGGTGCATACCGCCAAACAATGACAAGAGAAGAAATGAACCATGATATTGTGAAAGCTATTCCCATAAACAATCTTCATTCCAAATTTCACTGAGAGCCACTAGCCCCAAACCAGAAATACGAGGTGAACAGACAAAAACTTTTATGAGGCAAACAGTAAAATTGTTGTCTTTGTTTTACAGCAATGTAATTATGAAGGCCAGAAACACCTGTTACTGGAGTCTAATAATGATCGGACCATACACATATGAGATGCAGAATAAAGATATAATGCCACATGTGGGGAAATGCTTTGCATGTATTTTCTTTGTTTTACTGCAGGGACATGATTCATTTGAACGCCTTTCCTATAAACAATCTCTATTCCAAATTTCATTGAAATCTGATAACCCAAACTGTATAGAAACTAGAGTGATGTCATGCATGCAGCCCGACTGTCCCAGCAATGGTAATGCTTAGACACAAAATAGTCGGAGCCATTTTTTGTTAACCGTTTACCTAACGAATCTGCCATATTTGCACTCATGATATACAAAATTTGCTATTCAAATTTTATTTTTTCATTTCTCTACTCCAAAACATACCTCATGACCTATTAATGGAACAAGCTTGATGAGCTTGTTCCAATAAGGACTAATAAGCCATGGTTAGAAGTAAAAAATGAAAAGTGGGGGGAAGGGGGAGATGTGGAACCTATATTAAAACCTGGCCTGTATTACTAGCTGGAAAATACACATATCAACTTTGGTTGAAATCAAATAATCCAAACTGGAGTTATTGGTCGGAAACCAACTGTTAACAGACAGATGAATGAATGGACCGACGAACGGACAAAAGTCATGACTATAGCCCTGACTGTAAACAGTCAGGCTAAAAATGCATTTTGTACCAAAGAAAAAATATTGCTTAAAGACTCTGGGTGAGGAGGAGGTGGGGGTGGGGGAGGAGGTGGGGGGGGGGGGGTTGTGTTAGGGGAATCCATTAAGAAACAAAAGTGCCCAATTTGCCCGGGGAGGGGATGTAAATTTAAAAAAAAATTCTGCATGTAGTGACTGTAAATAGTTCAAAATAGTTCAAAATGCATATTGGAGGAAAGTAAAAAAAAAAAAAGAAAAGAAAAACGTCTAATTGGCAGGGGCAAGGCAGGGCAATAACATCAATAATTTTCATTGGATAATTGTGGTCATCAAACTTGACCTAGAGACATGTACTGAAAAGAATTGAAATTTGTTAACTTTTGTTTTAGTTATGGCATAAGGAAAGTTAGGACAGACGGACAGACTGATGATGCTATTTATTTATTTATTGGTGTTTAAGGTCACATACTTATACACACATGGCCAATCATGACCATGACAGTTTTACGGGTAGAGGAAGCCAGAGTACCCAGAGAGAAACACCAAGCAGCTACCAGCTCCCCAACATCATAACTCCGCACTGCAGCACAGGCAGGGTTAGATTGGTTGAAGACATGCGCACCATCGACCTAAGTTTGAAAAGCGTTGTGAAAGGGGTTAAATTAATGCCAATATTATTTGAAACCACTGTGTACAGCTTCAGTAGACCTTGCTCGAAATGAAAAAAAAGAAATGACGTTGTAACAGAGTTTTGGAGAATGAAAGGTAAAACCTTGAAAAGCAGAACTTTAATCCGAAACTTTAAGCTGGGAATACTAAGTAAAATTGATTGGCAAAAAAGGGTTGAATATTTCCTGAAACCAATAAAAGAAATCATTGATATAAATGGAATCATTAAGTTGTATTGACCCTGCAAGAATTAGAGTAAGAAAGTATGTTGCAAAGTCTAATTTCAAATACAAAGAAAGTAAGTCTGAAAACATGTTTAAAAGGGGTCAAAATCATGCCGATATTAATGAAAATTACTGTAGAAATGTTCAGTAGATAGTAGACATTGTCCAAATAAGAAACAGTGACAATCCACTAAACTGTTTGAAGAATTAAAGGTGTAATTTTAAAACAACCCCCCCCCCCCCCCACAACCCCTCCCCAAGAAAAAAACTTCAACCGCAAACTTTAACCAAAACTCCAAATGTTAACAGATGGACAGATGAAAGTCATGACTAAACAGGAAAAAAAAAACACTTGAACCTTCCGTAAAAAACTTTAACTGCAAACTTTAACCAAAACTCTAAATGTTAACAGATGGACAGACGGACGGACAGATGGACAAAAGTCATGACGATAGCCCTCACTGTAAACAATAGGGATAAAAAGACATAAAGCCACATGTGTGGAGGTGATTTCATGAATTTTCTTTGTTTTACTGCAGGGACATGACTCATTTGAAAGCCTTTCCCATAATCAATCTTCATTCTGAACCTGAAAAATGAGGTGAACAGACAAAAACTGGCAATTTTACGAGGTAAACAGTGAATTTTCAAAGTTAAAAAGTATGAAATTTCATCGAAATCTGAGCAGTAAGATTGAAGTTATAATGCGTACAGATATCTGATTGTGGACTGACAGGCATATGGACAGATGCACGGACGAAGGGATAGATGCAATCCAGTATACCCCACTTTTTGAAAAAAAGTGGGGGTATAATAATACAAAAAAGCTTGAACAGATAAGGGTAACAGTACACAGTAAACATAAATTGAAGACAGGTTAATTAGAGTGAATGTATAAGCATGTTTGATTATACACGCCCTGGGCATTTAATAAAATACAGTGGAGCCCACTTATCTGGATATCTCTTAATTGTATATCCCTGTTAATTGAATATAATTTCCCAACACAAAACCATTTACCATACCTCAAGTACAAATTTGACCTGTTAATTGAATATAGGCTACAGAGTAAACTCCTGTTAATTGAATAAAAATCTTCTAACCTGTAGAGAAATTACCCAGACTCTCCCCAGTTTTCCTTTGTTTATAATCTATTTGGCCTTAGTACATCCAATACAGGCATTTAATCTATTATATCTTGTTTGACAGAGCTCCTGGAGCTCTGTCAAACAAGTTATAATAGAATAAATGCTCAGTTTATCTCTACAATACAAGAAAGAGACACAATTCCTGTTAATTGAATACACCTGTTAATTGAATAATTTTCATTAGCAAAGTGGCTATTCAATGAACAGGGTTTCACTGTACCATATCTTATCACTTTACTATTTTGCTACATTTCAAGGGGCATAACTCTGGAATTGTAAATGCCATAACGGTGAAAATCGAATTTGACCTAAATTTCATGGCCAGTAGTTATGTTGTAAAATTATCAGGTCATACATCAAAGTGTACTAGAGTTATCATCCTGATACCATTGATTTTACAATTTTTCCAACGTTTCAAGGGGCATAAGGACAAGCCAAAAAATAAGCAGACTGTCAGCTGCAAAATGAGGTTCCCAGAGGGTGGATTTAGTGATGCTACCCTGCACAGCAGGGTAGCATCACTACATTTACCCTCTGTGAACCTTAATCTGAATCAGGGTCTCACAACTAAACAGAAAGAGGTACCCAGAGGATAAATTGGCCAACTGTATGGAATAGCATCATCAAATTCACCCTCTGGTGACCTCATTCTGCAAATGTCAGACTGCTTATTTTCGGGCCTGCATAAGGAACACCAAAAGTTTCTTACTGGTGGATATAAATAAGATTTTAAAAGAATTTTCCTCATATGGCATAATGTTAAGCCAAAATATAAAATATGTACCCATATACGTTATTTGAATGAATTTGAATCTGGACACCATAAGGATGCTGAATCCCAAATATGAAAGGATTCTGACTGGCAGATCAGAAGATTTAAAAACAAATATTCCTCTTACAGTGCTGAGTTAAAGTTTGGGCTCCCAACAGAACCAACTTGAATTTGACCATCATAAGGATATATTTATTTATTGGTGTTTAGGGTCACATACTTCTGCACAATGGCTAATCATGACCACAACATGGAGATAAAGTCAAGTTCAGTCAATCATTTATACCCATGTTACCCATTTTAGAGGACCTCCACTCCAAGCATTGGTGACTGGGTTCTATTTTACCATTGATACAGAGCTTGTTTACAACATTAAAAAAATGCTGTTTCACTTCCCGGGGTTCCTACGGAGCGAATTAAAAGTCAAGAAGGGAGCGAAGAAATCACAGGTACATAAGATTCTTTATCTCCTATTCAACCCTGCATTCAAGTGTGCTGCATTGTTAACATTTGAACTATTGAATGTTTGCATGAATATGGATTTGTGGCTATTTTAAACTAGAAATATTGCGTACTTGGAGCTGGTTTTGGCAAACTTGCATGGTTCAAATTCGATGTTCGGTGGACTTGAGAAAATGTTTTTGCCCAGTTCAAGTCAAAAAAAGAATTTATATTTATTCACATGGGCCTAGTCTTGGCTGCCTATACAGGCAGCCAAGACTTGCCAGAAAACAACTGCCAAAACAACTGTCAAATTAAATTAATATCTGGTTATTAATGTTAAAGTTATTCCATAAACAAGCATTACACAATATTTTTTAACAAAGGGCAATTACTCTATAATTTTCATTGAATATTGCTGTTCATCGCACTTGATGCAGAGATTGTTGCTATAGAGACATATACCAAAAGAAATAAAATCCAGTTTTTACTGTCAAAGTTATGCCATAAACAAGCATTACACTATATTTTTTATTAAACAAAGGGCAATAACTCCAATAATTTTCATCCGATACACTGGTCATCGAACATTGTTGCTATAGAGACATATACCAAAAAGAATTGAAATCCATTAACTATTGCTCAAGTTATGTCATAAACAAAGTTCGGATGGATGGACAGATGGATGAATGGAGCTCTACACTATGTCCCACCCTTGTGAGGTTGGGGGGGGGGGGGGGGGGGGGGTAAACCACTCGCCCACATGCACTTTTACAAAAAATGGCCTGAGAAACAAGATCTATGTTGTGGGGCCTTATGGGGGTATTGTTTTAGTTGGAGGAGAGATAAGTATCCAAATGCTCTTCAAGAACAATTTGTAACTGGTAGAGTGCTAAATTATTTTTGGCCATCAGATCTTGTACACATGCCTTTGCCTTGTCACAATTTATGGGGGAGTGCCTATGGGCACTCTCCCATAAACTGTAACAAGGCAAACCCTTAATCTAATATATAAATGCGTATGTCTGTATGCATCTCTCTATCTTTGTTCCGGGTGAACTCCTCCGTTTCTTCACCAATCGATCTCAAATTTTGTACATAGGGGTAATTCGTCTCTGCGAGTAACATGGGATGGATGCCGTGCCGTGCAGGGTGAACTTGACCTTGAAATTGATGACCTTGACCTTTTATTTAAAAAACAACTAAAATTGCATATGTGCAGGTATATTGACCCATCGATCATTTTGACTTTATTGGGGTTCCCGTCCGGTGTGACCTTGACCTTGAAATTGGTGACCTTGACTTTCTATTTCGAAACCGGCTGAGCCGATCATATATTGATATAACCATCTTCTCCCATGCAAGGCCAGGTATTCACCCACTAATACTAAATAATATCACTTGAAAGATAATACAAAGCACATCCACTGAATATGAGTCTTCAAGCTTTGTTATCTGCACTTCAGAATAAAGCCCAAATGTGGGCTTCCAGCACTCTACTGGTTAAAGGAGGTGGTCACTATGGAATTTATTTCATATATGTTTAATTACCCTTTACCCAACATAATGGCCAAAACCAGCCAGCACTATTCTAAAAAAATCACCAATTAATTTTCATTATATTTTCATTTTTTGTCTCAAAAATAAAGGTTATGACCCCTCATTGGAGCGAGCTTGTCGAGTTCGTTCCAATGAGGGTTTCATAACCTCCTATGTTTTTGAGACAAAAAATGAAAAAAATTAGTTATTCAATAATTTTTTTTGTAATTGTTGTCCACTTTTCACGTTAGGTAAAGGGTTAAATGCCTATACTAACCATGATGAACCATGGAGTAACTTATTTTAAGAGTAAACACAATGAACAACCTTAATCCCTAACACACTGGTAGTGTAACAGAAATTTCCCCAATTACTTTGTTTTTCTCTTGTTTAACTATGAATTTAACCAATTATATCTTGTTTGACAGAGCTCACTGAGCTCTGTCAAACAAGGTATATTTGGTTAATTATCAAACTGCATTATGGGAAATTTTTACTGTTGAAAACTTTGCCATTTGACATCAGAGTGAAGAGGGTTAATGCTCTATGTCCATTATCACTTCTGGTACTATTCAAATGGAAAATGTATATCCTTTGGGTGATATTGCTCTATCTCCAAAGATACAACCCTCATTTTAGATAAATAGACATGTTAACTAAAGTATTTCTTCAAATCTTACCAAAGTAACACATGTGCCTGTCACCTTAATATACTTACCAAAGTAACCCCAAAATATTGCCCTCATGGCAATCTAAAGTATTATTTACATGTGCCTCCTTCACCGCTTATATGCACACATGCATATCATTCTTTAAAATTAAAAATTGAATTTGCACATGACTGATAGGAAATGGACAATAGATGACTATTCAGTACAGGATACAGAACACCAGGTTTTGTGCACCATGCACTTTTAGCACCTGGTCAGTCCGGTTCAGTCTATAATTTTTTATTTTGACCATTTTAAAGTCACCGAAGAGTATTCTCTTAGGATTCTCCCAAATTTGACCTCTTTTTCACTCGTGAAAAAGGATAAGGATAGGCACTTGTGTTAATTTGGTAAGTATAACAAACAAAATTTGGTATAAATTTTTAATTTTTGTGCATAACTGATAACCAGAACATTTTAATGAACAAATCAACCTTTAAAGCACTTAACAGTGCAAATAGTTTTAACCCTTTACCCAATGCAGACGATATCAAAATTCATTATTTTAAATATCATTTTTTAAAATTTTTAAAAAAATTTCAACAAAACCATATCATGTGACACCTCGTTGGAACGAGCTCGAGGAGCTCGTTCCAATGAGGGGTCACATGATATGGTTTTGTTGAAATTTCCTAAAAAAGAATCTTTTTTTTCAACTGCTGAATTTGCATATTACGCGGGCAGATGCGGCCAATTCGTTGGGTAAAGGGTTAACCCTGTATCCAATGCACAGAGGATATCAAAGTTTATTAAATTTAATTAGGCTTTTCACTCTGGAAAAGACTATTGTTTTTCTATGGATTATTATTTTATTTTTTTTTTTTTTAGGCTTTTCCCTCTGGGAAAGACTAATGTTTTTCTACAGATTACTATTATTATTATTATTTTTCCACACACCTTGTCTGTACGATTCAGAAGTCAATTTTGAACCGATTTTTACAAAATTTTACACACTCATAGAGGGGCACAGAATCTAACCAGAGGCTCTACAGAGCCTGTAATCGCTCACCTGGAACTACATATAAAAATGTTACTTCCCATAGGCTTTCCATGGTAACTATGAGCTGCAATTGTGACCATGTTTGCAACATTACATCAACATTACATGAGGATCACTGGTAGAAGGTGTCCCAGACCTCAATCATGTGATGTTTCAAAACATCTGAATCCACCAAACAGAATCATAGAACGTATCTGGTGGCCATATTTTCCAACCAATGGAAACAAAAAGAGGATCGTTTGTAGAGGGCCTCCTATAGACCATTTTTGCCAAGTGTTGGTTCATGTCAGCTCAGTAGTTCCAGAGAGAAGATGAAAATGTGATTTCCCATAGGGTTTTTCTATAGTAACTATAAAAGCAATTGTGGCCATGTTTGCAATACGATCAACATTAAATGAGGAACGTGGTGGCCATATTTTTCACCCAATAGGAATAAAATGAGTAACAGTTGTAGAGAACCACTCATAGACAATGCATGCCAAGTCTGGTTCACATTGGCTCAGTACTTTCAGTGAAGATGATGAAAATGTGATTTCCTATAGGGTTTCTATAGTAACTACAGGGGTCAGCGGTGTGGGCGACTAGGGCGAAGAAGTCGCCTTGTCATTCCTCAAGTCGCCTTGGCTTACATTGGGGGCGAAATTCAAGTCGCCCTCCAAAACTTCCTTGGGAGACATGGCAGTTTACTGTATTTTCTTATGTTTTATTTCCAAAAAATAACAACGCTTCCACATTCACAAAAAGTGTAAACACGGCTGTTGTTACAATCCGTCATACGGCTCTAAAAATAGCCTAAACTAGCCCAATTTTATATTTCTGAAAAGCATTGTAATGTCGTAGTTGTTCGAACAATACGCCCCAACTGACAGCAACCAGCACAAAATGCTATTTACATTGGGGGCGAAATTCAAGTCGCCCTCCAAAACTTCCTTGGGAGACATGGCAGTTTACTGTATTTTCTTATGTTTTATTTCCAAAAAATAACAACGCTTCCACATTCACAAAAAGTGTAAACACGGCTGTTGTTACAATCCGTCATACGGCTCTAAAAATAGCCTAAACTAGCCCAATTTTATATTTCTGAAAAGCATTGTAATGTCGTAGTTGTTCGAACAATACGCCCCAACTGACAGCAACCAGCACAAAATGCTATTTAAAAACAAAAGTGTCAGCAAAAACCATGAATCACACAAGACACGCATTGATTAGAATTTATTATAGTTAACCACCCTAGGCCTTTCAAAACACCACAAAATGTGCAGGGGACAGTTCATCCATAAAAAACGTTGAAATTGCTTACGGTTACGCTCTGTTCCACTGAAAAATTGGTTGCATTGAAATCTGCCCCGCAATTTGCATTGAAACTTGAAAGTTTTTCTTTGAAAACTTGTGTTGGAAGGGGGTTAAATGTAATAAGGCTAAGATAGAAATCACACATATTAAGATGGATAAGAATGGCAGGCCTTATGGCCCAGTCGCACGTGTCAATGTACGATGGTTGACAGAAATTGTCATTTTTCTGAACAGAGTATTATCACCCAGCCCAGCAGGTAAGGGAGACAACTGAAATATTTTGTCATTTACCTTAGAAATAAATTAACTCAAATTGTTAATGACGCTTAATTTACGAAGGATGTCGAAAACTTTTTTAACTACGCTTTTCAATTCAATTAGGACATTCAGAAACCACGAAAGACCCAGCTTCTTAGGTAAACTTGAAATTTATTTTAAATACTTTAAATATTCAAAAAAAAATAATATACCTTCTATTACAGAGAACACCACTCTCACCATGGGTAATGCTAAATTTCAAATCCACTGCATTGAGGCAAATACAAAATCAACTGCATGGTCACCCCAGGCCTAGTCATCACTGTTAGGGAAAGAGTTAGGGTATTCAGAAACCATGGACGACACAATTTTTTGTAGGGGGTGGGGAGGATTTTAACCTACATGACTTAGTTTTGTGTATGTATGTTTGTATAACTTTTATTTATTTTTGTTTCCACAATTGTGTCCTCTGTGTACATTTATTTTGTCACAATGTCATATACGTTTTGTTTTTTTCTGACTTTTCCCTCATGTCCACTGACTTCTCCCTCCTGGCCTCTGACTTCTCCCTAAAGTCTCTGGAGGGAGAAGTCACTTCTCCCTAAAATCAGCTGCCAGGCTGACCCCTGATTAACTATAAGCCACAATTTCAGCCATAACTGCAAACCAATGAAGATTAAATGAGGATCATTGGTAGAGGGGGTTACAGTCATCAGTCACACAAGTTTTCAAACCATATGGCCTTGTAGTTTCGAAAAATGCACACATTTATGAATTCCGTTTCAACAAAAAAATCAGTAAAAGAGGGTTAACTATTTGGAAAATTACATTTTTTTCAGACAGTATTCTCTTTCAAAATAGCTTTGGATAGGTAAAGGGTTACAGGAAACACATTTTACTCCAACTTTGTCAAATCTTAAAAGATATACAATAATTACTGTCATCTAAGCTGACATGATTGCAAGAGAATATAAACAAAACTTCCCTGGTTTTCCAAACACCTGTCATCAATCAGTATTTTCTGATAAGTAACTTGAGACTAATAATGCATGTATCAACATACATTTGCAATGATTTACAGTACAAGTCAGAATAAGTTATAGGATAATCCTATAAACTATGTATCTTTTCTCTTCCTACACTGATAAGACCAGAAGCTGACATCATTTTCTGAAAAGCTCTGACTGAAAGCTTTCCAGAAAATGTCAAATTCTGACCTTGTTAGGGCAGGAGCAGTAGTTTACTTCGTTTATTGCAGGTATGCTACAACTTATTTTGACTTGTACTGTATACACAATATTTTGAGTTTTTTTCCCAGTTCTCAGTGGAGAAAACTGGAACCAACCCTTACCAGATTCTCAAAAAACAAGTATTTTGCTGACAGTACCAATCTTCGTGCAGACAGGAAAGGCATTGGGTTAAGCATTAGAATATAGCCTCTGGTGGTCACATATTTCCAACCAATCATAGACCATTCCTGCGGAATTTGGTTCACATTGGCTCAGTAGTTCCAGAGAAGAAGATGAAAATGTGATTTCTCATAGGGTTTCTATAGTAACTATAAGCCGCAATTGTGGCCATATTTACAACCTGATCAACATTAAATGAGGATCGTTGGTAGAGTGGTCCCAGTCATCACTTATGTGAAGTATCAAAACATTTGGCATGGCAGTTTTAGAGGAGAAGATTTCTGAAAATCCACCAATCAGAATCAAAGGATGCCTCTGGTGGCCATGTTTTTCAACCCACGGGAACAAAATGAGGATTGTTTGTAGAGGACCTCACATAGACCATCGCTGCCAAGTCTGGTTTATGTCGGCTCAGTAGTTCTGGAGAAGATGAAAATGTGATTTCCAATAGGGCTTCTATAGTAACTATAAGCCACAATTGTACCCATGTTTGCAACCTGATCAACATTAAATGTGGATCGTTGGTAGAGGGGGTCCCAGTCATCATTTATGTAAAGTATCAAAACATTTGGCCTGGCAGTTTCAGAGGAGAAGATTTTTCAAAATCCAGCAATCAGAATCGAAGAATGCCTCTAGCGGCCATGTTTTTTAACCTACAGGAACAAAATGAGGATCGCTTGTAGAGGACCTCCCATAGACTATCCCTGCCAGGTTTGTTTTCACGTCACCTCGGTTTTTCCAGAGAAGAAGAGGAAAATGTTATTTCCCATAGGGTTTCTACAGCAACTATAAGCCACAATTGCGGCCATGTTTGTGACCCAATCAACATTAAATGAGGATCGTTGGTGGAGGGGGTCCCAGTCATCATTTATGTGAAATTTCAAAACAATTGGCCTGGCAGTTTCAAAGGAGAAGATTTTTGAAAATCCACCAACCAGAATCAAAGAACGCCTCTGTAAGCCATGTTTTTCATCCGACGGGAACAAAATGACCAACTATTTGTAGAGGGCCTCCCATAGAACATTCTTGCCAAGTTTGGTTCACACTGGCTCAGCGGTTACAGAGAAGAAGATGGAAATGTGAAAAGTTTACGGATGGTGGACGACGATGGACGCCAAGTGATGAGAAAAGCTCACATGGCCTTTTAACCCTTTACCTAACATGAAAAGCAGACGACACTTGCAAAAAAAAATCTTGATTAACTATTTTTTTCCATTTTTTTGTCTCAAAAACATAGGTTATGACCCCTCATTGGAACGAGCTCAACGAGCTCGTTCCAATGAGGGGTCATAACCTATGATTTTGAGACAAAAAATGAAAAAAATAATTGAAATTAATAGGCGATTTTTTAGAATAGCGCTGGCCGGTTTTGGCCGTTACATTGGGTAAAGGGTTAAGCCAGGTGAGCTAAAAATATACCGAAGTGGAATTTTCGATTTAACCCTTATTTTGACAGAATTGGCAAAAAACTGCCAAAATTGGGGTGTATTGGCACTTTCTCGAAACACGTCTTGTAGATTTTTTTTAAACATTCATCATTGCTAGACCTGCCTGTGACACGACCATTGATACAAAAGACATATAAGGCAATGCATATGGTAACCCTCCACAGGCTGCCAAACATCAAAATTTTGATGAAATGGGCTGTTTTCGGGTCACCATCGCATCCAAACTATACAGGAGAGATAAACATAACTTCCTTTATTGGAAGTGGAATTCAACAAGGATCATTTTTGTAAGGGTGTTTAAAAAACCAAGCGTTAACACGTTTTGGGCTTGTTAAACAGCAATACCCCCAAAAAGCTAAAAAATTCATGTTTTCCGTGGATTTCTCTAAACGAGTCTTGTAGGTTTTCAAGAAGAATTGGTCACTCCCAGGTCTTGGTGTGACATTACAAGGTGCATGGACAAAATATTCCGGTCAGCATTAGTTAACCCTCCTCGGGCTGCTAAACATAAAAATTGTGATAAAATGGGCTGTTTTTGGACACTAACAGCACCCAAAGGGTATACCAGAGAGAAAGGTTACCTCCATTTACCGGACAGAAAATTGATAGGAAAACATTTTTGTTTGTGGAAACGGTATTCAAAAGTTGACGTCTTAACCCATTTTGGGCTGGTGAAAGAGAGATACCCATTAAAATCCTAAACAAATGCATTTTCTGTGGATTTCTCTGGATTCATCTTGTAGGTTTTCAAGAAAAATCGGCTATTCGCAGGTCTTGGTGTGACATTACAAGTTGCATGGAAAAATATTCCGGTCAGCATTAGTTAACCCTCCCCGGGCTACTAAACATCAAAATTGTGATAAAATGGGCTTTTTCTGGACACCAACAGCACCCAATGGGTACACCACAAAGAAAAGTGTCTTCTTTTATCAAGTGCATAATTTATACAAAAACATTTTTGTAAGTAGTAAGGGTATTCAAAAGTCGAAGTCTTAACCCATTTTGGACAGGCTACAGAGGGATTCCCCTTAAAAGCTTAAAATTCCCATTTTCTGTGGATTTCTCTGAAAGCAACTTGTATGTTTTCAAGAAAAATTGACTATTCGCTGGTCTTTGTGTGACATTACAAGCTGCATGGACAAAATACTCCAGTGAGCATTTATTAACCCTCTACAATCTGCCAAGCATCATAATTTTGTTGAAGTGGGCTGTTTTTGGACATGCACTGCACCCAATGTACACCCGAAAGGTAAACATAATCTCCTTTGTTGGAAGTGGAATTCACCGAGGACCATATTTGTAAGTAATAAGGGTATTCAAAAAACCCAAAGTTAACCCTTTTTGGGGAGGTTAACAGGGATACCCATCAAAAGCTTTAAAAAATCATGTTTTCCTTGGATTTCTTTACAAACATCTCGTAGGGTATTCAAAAGAAAATGGCATTTGATAAGTCTTGGTGTCACATTAACAGTTGTATGGATAAATTATTCTGGTAGGCATTTGTTAACCCTCCATGGGCTGCTAAATGTCAAAAATTTTGAATAAATAGTCTGTTTTTGGACACCAACAACACCAAAAGGGAATGCCACAGAGAAACTAACTTCTTTTACCGGACGCAAAACTGATAGAGAAACATTTTTGTAAGTAGTAAGGGTGTTCTTAACCCATTTTCGACTTTACCCAACGCAGACGATATCAAAATTTATTATTTTAAATACCATTTTTTAAAATTTTTCAAAAAATTTCAACAAAACCATATCATGTGATCCCTCGTTGGAACGAACTCGACGAGCTCGTTCCAACGAGGGGTCACATGATATGGTTTTGTTGAAATTTTTTGAAAAATAATATTTTTTCAAATGCTGAATTTGCATATTACGCGGGCGGATGCGGGTGATTCGTTGGGTAAAGATTGGTTGGAGATATACCCCTTAAAAGCTTAAAATCCCCGTTTTCTGTGGATTTCTCCAAAACATCTAGCAAGTTCCCAAGAAAAATTGACCATTTGCAGGTCTTTGAGTTACATTACAAACAGCATGGACAAAATATTCCAGTAAGCATTTGTTAATCCTCCAGAGCCTGCCAAGTATTGACATTTTGAGAAAATGGGCTGTTCTTTGGGCAACCATAACATCCAATGTGTACCTCCGAGATAAACATAACCTCCCTCATTGGAAGTGGAATTCACAGAGGATCATTTTTGTAAGTAGTGAAGGTATTCAGAAAACCAAGCATTAACCTGTTTAGGGCTGGTTTGAGTGATACCCCTCAAAAGGTTAAAATTGTTGTTATCCGAGGATTTCTCTAAAAAAGTTAAAAACTTTATAGTAATTTATATATTTTTTATACTTACCAATGACCCAGACATAGCTGGTGCTAACTCTTAAAAATATAGGGCCAAACACAAATTTTGCCCCCCAATCCCCAAAATTTGCATCTAAAACCAAAGAAAACATGTCCTGAATGGCCCTCCATACTTCACCTCTACTGTGCATGCGCAGTGTCAAGGATGTCCCGAAATTGGCACCATTAATCATTCTTATAACCAGTGCCTGGTAAGCGCTATGTACTCAGCGGGGAGGTATGAGTTCCCAACTCCTGGGAGGGCCATCCCCGTCTGGGTCATTGGTAAGTATAAAAAATATATAAATTACTATAAATTTTTTAACATTTTTATACTGTACCAATGACCCAGACATAGCCGAATAGTAAAAAGGCTGGAGGGCCTAGGACATAGAGGAAATTGCAATAAGCTCAATTATATAAAATAGAGTCATCCCCTCGAGGGGAAAAGGAGTATTAGGCCTTACATGTATCTTTCTTATTTATGATAAATTAGAAAGACACAACACCTTCCATAATTGAGCATCATAACATCCATGTACTCTATTAATATCCAGTATAATCCTTATACTAATAATTTTTAAAGTAAGCCAATAAATAAAGTTAGCCTAGAGAATAGAGACTCTTTATACTCCTTAAAAGTGTCTGAGGATTGTATAATAACGCCCGTTTGACACGTGATATATTCAAAAGCTATACTTTAAAAAACTATGACTTGAATGAATTTTTAAAACATAAACTTATGACTTAAAAACCATCCCAGTAACAGCTCAGAATTACTAACTCCGGAGGAGGTATCCCCTTGTTTTCATAATAAAACAGGTGACCCAAGGGAACACCCTCCCCCCACCCCCCCCTTGCCCTGGGTCAAATAGCCCAGAACGAAGAGGGCAGCAGGACGGAGTCACTGCTGGAACAGAAAGCCTACCTAGCTATAGTAGCAACTGTTAAGTGAATGACATTCTCAGCAGTAGATAATAGACCTAACAATGGAGGCCTCCAGAAATGGACTTAATATTTCTGAGATAAAAATTCATGAATGTGGATGGCTGAGCCCAATGTGCAGCCTTCATAAAATCTATAATAGCGACACTATTAATGTAAGCCCAAGATGTAGAAAGAGCTCTTACTTCATGAGCCGAAATCTCAAGCACAAACTGCTGAGTTAATGATATACCATAAGCAGTACCGATAGTTAATTGAATCCATTAGCAATAGAATGGAGCGTAATGTCCTTCTATTAGGCATCAAAGACAGAAGAAGCTTACGTCCTTACTAATAAACTGATATCTGTTTATAAATACGTAAACTCTAACCGGACAGAGTAAAGGCCTATGCCCGCACAAAGACGGAAGGACCTTAATAACAATAGGTTCCGGATATTTATTAGGAGCCTGATTCTTAACCAAAAATCCAACATTAGTAGTAAAGGAAATAGTGTTTCCGATACTACGAAAGTGAGAATCGGCCACCGATAGTGCATGAAGCTCACTGACTCTTCAGTAGAAGAGACGACTAAGAGAATAACTGTCTTAAAAGGTCAGAATTTGAAAATTACTGTTTCCAGAGGCTCAAATGATTACTTAGCTAAATAAGAACCGAAGCTAAATTCCGTATAGGAATTTAATCTAAGGATTCTAGGTCTATTTATCGAAAAGTTTCTAACTGACTTAGATAAAGAGACATAAGACTCAATTGTAAACTATCATAGAGTGCATAGGTATGAGATAACATAGACCTATAACCTTAATAGTAACAGGCTGCAGTTGATCTTGTCAAACAAGTATACTAGAAAGTTGCAATGTCTAGTATGGAGGGATCAAAAATATCAACATAATGATCCCTACACCAACGACGGAAGAGCCTCCACTTTAGCCGCATAGTATAGCGAAGAAGAGGTTTTCCTACAGTAAGAAATCGCGTCCATAACTCGTCCTGTCCAAGAAGGACCACACAACGGAAATACGTGAAGGTTGAGACCTTGCGGGTTGTGATGGAGTTGACACGATTTCCCCAGCGAAAGAAGATCCTCTCATGGAGGAAGTTTTCGCGGTAAGTCCCACAGTAGACACCTGAGTAAATTTACCCACGGTCTCTGTGAAGACAGAGATGCTATCAACAGAATTGTATTGTGGATGTTTATCTTAGCAATACTTGCTGAATCAACAGTGCTGGAGGATACGCATATCCTATCATTCTGTCCTATTAGATCAATAGAGCGTTAACAACATAAGCTCAGGGATCCGGACATGGAAACACATACGTCTGCAATTGAATAGTGAGTTGTGTCGCAAATAAATTATCATTGGGCGCTCCCATTGATAGCAAATCTGATTGAATACTTGATTGATGAGAGTCCATTCTGACGGTAACAAGCGACTCTTACGTGAAAAGGAGTCTGCTAATACAATCAGACGACCCGGAATATGACGGACCGAAGCAGAACTTGGTGTACTATAACAAACAGAAGGATTCTTTCCGTTAAAATGAATAACGGAATCGAATGAGTGCCTCCCTGGTTCCGGAGATACGCAACTACTGTTGTATTAACGAACAGGATTTGGACATGCGTTTCTGAAAAATTTTCATTCAATGACATAGTGCAAGCCTAAATAACATCATTTCCTGGAGGTTAAGTGCTTGCCTAGTAACTGGGGAACCCAAAGACCCTGGCACTTCGAATCCGTTGGGATCAATATTGTACCCCAACCTGTTTGACTGGCATCCGTCATAATCATAAAACTCGGATCCGGCAACTGCAGTGGCACTCTGTGAGTCAACCACCGAATGTTTGCCCTAGTCTGAATCTCTTGCTACACTTGATAGACAAGAGAACGTGTATATCGAGCAATTCATAGATTGCTGAAAAGTTGCCGTCGAAGAGAAGCTTCTCCGAGACCGAAGCGACTCTGAGAGAGTTCTTCACCTTACTATCCATGCGCGTGGATGTAACTAGGGCTGCGTCACGTCTAACCAACTCCAGGTTGCCACTGAAGGGCGGAGTTATACGTGGAGAAACTACTGCCCTTGAAAGAAATCACATTGAGGATCATATCCTGGAATTCTTTCTCTTGAAGACGTAATGATAACGCCTCAGTAAGGTGGTCTACGTATGATAAAGCGTCTAAGTTAAGCCTATTAAACAACATTGTCGTTTCCAACATCGTGGTTGGAATTGACATAGACGGCGAAAAAGATAATTCCCAGTCTTCAGCACCGCCGTCTAGACGCATATGAACTCTCGGTATGCCCTGTTCTGCCGATATAAATTATTTCCTAGAATTGAAAAAAGGCAGAATAGAGCATTGCTGACAAGAAACTAGACTATCATGCTTGGTAGCAAGCTTATATAAAGCGTCGTTAAATAATTCAAATGTTCTAAAGACATTATTGGACTGTGTCGGTAAGTCAGGGAAATGTCCCTGAACCGATCCAAAACTCCGTGTCCAATGACGCTATTAGTCTCTTATCCAGCATCGCAGCAATGTAGTCCGACGGAACAACCTCTGGAAGATAATGCCGGAAGAAATGTATGGCAGCTTCTGTTGTTCCGAAAGGGAAAGCTCGAAATCGTGCGAATCCCTTTCGCCATCCTGTCGGACCCTATAAAGTGTTCGGTCGTCCGAACCTGATGCAACAGCGGAGTGCACCGACCCAGCGCCGTCGGATTATTCCTGATTCGAGCGAGAATTGTCGTTTGCTGGGATGCTGCGATAAACTGTGCTATTTTGGATAGCACGTCCGTCACTGAGGCCTGTGGAGAAGCGGAAGCGGTCTTACTATGCATTGCCGCTGGAAGCTCCATGTTCGTTACCCCGTGCATACTTCTATTATGCGAGTGAACGGAGTGTATAGGCCTCGTGTCCCTTGGCTACCGGATGGCGTGACCTGTTCACCGTGGAATCACTGAATGACGAAGCTGGCCGGATACTCGAGGTCACGTAGCCAATGTGTAGTCATGTGCGCTGCTGTGAGGATGAGGAAGCATTATCGACAGTCTCTCGGACTGTCAATATAACGGAGCGTCCCAAGCGACGGACATATGCTCCGAATGCGAAATGTCTGTACCACAACATCCGGTCCCATATGTTGTTGTACGAGAGAGGGACCTCTCTCGCTCGCAGCCCGGACGGACCTGGACGAGCTAGGAACCGGACTAACAGGCTTCCTCCGATTTGTCCTCTAATCCGTCGTCACTGGGTGTGTACTAAAAGTCTATTATAGTGCTCGCATCACCCAAATCTCCTTCCTAGACCGCAACGGACGAACCCGACTGCTGAACCATTCGATGAATGGACGCTACACCGGGTGAGCTAGCGAATGTCAACTCCGTCGATCCTACTAGGGACCTCTTAGGCGATTGACGTATTCCATGAGCACTTATTGCCGCTAGCTCTTCATTAACTATGACGACAGAGGCACACTTTGAAAGACATCTCAGTAACTTTGCGAACAAGAAACCAGACATGATTGTTAATAGCAAGCATATAATAATATATATAGCGTTGTTCAATAATTCGAAAGTTGTGTGACATTATTGGACTGTGTCGGAACTGAGGGACGATGTCCCTGAACCGAACCAAAAAATTTCTGTGTCCACCGACGCTATCAGTTTCTTATCCGGCATCGCAGCATTCTGGTCCGACGAAAGAACCTCTAGAAGATAAAGTCAGATGACATACACAGCAGCTTATGTTGTTCCGAAAGGGAAAGCTCGAAATCCTCCGAATCCCTTTCGGTATCCCGTCGGACCGGATGAAATTCTCGGACGTCCGTACCTGCTTCCGCGGAGCGTCCCAACCCAGCGTCGTCGGATAATACATAATGCGACAGAGATTCTGTCATTGCTGGGATGCTGCTATAAGCTGTGCTATTTGGGATAGCACGTCCGTCACCGAGGCCTGTGCAGTAGCGGTCTTACGATGCTTTGCCGCTGGAAGCTCCATGTACGTTGACTCCCGCACACTTTCTTATGCGTACGTCCGGAGTCCGCAGGCCTCGTGTCCCTGGCTACCGGATGGTGTGACCTGGTCGCCGATGATTCTCTGATTGGCGAAGCTGACTGGATATCCGAGGTCACGTAGCCAAGAGCGGTCGTGTGCGCTACCATAAGGATGAGGAAGCCTTATTGACAGTCTCTCCGGACTGACTATATATCGGAGCGTCCCGAGCGGCGGATGTATGCTCCGAATGCGAAACACTTTGTACCACAACATCTGGGGCCAGATGTTGTTGTACGAGAGAGGGGCCTCTCTCGCTCGCAGTCCGGATGGACCTGGATGAGCTAGGAACCGGACTAAAAGGCTTCCTCCGTTCTCTCCTCTAATCCGCCGTCACTGGGTGTGCATTTGATTGATTTATAGTGCTCGCATCACCCAAAACTCCTTCTAGACCGCAACAGACGAACCCGGCTGCCGAACCATTCGATGAATGGACGCTACACCGGGCGAGCTAGCAGACGTCAAAGGCCGTCGTACCTACTAGGGTCCTCTTAGGCAATTGACGTATTTACATGAGCACTTTTCCGCAAGCTCTTCATTAATTGTGACGACGGAGGCACACTTTTGGAAGACATCATGGATACATCACCCTGATCATGATCGTCTGAAATAGAGATTGATAAAGTAGAGTGACCCTGCGGGGAAAGGACCGGAATGGCCAATTCCCCACTAACGTACCCTGACACACGCTTCCCATGTTGTCATCGAAATTAACACATACAGAACAGGAGTTAGTGCGAGTACACTGACTACATTATACAATGATTATGAAAGTCAGAGGAAGATTTCCTCTTATTACAATTGAACAATATCCTTTCATTGTGAAAAGAAAACAAAGTCCTAGTACTCGCACCAACCCCTGACAATCAAAATACATAATAACATGATCCATTAACATAGAAAAAATAATTGAAATCAAAACATTTTGAAAAAATATTTTTTCAGAACAGCCCAAGTTTCTGAAAAGTAACGTTGAGCCCCAATGGATCCCAAGCCTAAGTGTGGACAAAAATTCTAAAAATATTTTAAACAATTTATGCAACACTTACGAACAATAATAATGTATCTAGTTATGATTAAATTAACATCAAGATATTATTTTCAAGAAAACCCCCTCACACAGAGGGCTGTTGGAAATGTAAACAATAAGTGTAAAAACACCAGATCAAGACTCCAGGCACCCTGGCCCGAAATCAGTTACCAATAATACACTATCTGATGCAAAACAGAGACTTCCAGGGAAGAAACTGCAGAACATCAGATGGTAGATGCAGAACACTATGCCTAACCACCCATAGGTGAAGACGTAAACATGGGGAAAAGAACAGAATTCATTCTGTTATCCAGCTAAAACTCCCAAGAAATTTTAGTAATAATATTAACGAAAATATGCCAAAAGCATGGGAGAATAGCAAGAGGGGACTTGAAGGAAAGGGAGAGAGAAAAACACTGAACAAGCAGTGTAACTTGTTAGCAAGAATGACAACAGGCTGTTGCCTCGAAAATAGGTAACTTAACATAATTTCATTAAAAAATTTTAAGTTACAGCCCTGATAATTTTCTGTCACTCATTTTTCCTCTCCTCCTTCTATATCCTCCTTAGAATCACCATTTCACTAATATTTATGTGTCTGGCATCATTTAAACTGAGATTTACAAGCACAAAGATCAGTCAGATGTTAACTGATGAAGGGCCAAACAAAGAATGATCAATGGTGCCAATTTCGGGACGTCCTTGACACTGCGCATGCGCAGTAGAGGTGAAGTATGGAGGGCCATTCAGGACATGTTTTCTTTGGTTTTAGATGCAAATTTTGGGGATTGGGGGCAAAATTTGTGTTTGGCCCTGTATTTTTAAGAGTTAGCACCAGCTATGTCTGGGTCATTGGTACAGTATAAAAATATCTTGAAGATTTTCAAGAAAAATTGGCCATTCTCAGATCTTGGTGTGGCATTACAAGTTGCATGTGCAAAATATTCCAGTAAGCATTTATTAACCCTATACAGGTTATCAAACATCAAAATTTGATAAGAGGGGCTGTGTTTGTGTACCCACAGCACCCAAAGTCAAGAGGAGAGATCAACATAAGTGGAAGAAGAATTCACTGTGAATTATTTTTGGAAGTGAAAAAAAACAACCCTTAACCCGTTTTGGGCTGAATAAACAATGATATGCATCAAAAGCTTAAAATTCATGTTCTCCCTGGATTTCTCTGAAAACATCTTGTAGATTTTCAAGAAAAAATAGTCATTCGCAGTTCTTGGTGTGACATTACAAGTTGCATGGAAAAATATTCCTGTTAGCACTTGTTAACCCTCTACAAGATGCCAGATATCAATATTTTGGATACATTTGAGATAAAATGGACAATTTTCAAAAAGCCACAGCACTCAGTGGGTATGTGTTAAACAAATATAACTCCTTTTGTTGGTCATTAACTTGTCGGACGACGATATTGATATTAATCCTCTCCACCATTAATGATGGTTTTTAACTGAACATTTTTTTTATCAAACTGAGTCATTTGAGACTACTATACCCACCTTTCTCATAACATCAATAAAGGAACTTCAGTGAATCAGTTAAAAACAGTTCATCAGACACTCTGGGATCATGAACAATCATGGAATCTCATCTGGAAAAGCCATGATTCTCCAGAATCATAAAGTCTAGTTTGTGTTGTTTTTTCAAATTTTTCAAAAACTTTCAACAAAAGCATATCATGTGGCCCTTCATTGGAACGAGCTCTTGTGGCCACATGATATGCTTTTGTTGAAATTTTTGTCCACAGCTTAATTTGTATTTTCAGCTGCTTAATTTGTGAAATATGTGAGTAGATGGGGCCAATTTGTTACGTAAAAGGTTATATACAAAGGCAGGCCTTTAGATTACCCCAATATCAAACCGTTTACAGGTGTGCCCAAATTAGAGACGGTATAAAGATATACCAAGAAAAATACATAAGTCCTCTGTACCTCATCTTCATTTGAGAATAACTTCCATCACAAAATGACCATAGAAACCCAAAGAATGGCATGACAAAAAAAACCAACAGGATAAGGCTGTTATTTCTGGTTTTAGTGTGCCCAAATTAGAGCAAAATGGTGTGCCCAAAATAAACGAATTTAAAGGCCTGACAAGGGGTTCACACTTTGAACCACACTTTCTCAAAATGAAGACCAATGCATACAGAACATTACGAGATTCAGGTAGCAAAATGTTCTAAATTTTCCCAGCATATAGCTCACAAAATTACTACAGTAATTATTTATATCTTGATTTCTTGATTTGTTTATAACTGCTTGTTTTCAAAATTGACAATTTCAACCTAATATGCATAAATTTGTGCGTAAACCAAAAGACAGAAGTCCATAGGCAGACATCACAACATGAAAATAGTACAATGCAAAGCATTGCATTTGCCCCCTCCTGCAATGTCAACATATGGGCAATACACAAAATTATTCAATTTTCTGCTGTCACTCAAAAATGAATTATTCTCATGGACAAAAAACAATGCAAAAAACTTCACATGGACAGCTTTTTTCTAAGTCTGACTGTGGTAAGTACGCATGAATGTAACCGACAGTATGTGGATATCCCCCCCCCCTACCCCAGAATGGTCTCCCACCACATCAATGGACATAAAAATCCAACAAGCGATGCCAGAGTTAAAATGCAAAATGTCTGTACGATGGTTTTAGAAGTGTAACAAGGGCCATAACTCTGGTCTGTATGCATGGATGAAACCTGCAATATGTGGATGTCTTCTCCTCCATGCTAGTCTCTCACCATACCAAAGAACATCAAAACACAAATGACTTATAATGCAAAACCTTCATTCAGAGAGTGAGTGTAACAAGGTCCATAACTCTGGTGGGAATGTATGTACAAAACTTACGATATGTGGATATCATATCCTCTATGCTTGTCTATCATTATCCCAAAGGACATCAAAATACATCAACCGATGCCAGAGGTATAATCCAAAATGTTCATTTTACTATTTTTCTAAGTCTTATAAGGGCCATAACTCTGCTGTGAATGAATTGATGAAATATGTGGATATCATTACATTCCTGCTGATCGTACCAAAGGATATCAAAATCCAACAACTGATACGAGTTATAATATAAAATGTTTGTATGGATGGATGGACATACGTATGGACAGACATACAGATGGAGACCTGGTCTGTATACCCACTGAACCTCTTGTAGAGATCGGGGGCATAATATAGACATATCTGAACACAGGCCAGAAAATAAGCCGTCTGACACAGAATGAGGTCCCCAGAGGGTGAATTTGATGATGCTATCCCATACAGTGGGCCAATTTATCCTCTGGGTACCTCCTTCTGTTTAGTTTTGAGGCCCTGATTCGGATTGAGGTTCACAGAGGGTAAATTCACCCTCTGGGGATCTCATTTTGCAGTCTGCTTATATTTATTTTCTGGCTTGTCTGAACAGCACAATCAGTGATAATTTAATTCTGCAGCCCAAAATCTCCCTACAGTCACAAGATACCCTTCATCCATTGGGCTGTATACAGCAGTACTGAAAGGGTTAAAATGTTATGTTGGTTAAAGTAACCACACAATTTTTTTTTGAACTGGAATGATCTCAAACTTTACAATCAAAAGTCAACTACAGGGAAATTTCATAAAAACTAAAATATAATGTCCATTGTACACTGTGTGAACTAACCCACAAAACTTGCCGAAATGCAGTTACCTTGTATGTTGGACTGAGCCTGGAAATAAGCAGACTGGTATCTGCATGAGGTCCCCAGTGTGTTAATTTGGTGGTGCTACAGTGCATGGAAGGGTAACATCATCAAATTTACCCTCTGTGAACCACAATCTGAATGAAGGTCTCAAACCTTAACAGAAAGGGGTACCCAGCGGATATATTGGCCCATTGTATGGGATAGCATCAGGAAATTCCCACTCTGGGGGCCTCATTCTGCAGATGACAGATTGCTTATTTCTAGGCTTGGTTAGTACCTTGAGATTTTGTTACTTCTAACCTCATTTTGCATCAGTAACGAATGAAAAAGTGGCATTTGTGGTGAACATTAAAAAAGCAAAACCTACCTTTTTTAACCTTTTACGTAACAGGAAAAGCAGACAACACTTTCAAATAAAATTCTTGCAGCACTAATTTTTTTGATTTTTTGCATCAAGAACATAGCTTATGACCCCTCAGTGGAACGAGATCGTTGAACTCGTTCCAATGAGGGATCATAAGTTATGTTTTGTGACAAAAACAAAGTAATAAAAATTGAATGGTGAATTTTGTGAATAGCGCTGGCCGGTTTTGGCTGTTACATTGGGTAAAGGGTTAACTGTGCACTTCAATTCTGTTTTTTTTGCTAACCATTCATATGTTTAAGGGAAGTTTACCGTTTATACAAATGGCACGGGATATCACAAGCCATTTAACCCTCTCAAAGGAACGAGCTTAACAAGTTCGTTCACATGAAGGGTTACATGTTTGGGTTTTTGTCAATTTTTGAAAATAATTTTTTTTCTACTGCTCAATTTGTAAATTACATAGGCAGATAGGGCTGCACGGTATATCGATAAAGCGATATATACCGATATTCAAACCAGTATCGATTGAATACCAGTGTAACTACAAAAATATCGGTTTATCGTCATTATTTATTTACCCTCAATTTAATTTTCAAGACGTCTTAAGTTTTAACTGTAGCCCTGAATGAAAGCGTAATATACAAATTCAGCAATTGAAAAACTAATTTTCAAAAATTTCGTTCCAATGAGGGGTCACATGATATAGTTTAGTTGAAAGTTTTGGAAAAATCTGATAAACTATTATTTAAAATAATAAATTTTGATATATCGTCTGCGTTGGGTGAAGGAATTCGAACCGCATCATCATGGCATGCTGATTCGTTCCGACTGTGCTGCCTCAAGTCTCGATTGTGGTACTTATGTTCAGATATCTGAACAGTTTTCGATATACCGGTATACCATGGTATTTTTTTGAATACCGATACCGGTATTCAGTTTTGAATATCGTGAAGCCCCATGGGCAGATGTGGCCAATCATTAGGTAAAGGGTTAAACAAGAGGTGCACATCAGATATGCAGACATCGAGTTGTGGATACTTTCTTCATGCACTCTCCATTAAAAATCAGAAAAGTCATTGCGCAGATCTTAAAATTCATAAAAATTCATGCTAACAAGCTCAAAATTCCTAAAAATGGACTAATTAAGCCCATAACTCAGTCAAGAAAAATCGGGCCGGGCCAGTTTTCGAACTCGTTTGAGATATTATTGCAAAAAACCTGTATGGCAAATATTAGTCAAAGCGGAGAATATTTGTTCAAATTATTGAACTAACAAGCTCAAGATTCGTAAAAATTGACTAATTAAGGCCCATAATGCTGTAACAAAAAATCAGGCCCAGCCAGTTTTCAAACTCGCTTGAGATATTATTGCAAAAGATCTGTATGGCAAATATTAGTCAAATCGGAGAATGTTTGTTCAAGTTATTGCACTAACAGTGCAAGGATGCCCACCTGCACACACATCTGTGTGCACACTGACTGTCGCCACACCATAGGGATCAGTGAATACAATTTGCCCCCCAAAACACTCACCTTAACAAGGATCTCATATCGTTGAATAACTTCAACAGCCATATCGAAGAAGTCAAACTCATAGAGCACATCAATTGCTTTGTTGAACATCCAATTCTGCTCGTAACATCTACTGGAATCAACAGGTTTTCTGATTTTGTGATATACCTTTGCTGCATTTTCCAACTGTAAATGATAACAATGATATTAACATTTTGGAAATCTCCGAGTCCATGGTATATAGAGGTTATCTATGCTATTATATTATATCTCACGTGACTTCCTTGCATTCTGATTGGCTGAAAGATGATATCCTATTTCGTGTAGTTTGCATCCACAGAACTGACCAAGCACTACACCCAGGCACTACATGTTTTCTATTTTTAGCACACTACTATATCAGTTTTCTTTTCATACTGGCTGAATAAAACTGATCAGGCTAAATTTAAAAATCGATTCACAGAGGCACAACATCCACAAAACGACCCGGAAAGAAATCTTTGTAGAAAAATGTATCGCTTTTCCATTGTTGAAGTCACATTTTTTGAGGCGTTCATTTTATTCCTTGAGAAGATGATCCATATCTTGTTTCGAAGAGAATGATCCACACCTGGGTACAACTTTCATGAGAACGCGTCCGGATATGAAAAATCGTTTGTTTTCGCTGCTCGTATTATTTCACTATTTAATTGTATGTTTTGGGCAGTAAACGAATAAATAATGGAATTCAATTGAATCTTCGGAGTTTGTATCCCATACTGTCCATTCGGTAATGTATATGTGTGACAAATGTGTGGAAATTATCAAACTGCGTTGTCAAATTTTGAAAAATTTAGTTTTCATTCACGAGTTGCGCGATTCTAGAATACACAGTTCCGTTTGGGGGAAATGTTTTGTTTACCCTTGCCGACCGATTCAAAATCTGTCTTCTGCTCATATCAATAATCCAAGTTAGCCGTGTTTTGGAAGAAGAAAATGTTTTTTAAAAACTACATGGTATTTTTTTCTATATAAAGCTGGTTGGTAGGGCTGCTACCTTGGTAATAGATTAACAAATCGGTCAGTTGTTTTTCTTGATGGGTGTTCGATATAATATAAGGATTAGTGTATGTCTTGTCATTGATTACGTCCATATAGTGCCCAGTGAGGTGGTGTAGTTCCCTCCGCTTCGCGGCGGGAACTACACCACCTCACTGGGCACTATATGGGCGTAGTCAACTCCAAGCCATGCACTATTCTTTAATTAGTGAACATCAGAAATTATCTCATGAGTGTGACCCTGAAATTTTCAAGTCCACACGATGGTCACTGGTGACTATGTTTTTCAACAAAATTCAGAAAAATATGATAGCTCCTATCTAGACATCACACAAAATCTAAATATTAAATTTGAAAAAGATCGGATAAGAGGTGAGACCTGCAGGGTGTGCTAATGAAATTGTTGACAATTTATATGTCAAATGCAGTTTGGCTGGTGGTGGCCATGTTTTTCAAGAAAATTCCGAAAAGTTAAAAAATTTATAGTAATTTATATATTTTTTATACTTACCAATGACCCAGACTTAGCTGGTGCTAACTCCAACAAAACCAGGGCCAAACACAAATTTTGCCCCCCAATCCCCAAAATTTGCATCCAAAACAAAAAGAAATCATGTCCTAAAGGACCTCCATAGTACGTCTCTACTGCGCATGCGCAGTGACGCAGTCGTCCCGAAATTGGCGCCAATTATCATTCTTACTGGCAGTGCCTGGTCAGCGCTATGTACTCAGCGGGGAGGCAAGAGTTCCCAACTCCAGGGAGGGCCATCCCCGTCTGGGTCATTGGTAAGTATAAAAAATATATAAATTACTATAAATTTTTTAACATTTTTATACTGTACCAATGACCCAGACTTAGCTGAATAGTAAACAGGCTGGAGGGCCTAGGACATAGAGGAAAATCCAATAAGCTCAACTATATAGTAAAGAGGTAACCCCTTAAGGAGAAAAGGAGTATTAGGCTTTACATGTATCTTTCTTATTTAATATTAAATTAGAAAGATACACTACCCTTAATAATTGAGCACAATAACATTCATGTTCTCTATTAACATCCAGTATAACCCTTATACTAATTATTTTTAAAGCAAGCCAATAAATAAAGTAGTCCAGAGAATTGAGACTCTTTATAATCATTTAAAAGTGTCCGAGTATTGTATATTAAAGCCCGTTTGACACTTGACATATACAAATGCTTCACACCGAGCTACACTTTAAAAATAAGACATGAATGAAAGTAAACATTAATATTACACTTTAAAACCATCCCGGAAGCGACTCAGAAATACTGTCTTGGAGGAGGCATTCCCTTGCTTTTCACTATAAAGCAGGTGACCTAAGGGAACACCCGCCCCCCCCTTCCCCTTGCCCTGGGTCAAATAGCCCAGAGCGAAGAGGGCAGCCGGACGGAGTCACTGCCGGAACAGAAAGCCTGCATAACTATAGTTGCAACTGTTTAGTGGACGACATTCTGAGCAACAGATAACGGACCTAAACAATGCAGGTCTCCAGAAATGGACTCAATATTTCTGTGATAAAAATTCGTAAATGTGGATGGCTGAGACCAATAAGCAGCCTTCATTAAATCTGTAATAGCAACACTATTAGCATAAGCCCAGGAAGTAGAAAGAGCTCTTACTTCATGAGCAGAAATCTTAAGCACAGACTGCTGAGAAGAAGATAAATCTTCATAAGCAGTACGGATAGTTAACTGAATCCATCTAGCAATAGAATGGACTGAAATGTCCTTTCTATTCGGCATCAAAGACAGAAAGAAACGTTTCCGTCCCTTTCTGATGAACTGAGATCTCTGTTTATAGATACGTAGTGCTCTAACAGGACAGAGTAAAGGCCTACGCCCGTCTGAAGACGGAAGAGCCTTAATAACAATAGGTTCCGGATATTTATTAGGAGCCTGATTCTTAGCTAAAAAAACCCACATTAGTAATGAAGGTGATAGTGTTCCCAACACTACGATAATGAGAATCATCCACCGATAGTGCATAAAGCTAAGAGAAAAGCTGTCTTATAAGATAAGAATTTGAAATCTACTGTCCCAAGAGGTTCAAATGGCTTTTCCTTCAATTTAAGGAGAACCCAAGCTAAATTCCACTTAGGAATTAATCTAAGAGTTCTGGGTCTATTTATCGAAAAGTTTCTAACCAATTTCGATAAAGAGACATTAGATCCAATTTGTAAACTATCATGATGTGCATAGGTATCAGATAACATAGATCTATAACCCTTTATAGTAACAGGCTGCAGTTTGATTTCGTCAAACAAGTATACTAGAAAGTTTGCAATGTCTGGTATAGAGGGATCAAATATATCTATAGAATGATCCCTACACCAACGACGAAAAACCTTCCACTTAGCCGCATAGTTTAGCGAAGAGGAGGTCCTCCTACAGTTAGAAATCACGTCCACTGCTCGTCCTGTAAAGTGCTTGCCATGCAAGAAGGACCGCACAACGGAAAAACGTGAAGGTTGAGACCTTGCGGGTTGTGATGGAGTTGGCGCGATTTCCCCTGCGAAAGAAGATCCTCTCGTGGAGGAAGCTTCCGCGGTAGGTCCCACAACAGACACCTGAGTAGATTTATCCACGGTCTCTGTGGCGACAGAGATGCTACCAACAGAATCTTGCATTGAGATTGTTTTATCTTTAGCAATACTTGTTGAATTAACGGCGCTGGAGGATACGCATATCCTATCATTCCGTCCCAAGGGATCGACAGAGCGTCTACTGCAAATGCTCTTGGATCCGGACACGGGGACACATACGTCTGCAACTGATTGTTGAGATGTGTCGCAAATAAGTCTATCATTGGCCGTTCCCATTGGTAGCAAATCTGATTGAATACTTGTTTGTTGAGAGTCCACTCCGACGGCAACAAGCGACCCTTTCGTGAAAGGGAGTCTGCTAGCACATTCAGACGACCCGGTATGTGACGGACCGAAAGAAGAACGTGATGTTCTAACGCAAACAGAAGGATTCTTTCCGTTAGATTGAACAACGGAACTGAATGAGTGCCTCCCTGATTCCGTATATACGCCACTACTGTCGTATTGTCGGATAGGATTTGGACATGAGCATCGTGAATAATGTCCATCCAGTGACGTAACGCAAGCCAAATTGACATCATTTCCTTGATGTTTATGTGCTTGCACAGGAATTGCGGATCCCAAAGACCCTGGCATCTCGAATCCGTTGGGATTAATGATGCACCCCAACCTGTTTGACTGGCATCCGTCATAATGGTAAAACTCGGATCCGGCAACTGCAGCGGAACTCCTTGAGTTAACCACTGAATGTTTGCCCAAGTCTGAATCTCTTGTTTCACTTGATCTGACAAGAGAACGTCTACATCGAACGAATGAATTTTCACACTCCAATTCTGAGTCAGGAAAATTTGAAGAGGACGTGTGTGTAGCCGCCCCATCGGAATGAGATCCGCGGCGGCTCCGCACAGACCTATCAGTCTCATAAATTCTCTCGCCGTGACTTTGTCTGCGTGCAGACAATAGCGAGCGTAACAACTGACTAATTTCGCTCTGGTTAACGGCAGACGAACGAGATTGTTGTGCGTCTCGAAGCTCATTCCCAGATGAGTGAATGACTTGGACGGCACCAGATCCGACTTCTCCTCGTTTACTATGAAACCGAGACGTCGGAGCAATAGAAGAAGATTCTGAACATCGTTCTGAAGCGTTAACTCGTTGCCGTACCTCTGAAGAATGTCGTCCAGGTAGGCCGACGTTACCGCAGACGAATGAGCTCGGAAGTAGATCATTACCGAGTTCATTACCCGAGTGAAAGCCCAGGGTGCTAGATTCAATCCGAAGCACATGGCCCGGAACTGATACACCACTCCTAGGACTGCGAAGCGTAGATACTTTCGGAATGTCGGATGTACCATGACGTGAAAGTACGCATCTTTGAGATCTATGCTCGTTGCATAATCGTTCACCCGAATACTCGCTCTGACCGATCGAATCGTCTCCAAATAAAACTTCGGAGCGACGATCAGCTTGTTTATCCAGCTCAAATCTATGACTGGATGGAACGAGCCGTCTGGTTTCGGAACCAGAAACAGATGGCTGTAGAATCCCAGAGATTCCTGGTTTTCTACGATCTCTACCGCGTTCTTCATTAAAAGAGACTGCACCTCTGATAACAGAGCGTCTCTTTTCTGTGGATTTGACGGAAGATGAGTCCACTTCGGACTTCGAGTTAATGGAGGCTTTCGTTTGAAGGATATCTTTAGACCTTCCGAAGTCACTCCTCTCACCCACGGGTCGTCCGTAATCGACGCCCACTCTTGTGAAAAACTCGACAACCTTCCACCAACCGGAACGCGATAGAGGTTTAAGCCATCACCTCCTGGACCTGCGAGGCCTGCGGTAGGAGAAACCACGTCTTCCACGACCCGCACCTCGCCTCGTCGACCTCGGGGCGTCCGACCGATTGTCCCGGCCTGAAGGACGTCCCGAACGAGAGTCGCTATCCTGACGGTCTCTCGAATAAGACCAAGAGGACGCACCGGAACCTCTATAGGAACCTCTCTTGGGCGCATTAGACCCAGAAGTGCCTGCCTTATTCGTGTCTGCTGTATCCGACTTTTTAGGAGCGGATCTGAACAACAGAGAATCATTAGCTTTCTTTTTAATATTATCATAAATAGCGGAAAGCTTGCCGTCAAAGAGAAGTTCTCCTGAGACCGAAGCGACTCTAAGAGAGTTCTTCACCTTAGAATCCACTAGTGTGGATGTAGCTAGGGCTGCGTCACGTCTAACCAACTCCAGATTTGCCACTGAAAGGGCGGAGTTACACGTGGAATAAGCTACTGCCCTTGAAAGAAGTCTTAAAGAGGATTGTATATCCTGAAACTCTTCCCCTTGAAGGCGCAGTGATAACGCCTTAGTAAGGTGATCTGCATAAGATAAGGCATCTAAATTGGCTCTGTTAGACGCAATAGCTGTTTCCAACACCGCGGTTGGAATAGAAGCTGACGACGGTAATGATAGCTCCAAGTCTTCCGCCTCGTCGTCCATACGCAGAGGAACTCTCGGTATACCCTGTCCTGCCGTGTCGAATTTATTCCTTGCATTAATGAAAGGCAGGTTAAGAGTATTAGCGGACAAGAAACCTGCTTTCCCCGTCCTGGAAGCAAGTTTAAATATAGCGTCGTTCAATAATTCAAATGTTCTTGCAACATTATTGGACTGCGACGGAAACTCGGGAGCGATGTCCCTGAACCGCTCAAAAAATTCAGAGTCCAATGACGCTATAATTCTCTTGTCTGGAAGCGCAGCAGTCTGGCCCGACGGAACAACTTGAGGGAGAAAGTGCCGGATGAAGTCCACGGCAGCTTTATGTTGTTCCGAAAGGGATAGCTCCAATTCATCCGTATCCCTTTCACCATCCGGTCGGACCTCCCGATGTTCCCGGTCGTCTGCCCCCGATGCTTCGGCGGAGCGTACCGACCCAGCGCCATCGGATAATTCTCGATCCGACACCGTTTCTGTCGGCTGCTGGGATGCTGCGATAAGCTGTGCTATCTGCACAAGAATGTCCGACGTCGAGACCTGCGGAGGCGCAGTCTTTCGCTGCTTCGCCGAGGGCAGCTCCGCATCAGATGGCTCCCGCATACTTTTCCTATGCGAACGTCCGGAGTCCATCGGTCTCGAATCCCTGGCTGCCGGATGGTGTGATCTGGTCGCCGAAGAATCCTTCATCAGCGAAGCTGGCAAAATATCGGAGGTCACGCAGCCAAGGTGCGGTCGTGTGCGCTGACGAGAAGAGGAAGCCTTAACAGTCTCTGCGGACTGCTTATACAACGGAGCGTCCCGAGCGACGGACGTATGCTCCGCTAAAGACACATTTTGTACCACAACATCTGGTCCCAGATGTTGTTGTACGAGAGAGGGACCTCTCTCGCTCGCGGCCCGGCTGGACCTGGACGAGCTAGGAACCGGACTAAAAGGCTTCCTCCGTTCTCGTTTACTATCTGCCGTCACTGGGTGTGCATCTATTATGTTTATAGTGCTCGCATCACCCAAAATTTCCTCTTGGACCGCATCGGACGAACCCGGCTGCCGAACCATTCGGTGAATGGATGCTACACCGGGCGAGCTAGCGGACGACATTTGTCTAATCTCCATGAGCACTTTTGCCGCTAGCTCTGAATTCATTTGTGACGACGGACGCACACTTGAAGAAGATAACATGGAAACATCACCCTGTTCTGGTTCCTCTGAAATAGAAACTGAGAGAGTAGAGTGACCTTGTGGAGAAAGAGCCGGCATCGCTCTTTCTCCAGAAACAACATATCGTGACACACGTTTCCAATGTTTCTCATCCCAATGTTCACATATAGGACAGGGATTAATGCGAGAACACTGACTACAATTAATACAATGATCATGAAAGTCAGAGGAAGATTTCTTCCTATTACAATTTGAACAATGTCCCTTCATTGTGAAAGAACAACAATAAGTCCTAGTTACTCGCAAAAACCCCTGACACAAAGATACATAATAACATGATCCATTAATAAATGAAAAAACAATTGCAAAACAAAATAATTTTGAAAAAATATTTTTTCAGAGAAGCCCAAGTTGCTGAAAAGTAACGTTGAGCCCCGATGGATCCGATGGCAAAGTGTGGTCAAAAATTTTAAATTTATATAAAATAATTAATGAGACACTTTCGGATAATATAAATGTATCTTATAATGAGATAAACTACCACAAAGGCAAACAGCCCCCCTCAAAAAAGGCTGTTGCCAATGAAAACAAACAGTGTAAACACACTAGAAAACATGACTCCAGGCACTGAAAAAACTGGCCCAGAATCAGTCATCAATTACACTCTATCTGATGCAAAACAGAGACTCCCAGGGGAGAATCTGTAGAACATCAGATGGAAGATGCAGAACACAAACGTTATACACCCATGGGTGAAAACGTAACTATGGGGAAAATAACAGAAAACATTCTGTAACCAAGCAACTCTCCCAGGAAATTTTAGAAATGAAACTTCTCAAAAATATGCCAAAAGCATGGGAGAATTGCCAGGGGGGACTTTAGAAGGCTAGGGGAGAGGAAACACTGAATAAGCAGTGCAACAATTAGCAAGAATGACAACAAGAGGCCCATGCCTCGAAAATAGGCAACTTAACATAATTTCATCAAAAAATTTTAAGTACAGCCCTGATTATTTTTTGCCACTTCTTTTTCCTCTCCTCCTTCTATCCTCCTTAGAATCACATTTTCTCCAAAAATTACGTGTCTGGCATCCTTTAAATAGAGATTTACAAGCACAAAGATCAGTGAGATGTTGACTGATGAAGGGCCAAACAGAGAATGATAATTGGCGCCAATTTCGGGACGACTGCGTCACTGCGCATGCGCAGTAGAGACGTACTATGGAGGTCCTTTAGGACATGATTTCTTTTTGTTTTGGATGCAAATTTTGGGGATTGGGGGGCAAAATTTGTGTTTGGCCCTGGTTTTGTTGGAGTTAGCACCAGCTAAGTCTGGGTCATTGGTACAGTATAAAAATATGTGATAGTTCCCATCTAGACATAACACCAAAGCTACAAATGAAAGTTGAGAAAGTTTGTGTGAGAGATGTGGCGTGTAGGGTGTGCAAATGGAATTGGAAACAATTTATATGTCAAATCCAAGATGGCCACTTGGGGGCCATAATTTGCTATGAAATTCAGAAAAATTTGATTGCTCCCATCTAGCCATCTCACCAAAGGTTCATATTAAATTTGAAACAGATTAGGTGAGAGGTGTGTCCTGCACGGTGTGCTCATAAAATTGACAATTTTTATACCAAATCCACATTACGTGTACATCACCTGTATGAAAGCAGTCTCCAAAAACCTTATTAATTATGTACGATTATGTTATGCAATCACTATTTGTCCAGGTCAATTGATGTCATGTAATCTATTTATAGAGGAACTACTTATTAGAGGCGGGGCGAATTAATCACTTTTTTCTAGTTCAGTAAATCAACACATTTCAGTTATCTCAATGAATCTTTTATTATACATTGAAAATAAACAAGAAATGACAGAGTATGAACATTATGTACAAGGAAATTTAAATTTTATAGTAAATTTCCTTTCTTATTATACCTACCGCAATTGTTTACAACAGGCTTGCACTACAGTGGAAGTCCCAAACTCGGAAAAATACTCTCTTTTTTCTTCTTTCCCAAGTGATTTGGGAAAAAAATGTGGTGCAAAAGCACCAAGAAAAAATAAGCCATAACTAACCGGCACAGACCCAGTAGGGGACACTCTTCTCCTTGTACTAATCCACGGCTTCTGGAACCAGTGCACAGACGTATAACCAACGTGTCATTCTATTGAATCCGTCAACACTGGAGGTATGTGATTAGCAGGGAGGAAGGATTCTTACCCGAAAAAGACGGGAGGGCCTCCACGTAAACAATTGTGGTAGGTATAATAAGAAAGGAAATTAACTTTAAAATTGAAATTTCTTATCAACCTACCTTACAATTGTTTACAACAGGCTGAATAGACAACAGGAGGAGGGAATCACATAACTAACCCCCACATAACACAACTGCGCTGGAAACATGGACAGAAGAAGAGTTCCCTAGGCCTATAGAACCATAGCATCACCACCATTAGTAAATGACAATGGGAGATGAGGCATATGGCCCTGTGTGACACACAGGCAGAAAGGTCAGTACCAAGAACAGGGCTGGAACTGACCATGCAAGAACCCTAATGGCTAGGGCTGATGACAGCAAGAGCAGAAGAAAAGAGGGCCTGAAGAAAAAAGGTCTGCAGACTACACATGAAACTGACGCAAATAGGTGGAGAAAGTAGAAGCATTTCTCCAGTAGGCCGCCTGCATAACATCCCACAACTGACAGAGTTAGCAAAAGCCCAGGAGGTAGACACCTCGTGGGCTGAAAAACGACTGATAATACAATCGTCAGTCGCTAGACAAGTGTAGGATGCGCGAATAGCTAGACAAATCCATCTAGAAATGAATTGAGGAGAGATCTTCTTCCTAATGAACGATTACCCACAGTAGAAGGAAGAGCCTGATACAGATTGGAGGTTGAGTAGTTTTTGACATCTGATTCTTGGCCAGAAAGGAGCAATCAGTGGTAAACTAACACTGTTGGCGGAGCTCCTGAAAAGGCCGGATCAACAGAGAGGGCGTGAAGCTCAGTAACCCTTCTGGCTGAGGCAAAGACATCAGAAAAAGCCATCTTATATGTGAGAAAAAGGATATCCACCTGGGATAAAGGTTCGAACGGCACCCCCCCTCCCAAGCAAAACAGCACCCAAGAAAGATTCCATCTTAGGGTAAAATGCAAAGTCCTAGGCCTTTTCAAAGAAAAGTGCCGAACAAGCTTGGATAGGTATGGATAAGTGCCGATATGATGCTGTCGTACAAAAAGGTCTCCAAAAGCATGGAACCTGTACCCTTAGATGGAAACAGGTTGGAGACCCCGAGAATCAAACAGGTATACCAGAAACTCCACAATCTGTGTTATCGAAGGATCGGAACAATCAACAGAGTGATCAGCATACCATTGACAGAAGACCTTCCACTTAGCCACATAGGCTAAACCAGTGGAGTGCCGCCTTAAGAAGAAATGCACTCCACTGCTCGTCTCTAACAACATCTATGGAGGAGAAAGTACCTGACAAAAGATATGCCTGAAGGGACAATGAAGTCAGGTAGACATGAAACCTCCTCGGGCGAACTTGCGAAGAAGGTTGTGACATACAGGGAAATGCGCCGGAACTGCTAACAGCAGAGAGCAGAGCTGTATGGATCCACACCCGCTGAGGCAAAAGGGGAGCAATCAGAAGGATTCAACAACTGGAGGTTCATATCTTGGCTAGAACCTGAGGCAGAATCGGAACCGGCGGGAAGGCATAGCTGGGTAGACCGTTCCAATCGAGTGACAGAGCATCCACGGCAAAAGCCAGAGGATCTAGACACAGGGACACGAAAGTGAACACCTGAGAGATCACTTGCATCAGCCGTTAGAACACGATCGGACATGGGCAAGTCCAACAAAACTCACTGCATAATTCACTGAACATCCATCCAGGGAAGACAGTGAACATGAAGAGATGCTGGTAACTGAAGCACCAGATCCAGAGGATCGACATTCGGCCTCCAACAACCAAGAAAGTGTTGGAGAGGTCGGACATGCAGCTGAATGAGATCTGTCACCGAACCGCAGAGACCGAGCAGCCGGAGAATACTCTGAGGTGTCGCGGACATGGACTGGGTCAGAGCGAAAGCCGAGAGAATCCCAGCCCTCGCGCGGGGAACCGCCACCGTATTCAGATGAGTATGGAAGTCCATCCCCAGATGACAAAACAACCGAGAAGGTACCAGGTCCGACTTCTCCTCATTGACTCTGAACCCTAGTCGTTATCTGACTCCAGAAATGCAGCATTGGAATGCCTCTGGAGGACATCGTCCAGATACGCCGAGGTGTCACCCTGGACTGAGTGCGATGAAAGGCTATCACATGCGACATTAGTCGGATGAAGGCCCAAGGAGCCAGGTTGAAGTGGTAAATTCACCCCAGAAAAGCAAACCACAGATACTTTTGCGATGTCCGATGAATCGAAACATGAAAGTAAATGTCTCGCAGGTCGATGCAGGAAGCAAAATCTCCCTGGTGAATGGAGTGGCTAACCGACCTGAAAGTCTCCATGCTGAACTTGGGAGGAATGGAAGACTGGTTCAGGATACTCAGATCGATAACCAGTGAGAGTCGTCCATCCTTCTTCTGCACCAAGAACAGGTAGGAATAAAATCACACTGAATGAATGTTCTTGATGACCTCAATCGTCCCCTTTGACAGGAGAATCTCCCTGACCAAAAGTTCCCAACGTGAAATGTTTGAAGGAACTTTGCGTTGGAAGACGTCTTAATGTTGGAAGATGCACACTCGATAGAGTGGGGTGCCTCAGAAAATATATCCACAGACTGGACCTAACATCTAACACTCAAGGATTGAATGTGATCATGGCCCAACGGTCAGCTAAATCGGATATCCCTCCTCCAACCTGGGATGAATCGAGGTGAGGACCTTCATTTCGAGCCCCAGAGAGGCCTGAGAGAGGAGAAACTACCTCCACTGCAAGATGAAGGATCCTGAGACCTGTTTCTGGACTGCCAATGCTTACCCTCACCACATGAGTAAGAGGAAGAAGCGGTGACAGGAGGATCAGCCCTACGCTTCACAGAGAAAGCACAAGAGTGTTTGTTCGGCTTGAAGCAGCCTTGGCCTCCAACAGAAGGTGGATCATGTTGGCGCAGCAGCAGCAGCCAATCTTTGGAATGATGTAGGACGTCATCCCGGACCATTGCCATGGAATTATGGAATAGTCACGGGTCCACCAAAGAAGCGGATCGAAAAGCAGTGCCTTGCCCTTCAGGAAGGGCATGGCTTGTGTCCAACTAAATCCAAATTAGTCGTGTTACAGGCATGCGTATGAGTAAGGTGCATGAGCGTCATAGAGATCACATGCAAAGGAGCCTGTATGTTGTGAAACTTATCTGGAGGCAGATAAGCAGCCAAGGCAGAGACGGCATGATCCAAGAAAGAAAGCATGCCTAGCATCTCTCTGGATAAGCCCAACATGGACTCCAAAGTCGACATAGGAATAACGGCCGACTTGGCTTGGAGTCCTGACCCAAGACCGTCAAAGTCTTGCAAACCGACGGATTGGCGGAATCATAGGAACGATAACACACATGGGGCAAAAAGGAATCAGCCTAGTGAAGAACGAAGTCTTCATAGCCTTGGAACTCAGCTTGGAGTCCAATGCTGCAAAAGCTTTGACCACTTGCACCGACTGGTATGGTCGAAGACGTTCAGAAGCAGGATGCTCCATATGCTGTAGGCGGGCGACTGTTGATCATGGCCTGGTTAAGACCTCTGACTGGTCTGACAGTTTGAAGGAACTCAAACACAAAGGCATGAGCCACCCCAAGTCAGAAGACTGATAGCTCTCAACGTCAGGTGTGTCTGATCCATCATCTGAGTCAGAAGACACATAGTCCATGTCAGACATTCCAGCTGATGCCTCCCATGGTGTAGGAACACCAGGGGGGTCAGAAAGCAGTGCCCTGCTTCCAATCCCGGGAGGCGGCACCGTGGAGGGCACATGGAAGCCACTAGAAGCCTCGCTGGAGGCAACGGCAAGGCACTTGGAAGTATCTGGGTGAGCAAGGAGGGGGCCTGCCTAATCTCACCCTCTAAGCTGACCCTCTAAACCAGCGAAGGGTCATGATCCTCCTGAACACCCGGCACAGGGTGATGGGTGACAGCCTAAACATCTGAATACAGATGCTTATAGGGGTATGAAATACCCCAAGGATCTGAAGTGTGGGAACTCAGGAGAGTTGTTGCAGACCTCTGAGGGACAGAAGGTCCATGCTGCACAAAAATGCACCAGTCTTGCAAAACTGGCTGAAGGACCAGAGTGTGTGGACGGAAGCGCAACAGAGTGAATTGATGTCATGTGGTTGGGTTTTCTGACCCCACCTCACAATGCAATTAGTGGGGTCCCAATTATATATATCGGTTCATACAGGCGATGTACACGTAATGAAGTTGGCTGCTGGTGGCCATGTTTTTCAACAAAATTCAGAAAAATTTGACAGCACCATTCTTGACATTACATCAAAGTGACGCATGAAATTTGAAAAAGATCGGATGAGAGATCTGTCCTGTAGGGTGTGAAATTTATATCCAAGATGGCCACTGGCAGCCATGTTTTTCCAACCAAATTTGGACAAATTCAATTACTTTTATTTAGACATTAACCCAAAGCCATGTGTGAAATTTGAAACTGATTGGGTGAGAGATGCAGCCTGTAAGTTGTGCTAGAGGATATGTGGAAAGACAGAAGTACATACAGATGTAGGTACGGACGATGGATTGCAACCCATCCCAATTGGCCTTTATATTATAACGTTGTCAAGTTGAGCTAATAAAACGTAACAGGATAAGGATGTTAGTTTTAGTTTCAATGTGCCCAAATTAGGGCAAAACTGTGTGCCCAAAATAAATAGACAAAACTACATGTATGTTTCAATGAGTCGTTTTTTTATTCAATGAGTCAGATGTGCGTAGGAAGAAAACGTCGAGACCGAAGGTCGAGACGTTTTCTTTCTACTCACATCTGACGAATTGAATACAAAATGACTCATTGAAACATACATCTGGTTTTGTATTTATTACATGACCCAAGCACCTACCGACCTAATTTTCTTTTCTATCAACGGTGGTAAACACCATGCACTTTATGCAGTCGCATTGCATAAAAAAAGTCCCGGTTGGAACAGGTTGGTGTGCAATACGGAATTCCGTATTGAACAGCCGTATTGCACGCCATATTGCATAAGAGAGACTGCATGGGCATGTAATAAATGAATTTAAAGCCTGATGGAGTTAATACTACAAGTATTTGATAACCATAGAAACATCTCAGAGAGACCTTTTCAACCATCTTGAAAAATACATAGAAGCAAGAATGCAACAAGTTTCCATCAGTGCAGTTATGAATTGGATCATCATCAAAATGCAATTGTTAACATTCAGATTCATTCATTTATTATTTATCTATAGGGGTTTAATGATACTTTTGACAGCCAGGGTCACCTCATGTCAAACAGTTTTATGCATGGAAGAAACTGGAGTACCTGGACAGAACCACTGAGCAATAGCAAGCAACTGTCAGACTACCCAACATACTTACTCCACACAAGCAGGGTTAGCATTGGTTGAAGACAAGTGCACCATCGTCGTGCAGTACGCCTTAGTACATAATGCTACTGTGCCCCCAAGTGGGCAGTCAGGATTAAGTGCTTTGCCCAAGAACACAAGGCAGTCACCCCTGGTGGGGATCGAAACGTGGACCCTTCGGTTTGAAGTTCAATGCCATAACCACTGAGCCACCCACACTCTCTATTCAGCTCCATTACCCACCCACTGGTACTACAGCTGAAACTGAGAATCCCTACCCACCAGCACTACAATCAAGCCTGAAAATAATTTTCATTGCACTTCCAGACAAAATGTCAGACACCAAATGAATCATGTCTCTCATTTAAGAATGATATCTGACATATTACAAAATGGAGTTTGAGTATTCAAAAAAATGTGTTTTGGGTGAACATGTACCTTCATCTTAAAACTGCTCAGAATTCATCCAACCATACCTTGTTTGGCAGGGCTCAATGAGCCCTGCCAAACAAGGTATGATTGGTTTCATTCTGAATTGGAATGGAATTACCCTTCATACATAATTTAGATACATGTATGGCTATGTCAAATCATTTTCCTTCACATGCTGTTAGTACTGATAAGCTGTGCAGTCACTTTCTTCAGACTTCCTAACTTGCCAGGACCAGAAATCACAATAATCATTAATTTTAGACTTGCTAGTTATGTACATGATATTTCCGGCATGCATGATGCTCTGATCACTGAACTTCATTGATAATTTTGGCATCAGACATTTTGACTGATGATTTTAAACCTCAGTCAGACATTGGCCTTTTTGTACCTGACGCTGTCCTTGTGTGACCACTTATTTTCTGGTATGACTACAATCAAAACAGCTAATAACAAACAATGTTCCAATAAATTAAAATCCTTGCTCTCTGATTGGATGAGAGCTGGCGTAGTTTCTTTCATGTTTACGGCTCCAGTAACAAATGTTACCGTCTAATGTCATAACGTGGAATATTTGATATGTCGCCTGTTTCATAATTGCTTCATCAATGGAGTGACCCGCAAGCTGCTTCATTTTCACACATGCAGCAGACGGTGTTCTGGATAAAGTATTGTTTAACCCTTTACCTAACCTGACAAACAGACGACACTTGCAAAAATAATTCTTGAATAACTAATTTTTTTCATTTTTTGTCTCAAAAACATAGGTTATGACCCCTCGTTGGAACGAGCTCGTCGAGCTCGTTCCAACAGGGGGTCATAACCTATGTTTTTGAGACAAATAATGAAAATTAATTGGCGATTTTTGAGAATAGCGCTGGCCGGTTTTGGCCATTACGTTAGGTAAAGGGTTAAATCACAAACCGATTTACGATATGAACTAAGATGGAACAAGTTTATCTGGTTTATTGATGTCGTGGGTACACAAGAGGTTTATTTACTAAACTTGTGATCGTTAAAAGTTGTGCTGGACAAGGCAACTTTTTAAGCATCACATGATCAGTAAATAAACCTCTCGTGTTTCACGGGGTGTAGGTTTTGGGCTATGGGTTGTGTCTTATTGGAACATATACATTATTGTGATGAATTGATGGTACCATGGTCTGAGGTTTGTGGCTCAACGTTTTGCATCTCGGTTGAACATAAGCTCCAAGCCGCAAACCTCAGACCATGTTACCGTCAATTCATCACAATAACTTATAATATTTATTAGATATGATTTTCGTTCCCAGAATGGCCCATTATCAAATTCGGCTGTCATGACTTCAAACTTGGCTGATATGATGCCCATCCTGGCCGATACTGAAGGTAGAAGGCTGATGTAAATTTACTGAGAGCTGACATGAAACTAACCAAGTAATAACCTTCAATTATTACTTTCCAAAGTGTGATTTATGGGATTCCGGGTTTAATTATAAACGATAACTTCACAAGTGAATTATGCAATCATTGTGTCATGTATCCGTGTGCGCAAACAAAGATGCTTTGCCATAGGTGTAATGGGGACTTCATCGGGTTTTTTTTGCTTTTTATAAACCTTTACCTAACATGAAAAGCAGACGACACTTGCAAAAAAATTTCTTGAATAACTATTATTTTCATTTTTTGACTCAAAAACAAAGGTTATGACCCCTCATTGGAACGAGCTCGTTGAGCTCGTTCCAATGAGGGGTCATAACCTATGTTTAGAGACAAAAAATGAAAAAATAATGAAAATTAATTGCCAAGTTTTGAGAATAGCACTGGCCGTTTTTGGCCGTTACATTAGGTAAAGGGTTAAATAATATAATTATCATTAATAATGAAAAGTAATAAACAGAGTAATCACTTGACTGGACTGGTTACGTGAAATAATTCATTCGAGTCGAGGGACTATATTGTAAAACACTCGTGCACATTCGTGCAATTGTGTTTGTACAATGACCCTCACCTCTCATGAATTATTTCCCGTAACCAGTCCAGTCAACTACAAACAACACCTGCAAAAAATTTTTCCTGTATAACAAATATTGCACATTTACCTGGCCAGTCTTTTCATAAGCAATGGCAGCCAATTCTCTTTCATTTGCATTCAACAAACACAGTGCAGCTTTTGACACCATGTTACACTCTAAATACTGCTTTGCAGTCTTCAAGAACTCCTCCCTCATTTTTCTGGGATTGTCAGTCATCCTTGATGCAACCAGAGCCTGATGATGGGTTCGAGCTATTTGTTCTTTTACCGAGTCACCTCCCATTTGATAGCACTTGGCAGCTACTTCATACAGAGATCTTTCCAGTACCTCATCCCCTCTTTTTATCCAATCTTCAGGACTAGAACTTTCTGTACACATCATATCTGAAAAGAAAACAAGTACGGCCCCATAAAGTAGATCTTCTGTTCATACCAGAAAATAAGTGGTCAGACAAGGACAATGTCAGGTACGAAAAGGCCAATGTCTCACAGGGGTTTAAAATCATCAGTCAAAATGTCTGATGCCAAAATTATCATTGAAGTTCAGTGATCAGAACATCATGCATGCTGGAAATCATGTACATAATTAGCAAGCCTAAAATTAATGATTATTGTGATTTCTGGTCCTGGCATGTTGGGAAGTGAGAAGAAAGTGACTGTACAGCTCATCAGTATTAACAGCATGTGAAGGAATATGATTTGATATAGCCATACATGTATCTAAAATATGTCTGAAGGATAATTCACTTCCAATTCAGAATGAAACCAATCATATCTTGTTTGGCAGGGCTCATTGAGCCCTGCCAAACAAGGTACGGTTGGATGAATTCTGAGCAGCTTTAAGATGAAGGTACATGTACACCCAAAACACATTATTTTGAATACTCAAACTCCATTTTGTAAAATGTCAGATATTATTCTTAAATGACAGACATGATTCATTTGGTGTCTGACATTTTGTCTGGAAGCGCAATTAAAATTATTTTCAGGCTTGCTTCTGTTTCTCAGGCAATTTTTTCATAAAATTGCATGTGGGCAGGCAGTTTATTTTATTTTTGTAATTTTTTTTATTTTTATTAAGGTTTAATGACACTTTAACAGCAAGGGTCATATCGTGTTGATGACAGTTTTACGAGTGGCGGAAGCTGGGGTACCCAGAGAGATCCACCGAGCAAAGACGAGCAGCTGCCTGCTCCACAACATCGTAACTCCGCAATGCAGCACAGGCAGGGTTAGATTGGTTGAGGACATGCACACCATTGACGTGCAGGATGCCTTAGTACATGGCATCATCGTGCCCCCATGTGGATAATTGGGGTGAAGTGCTTTGCCCAAATACACAACGCAGGAGTCCGAAATCGAATGCTCAGATGGTCACCCACTCAAGGACAAACTGGGCTCAATGTTGCTTAACTTCGGTGATCTGACAAGATCCGGTTACCACGATGCCACCACACCTCATTTTTGTAATTATTTCTTTGCCATCAAAAGTTCATGCTCTTGGTTTGTTTTATATTTGAGGCCTCAGAATCTACAGAATAGCATGGGTGGTGGTGTATTTTGTTCCTTGAGTGAAACAAGGCTTTGCAATAGAAAAACACTGCAAATCCTTGTTGCCCTCAAGGGACAAATTTATCAATTTTATCAACTTGGGTAAAATATCTGACAAACCATTTATTTTTTGTTTTTTTCAAATTTGCATTGGTTATAAAAAGATAGCATGCGGCAGTCAAGAAGAGGTGAAACAGAGAATTGTCAAAAAATCCATAGTTCTTAGTGAAATTTATGGAAATTGTCTTGCGAATTATGTCTGCATCGAGTCAATTAAAGATCATTGAAACAAAAAAAACAAACAGTGCTCCATTTTGGGCCTCAAATTATTTAATGAAAGTGTCAATGACACTGTATCTGAACTTGTGTAAGACATGTACATGTATAGTATGTGATACAGCAATGACACACATCTAGGTAATGACCTGATAACAAAGGTACATATAAAGTATTGTAATGATATGTACATAAATGCTGACCGTAACCTGTAACAAATGTATAGGTAAAGTATTGTAAAGGTAGGTGACAGTTAGATGCTAAACTAGAAAAGAAATCGTTGAGTCCCTGAGTAGGTCTGACTGAACCCCAAAATATTTGTTCTCTTAGCACAGTGATAACAAAGGCACCCCAAAACACCCGTTCCTGTCCCAAGGTGATAACAAAGGTACCCAAGAAGTTTCGTGAAGATCGGTTCATAAATACAGCCTCTAGCCCGAGCCGTATTGACATGTGCACTTACTGAGTATAAGTAGCACTGAATAAATCAAAGTTCATCTAATTTGCATAATTTCTGCACAAGAAAAAAACCTGTATTATATGTGATGTATTCCATGTTACTAAGCATTCATTCAAAAATTTGTTCAAATCAGAACCTTCATATAGAAGTTCTGTACCAAAAACTGATTGGACCTAATTTCAGTACAAAATGGCCGCTGGCAGCACTCTCGAATTTTGGACCGCTCCCAGAAACACCCGTTCTCATCCTAGGGTGATAACAAAGGTACCCAAGAAGTTTTGTGAAGATCGGTTTATAAATACAGCCTCTGGCCCGAGCCATGTTGACATGTGTACTTACTGTGTACAAGTAGCACTGAATAAATCAAAGTCCATCTAATTTGCATCATGTCTGCACGAGAAAAAACCCCGTATTATATGTGATGTATTCGATGTTACTAAACATTCATACAAAGATTTATTCAAATCAGAACTTTCATACAGAAGTTCTGTACAAAAAACTGATTGCACTAATTTTGGTACAAAATGGCTGCTGGTGTAGGGTAGACAACAGCCTGAGCAGAAGAATGAGGGCCCATAGCAAAAAGGGCCTCTGACTGCACCTGCAACTGACACAGATAGGTGGAGAAAGTAGAAGCATTTCTCCAGTAGGCTGCCTGCATAACATCCGACAACTTGACGGAGTTGGTATAAGCCCAAGAGGTAGACAATGCACGCACCTCGTGGGCAGAAATACGATTGGTAATACAATTGTCAGTCGCAAGATGAGTGTAAGCCGCATGAATAGTAAGACAAATCCATCGAGAAATGGATTGAGGAGAGATCTTCTGTCAACCAGGAATAAGAGATAAAAAAAAAAAAAATTGTTTCCTGCCTTTCCTAATGAACTGCATCCGATTGAGATAAATACGAATTGCATGAACCGGACAGAGCAAAGGGCAGTTACCCTCAGCAGAAGGAAGAGCCCTGATACAGATAGGAGGTGGAGTCGTTTCTGGTATCTGATTCTTGGCCAGAAAGGAGAAATCAATAGTAAACATAACACTGAAAAGGCCAGATCAACCGAGATGGAGTGAAGCTCACTAACCCGTCTGGTTAAGGCAAAAGCCATCAGAAAAGCCGTCTTGTGAGAAAACATATATCTACCTGGGATAAAGGTTCGAACGGTGCCCCCCCCCCCCACAAAGCAAAGCAGCACCCAAGAAAGATTCAATCCTGGGGTAAGCAGCGAAGTCCTAGGCCTTTTCAAGAAAAAGTGCCGAACAAGCTTGCAGAGGAATGGATTTGTACCAATACGACTCTGTCCCACAAACGAAAAAGTCTCCAAAAGCATTGACCTGTACCCTTTGATGGTAACACGCTGGAGACCCCGAGAATCAAACAGATATACCAGAAGCTCCGCAATCTGTGAAATCGAAGGATTGGCATAATCAACATAGGGCCCTGCGAATCGGGAAATTTATGTTCGAATCGAATCTCGAATCGAATCGGGACTGATGTCGACATCGAATCGAATCTCGAATCGAATCGGGATAAACTCGAGAAATAATTATAACTGGCATTATCTTGTGCAGAGATGTCCGGAAAGCACTGCGAGAAGAGATCGTTGACATAACTTGACAACTTGGCGTTGTTTTAATTTTCTTTCTCGTTGAATGGCCATCCAGATGTTCACTTGGCCCGACAATAAATTCAAGACATAAATATGGACAAATTAAGGTGTTACTGCCCAGAGACATTTAAGACAAACTACTAAATTGAAACATGAGACTTAAAAGCACAAATGTAATACAAGTGGCACATTAATTCCCATGGGTTGAAGTCAGCTACAGCCGCTAACTTCAGGTACGTTAGCATGCCTAAATACATTATTGTTATGTTTAGTTGTTTTGTATTATCAGAATTTGGGTCTTGTAGATTTCGGTCCGTTCTCTATTCAATAACACAGTATACATCAAAAGCAGCGAAGGCGTTAAACTGTGTTAGTTTCTGCATTAGTTAACTCGAATAGTGACGCAGTGCTCATTCACACAAATTGCTTTTACTTCATTCCAACTTCCAAGTACCAACTCCGAACAATGCAAAGAAACTACAGAGGTTTTCCTCCCACAGTTTTCTAACACAATAATGGAAGCGCTCCAGGCGACATGTCTCCATTATTGTGTTAGAAGATTCCGGGACTGGGAGCAGGCCTTAGGCCCATAGCTGGATATTTCGGTTGTATAGATGGGCGTGAACAGGTTACAACTTGGACAGAGCCGCTGAGCAAACGGGATTCCGCGAATAACTCTCACACGAATTCCTGGAAATCTATAAATAGCGAATTTGCGGTGAGTGGTTTTCTGGGAATCTGAAACTGAAAGTGAAACGACAGAAATTTGCAATGAATTTGACTATTTTCCTGATAGAAACATTAAAACTAGAAGAGTTCGCTCCTTATTTCAACTGATGTCGACATTGTCGAACACCGATTCATTTTCCTCGAAGCTTCGTTTGACTAACGAATCGGCAAACTATTCGAGATCGATATACGAATACCAAAGCGATGTCGACATCGAATCGAATACTCGAAGCTTCGCAGGGCCCTAAATCAACAGAGTGATCGGCACACCATCGACAGAAGACCTTTCACTTAGCCGCATAGGCTAAACCAGTGGAGTGCCTCCTTGAAGAAGAAATGCACTCCACTGCTCGTCATGAAAAACCTCTACGGAGGAGAGAGGACCTGACAAGACATGGGTGAAGGAACAATGAAGTCAGGTCGACGTGAAACCTCCTGGGGTGACCTTGGCAAAGAAGGCTGTGATGTAGAGGGAGACGTGCCGGAACCGCCGCCAACAGAGAGCGGAGCTGATTGATCCACACCCGTTGAGGCAACAGGGGAACGATCAGAATGATTCGATAACTGCAGGTTCGTATCTTGGCTAGAACCTGAGGCAGAATCAGAACCGGCGGGAAGGCGTAGCCGACAAAACCATTCCAATCGAGTGACAGAGCATCCACTGCGAAAGCCAGAGGAGCTGGACACCGGGACACGAAAGTGTCCAACAGATGGTTCCAACGAGCCACAAAGAGATCGATGTGGGGACGACCCCAGAGATCACAAAGTGACTGGAACACCACCCTGTGGAGCAACCACTCGGTAGAAATGACCCTGCCCCGTCGGGACAGGGAGTCGGCTAAGATGTTCAGACGACCAGGAATGTGACGAACCACCACTCCGGTGTTGACATCCTGAGCGAGCAGTAGAAGATCCCGAGCCAATTCGTACATGGGAACCGAGTGCGTGCCGCTGAATGTAAGCAACCACTGTCGAATTGTCGAACAACAGAAGAACCTGGCAATTCGAAAGGTGGGGGAGCCACTGCTGGAAACTCAGAAGAAGAGCAAGAAGCTCCTTCTGGTTGATGTGAAGAGCTGCTTGATCCTGGTCCCATGTCCCGTGAAGAGAAAGACCTAGAGGATCCAACATCGCACCCCATCCGAGATCGCTGGCATCTGCCGTCAGAACACGATTGGACGTGGATAAGTCCAACAGAACTCCCTGCATAATCCACTGAACATCCATCCAGGGGAGAAGGTGATGAAGAGACTCCGGTAACTGAAGCACCAGATCCAGAGTATCAACATTCAGCCTCCAACGACTGAGCAGAAAGTGTTGGAGAGGTCGGACATGCAGCCGACATAGAGGAATGAGATCTGTCACTGAACCGCAGAGACCGAGCAGCCGGAGAATACTCCGAGTTGTCGCGGACTGGGACAGTGTCAGGGCAAAAGCTGAGAGAAACACAGCCCTTGCCCGGGCTGTGTTTCCCCAGATGACAAAACGACTGAGAAGGGACCAGGTCCAACTTCTCCTTGTTGACTCTGAACCCTAGCGATGTAAGCAGGCTCAACAGTGTGTCGACATCTAACTCCAGAAAGGCAGCATTGGAATGCTTCTGGAGGATACCATCTAGATATGCCAAAGTAGTCACACTAGACTGTGTGCGATGGAAGGCTAACACATACAACATCAGTCGGGTGAAGGCCCAAGGAGCCAGGTTAAGGCCGAAGGGCATGGCCTTGAACTGGTAAACACACCCAAGAAAAGCAAACCTGAGATACTTTCGCGATGTCCGATGAATCGGAGCGTGAAAGTAAGCATCTCGCAGGTCGATGCTGGAAGCGAAATCTCCCTGGTGAATGGAGCAGCAAATCGACCTGGAAGTCTCCATGCTGAACTTAGGAGCAATGATAGACTGGTTCAGGACACTCAGATCGATAACCGTTCGGAGTCAGCCGTCCTTCTTTGGCACCAAGAACAGGCGGGAATAAAATCCCACTGAATGAATGTTCTTAATGAACTGGAAGAGGCACTCTCGACAGAGTGGGATGCCTCTGGAAAGATATCCGCAGCCTGGCCGAACAACATCTAACACCCAAGGATTGGATGTGATTGTGGCCCAATGGTCTGCAAATTCTGATATCTTTCCTCCAACCTGGGAGGAATCGAGGTGAGGACCTTCATTTTGACCTTCGGCAAGGCCCGCGAGAGGAGACACCACTTCCTCTACTATATGAAGAATCCTGAGTCCTCCCTCTAACCTGCTGATGCTTACCCTTACCGAGAGAGTAAGTAGAAGCGGCAGCAGGAGGATCAGCCCTTGGCTTCGCAGAGGAAGCAGAAGGGCTCTTGTTAGGCTTTGGACGGCCCCTGCCTCCAACAGAAGGCTGATCAAGCTCACGAAGCAGCAGCTGATCTTTGAAATGACGTAGGACGTCATACCGGACCATCGCCATGGAATAGTTGCAGACCCGCCAAAGAAGCAGATCGAAGAGCAGCGCGCTGCCCCCTCCGGAAGGGAACAGCTTGGGTCCAACACAGCATCCTGGCGAACTAATTCCAAGATAGCCATGTTACAGGCATGCGTGTGAGTAAGATGTATGAGCGCCTTGGAAAGCACACACAAAGGAGCCTGTAGGTCGTCAAACTTATCTGGGGGCAGATAAGCAGCTAAAGCAGAGACGACATGATCTGCGAGATAAAGCATGCCCAGCATCTCTCTAAATAAGCCCAACGGGGACTCCAGAGTAGCCATAGGAATAACGGCCGACATGGGCTTGGAAAACCCGAGGGAAGTGGAGTCCTGATCCAAGACCATCAAAGTCTGGCAGACTGACAGATTGACGGAATCATAGGAACGATAATGCACTGGAGGCAAAAATGTGTCAGCCCTGGTGAAGAAAGAAGTCTTCATAGCCTTGGAACTCAGCTTAAGAGTCCAAAGCTGTAAATGCTTCAACCATCTGTTCCGACTGGCACGGTCAAAGATGCCCAGAAGCGGGTTACACCACAGGCTGTAGATGCGCGACCGATGATCGCAGCCTGGCTGACACCCCCGGCTGGTTTGATGGTTTGAGATCTGGAAGGAACTCAAACACAAAGTCAAGAGCTGCCCCTAAGTCAGAAGACTGTTGGCTCTCGACATCAGGTATATCTGACTCATCCTCTGAGTCGGAAGACACATAGCCCATCATGAGCAAACCAGCCGATGCCACCTATGGTGTAGGCACACCTGAGGGATCAGAAAGTGGCCTGCATCCAATCCCGGGAGGTGGCGCCGCTGGTGGTGCCTGGAAACCACTAATAGCCTCGCTGAAGCAACAGGAAGGCTCTTGGAAAGAACCTGAGTGAGCAAGGAGAGGGCCTCCCTAACCTCATGGCCCGTGGCGGCCGGTTCAACGTTGGAATGAACAGGCAAAGTGGCTTCACTCCTGACCCTTTTAACCAGCGAAGAGTCACGAAGTACACCTGACACAGGGCGACAGGTGGCAGCTGAAATATCTGAAGGCAGATGCGTATAGGGGTACGACATACACCGAGGATCTACAGAGCGGGAACTCAGGAGTCAGAAGAGGGACAGAAGGTCCAGGCTGCACAAAAAGCGTCGGTCCTGCAAAACTGGCCATAGGACCAGAGTGTGTGGATGGAAATGCAACAGAGTCCATGGTGACCCCACCATGAATATCTGAATACAATGAGAAAACTGCTGGGCTCGATGGCTGAGACACCACAGCAGAGGGTTCGGTCGACAGCCCCTTCCGACTTTGCCAAGTTGAAGTCAGGAAAGGCTGAGGCCGATACCCCATGTCCACACTACCAGACATCTCTGCAGACCCTTGCAGGGATAAAACTGCTGTGCTCGATGGCTGAGAGACCACAGCAGAGGGTTCGGTCGGCAGCCCCTTCCGACTTCGCTGAGTTAAAGTCAAGGAAGGCTGAAACTGATACCCCACGTCCACACTACCAGACATCTCTGCAGACCCCTGCAGGGAAAAGCCAAGGCCGACAGAAACGGTGACCGATGACGTTGCAGACAGAACAGCAGTAGCAGCAGATACAACAGGAGCTGTTGAAACTGGTGGAAAAGTGGAGAGAGCAACCCAGCTCGGCTCCAAAGGAGGAGTCACAACCCTAGTGAAAGCCTCAGATGTCGACTGGAGAGGGACTACAGTCCCGGAACCAGACATCTATTCAAAAGACAACTCAACAGCTCCCGCAGTATCTACCACAGAAAAAGACTGCACATCAGATGTGGTCGTGTCGGGGGGGGGGGGGGGGGGGGGGCCCAAACGACAGCGCTCCCTCTCCCTGCGGGTGCGGGAGGAATGGCCACGAGAACGCACCACATGCTTTGGCAAAAGGCATTGGCCTCAAGGAACAGTCCTGGGCATAACAGAGGTGAGAGCAGTAGAAGAAAAAGGTGAACTCAACAGATGTAGAAAGTAGAACACCCCCAACTACGAGAGAAAGGTGGCAGAAAAAGAACCAGCGGGAATACACCTGAACCCAGATGGCCGACAGGGACCCAAAAAAACCAGAAATTCCGCCCTCAACAGAGAGGAGAAATCCTGTCCATACAGCCCCCCCATTGACACCTAACTCCAGTAATAATAATAATATCCAAAAGGATAACATAAATTTATCAACTGAAAAATTTTATGTCCGAACCGCACGGTACGCGAAAGTCGCGTGCGAACACAGAGAATATATAAAATACAATGAAAAAATATGGTTGAAAATAATAAGGAGAATATATAAAACACAGTCCTGTAAGGTAGGTTGACAAGAAAATGCTATTGTTCCGACTAGTCGACCCTGAAATCCAGAGTCGACTTCAGGCTATATCAGCATCAACAACGACTAGTCGATTAATTGTTTGAACACTATTTCCGACTTTAACAACCTCAGAACAGGTGCCCTTAAAATGCTATCATGAGGAAGTCCTGTTGACAACAGATAAATCAGGTAGGCAGTGGTTTCTAGTCAAGTCTTGGCTGCCTGTTAAGGCAGCCAAGACAAACTAGAAATCAATGCTAAGCCACTGGACATATAAAGGCTCTGGGCTGGTGGGAATTCAGGACACTTGTCCAGGCCCTTAAGGGTAAAATGACATCTTTAAAAAAAGTTTTTATTCAAAATGTAAACAAACAATCAGATGTCAGGGTTTGAGTTTTGCTAAGGCTACACCTGGGACTCATTCCTGAATATTATTGTTTGATCATGTGGTACTGCTTTTCAAGTGTGAGTTTGATCGATGGAAAAAGGTCAGATTATGTGATTAACAAGATAAAAAAATGCACTGCATTTCAAAGCAAATCCCCCATCGCAACTTGATGAACAAGGACATATTTAACATATTAAAATCTGATGATTGCTGTTCTAAGTTATCACATAATCATTAAAATTTCCAATAAAACAAAAAAAAAACTATTATTGCTTTTAGTTGGGTTTATACCACAAATATTTCATTTAACCTTTCACACAATGAATCGCCCACATCCGCCCGCGTACTAGTAATATGCAAATTCAGCAGTTGAAAAAATATTATTTTTCACAAAATTTAAACAAAATCATATCATGTGACCCCTCCTTGGAACGAGCCCATCAAGCTCGTTCCAATGAGGGGGTCGCATAATATGGTTTTGTTGACATTTTTTGAAAAATTTAAAAAAATGATATTTAAAATAATAAATTTTGATATCGTCTGCATTGGGTAAAGGGTTAACCCTGTACCTTAATTAAAAGACAACTGCACAAAACTGTTCTTGAATACCTAATTATTTTAAATTTTTGTCTAATGAATGATTTTGATGAGCTTGTTCCAATGAAAAACTGCTGAAATTTTGAAGGAGATTTTTGTGAATAGTGCTACTGTGGCTGGAAATGGCCATTACAATGGGTAAGGCCATACAAATTAGATCTTCTGTTTCTCAGTCCATTTTTTGTAAAATTGCATGTGGGCGGGTGTTTTTTTGTTTTATTTTTTCATTTTTGTAATTAGGTCTTTGCCTTCAGAAGCTCATGTTTAATGTTTTTGGCCTCATAATCTACAGAATAGCATGGGTGGTGGGGTATTTCGTCCCTTGAGTGCAATGCGAGTGCAAAGGACAAATTTATGAATTTTATCAACTTGGGTAAAATATCAGACAAACCTTTTAATTTTTATTTTTTTAAGTTTGCATTGGATAAAAAAGAGAGCATCCAGCAGCCAAAAGGACCATGCAGGAGGGCCTGAAAAACAAATTTTTAACTTTTTTTGGCCTAAAAGATTAAAAGGAAAACAGAATAGTCTCCTAGAAATTTCTTGGTTATTCAGCTTTTTGCTTTTTACAAACTTGAGGAGATTAAAGCTAACAATGTCTACCACACACATCAATAATGTAAGACAGAACACAATGAGGGTGGGGCACAGGGAAAGGACTCAGCCACCCAGGTTGGGAGTTTTCATATGTTTCACAAGCACTGTATGCACATGTAAAATATAGTAAACACACCAACAAGGGACGCTGATTCCTGTTCCTCGCACTATACCTGATTTGTGTTTTATTTTTTTACCACTATTATACCTGAATTAACCCCCCTCCCCCCACACTCCCTTAATAATGAATCAGCTACAATCTGCCCATGTAATTTCCAATTTAAGCAGTCCAAAAAATATTACCCCCCTCCCCCCCCCCCCCCCCCCCCCTTAATAATGAATCAGCTACATCTGCCCATGTAATTTCCAAATTAAGCATTCCAAAAAATATTATTATATGTGACACCAATAAATAAATAAATATCTAAGTTATTGAGTTTTTTATTGTCCTGTGACATCATGGGGTACATGAGAGCTTTATTTACTAAATTTGTTATTGTTAAAGTTGCCTTGTTCATTGAAGTTGCCTTGTTCATTTCATGATGTGGGTTTTGGGGCTATGGGTAGGGTCTTATTGGAACACATACGTTATTGTGATGAACTGACAGTAACATGGTCTGAAGTTTGCAGCAAGGAGCATATGTTCAACCTTGATGCTCCGCGTCTCGGTTGAACATAAACTCCTAGCCAAAAACCTCAGACCATGTTACTGTCAATTCATAATAACTTATACTACTCACATTCTGCTAAGGATCAATCCCCATTCGTCAACATAATTTGTACATGAAAGGAATATGGGTACCTCATTTGTTTGTTTATTTATAGGGGAGCAGTGGCACTTCTAATAGTCTTGGTCATATCAAGTTGTACAAATTTACGGGTAGAAAAAGCTAGAGTTCCCATCAGACAGTTAACCTCCAGAATAATTCTTCAGGGAACCTGAGGGTGTTTTTCAGGGAAATGGGATGGATTTCAGGGAAAAGTTTGCGCGGGGACAAAACAAAAGAAAAAACTTGTGAATTTTCAGCTCATGGACCACCATTAACACCAGGTTACATCCAGATCTAGTTGTCAATTATGCTGATGCATTTATGCTATGTTAAAAAATTATAAAATAATTGTTGATTTGACCCCCCCCCCACCCCCTGCCATCCTCTTCTTCATGACAACCCCCCCTCCCACCATCACCCACAGAGCACCATGACCTGTAGTTTGCTTTTATCAAAGTCTACTAAGCTATTAACTTCTCAAGTCTCGAAAATAGTCGAAATGTTAACAGGAAAAGATGTCCTCATGTTCAGTTACTGCAAGAAGATTAGTACTTGGAAAGAATCTTTATCAAAATCCTTCTTGCATGTGTGGACGCTTATGCCCTGCACAAAACTTTTCTTTTCATCACTGAAGCATTTTTTTTTTTTTTTTTTTTTTAAATTCCATTCAAAATTTTCTGGGTACAGACGGCCAACAGTTAACAGTTCTGTAGTCAGCACAACAGAATAAATGTAGAGTTAGAAAATAAGTCCATTGTGTATAAATATGCAGTCATAATTTTTCGGCATCCTAAGTGACTTTAACCTATTTTTAAACTGTGTTAAATAGTTGAGGTCAAGGAGTTGATTATGTTTTGATTTGGAAAAGGGATGAGGATTAAAGCTCTTCATTGAATAAATAAATATATATTATTTAATTCCTTTCGTATATATTTTATTTACCAAAAATCTGCATTAAAGGTGGAGTTTTAAATTTTTTGAAAGTAAGTCACCTATTTTCACTTCGACACTCGCACATTGATCACGAATCTCTGATTATGAAGAAAAAAACAGAAATAAATATGAACACAGTTGAAATATATATCATAAAATACCCTTTTCTTAAATAAATTTAACTTAAATCCATATTTTACTGCTTCGTGAGTTTTTACCAGAGTTTGAAAGGCATGTGATTTAACTCTGAATGATTTACATAAGTTACAACGGGTAAGAAATATTCAACTGTTGTTTTCCGGGATTTTTGGTCCAAAACTGATTCCCAGCCAGGAGGCTGGGAACTACACTGATATTTTGGGAATTTCCCGGGCATTCCAGGAGAGTTAACATGTCTGGTTCCCATAGGAAAGCACTCAACAATGCCAAGTAACTGTCACACTCTCTGATTTATCTTGGTACAAGCAGAGTTTGCACTGCTTGAAGGCAAGTGACCCGTGGGAATATTGAGCGTTGCCCACAGATATACAACATGTCATTGTAACACTTACCTTCAACCAATGCTAAGCGCTTGTGTCAGGAGGGTAAAAAGTTACTCACCATTGCTCAGTTGTTCTCTCTGGGTACTCCGGCTCCCCCCACGCGTAAAATTGTCTGACATGATATGATCAAAGCTTGTGGAAGTTGTTTTAAACATTAATGAACAAATAAACAAACTTAAAACAACACACATAATTTTTTATGTAACAAATATATAGATGGGTAGGAGAGATCCTTAGCAAAATGTGAGTAGTACACAGTACGTATAGAGTGCATTATCACAGGGTTTCCACTATTCCGGTACAGCGGCCGTCAAACGGCCGCATTCCCCTGCCAGGTCACCTTCCCGACATAACAGAATTTTTTAAATTTGCCATGATCTGCCCGTCCCCCGAGAATACATTTAGTTTTTAGCTTGTAGAATTGTCATTTCTAATCTTCTTTTGCCGATTTCCGTACACATATTTCATTGAAAACAAAATGCATGTCCGTTTCACCGTTCTGTCGCAGCACCTGGAGAGTAATTGATTTCAAAGCGGTTTTTCAACATCAAAGACATCAAACAATAGTAATATCAAGTATTGTTGTAGAATTGCTATATAATCCCACTCACGTGACGTCATCAGAGACAAGTCTGTGAACCAGGAAGGACTTCCAGAACTCTCCGGAACCTGTTCCAACTGTGAAGATGAATTCCACCACTCTGAGGCCTCATGTGACTGGGATTAACCAAATGGAATCTGAGAACACAGAGCACCAGCCAGGTCTGTCTTTTTTCGACTTGACTGCGAGAATCATGAGTTCAGAAATTCTGCACAGATTTAAATTCGGTGTGTTTGTCGGGAAAAATTGGTAAGATCCTAGCTATTTTACTTGCAATGCTTTTCTAAAGTAGAGATTTACCGAACCCAAATGTACTTTAGTATTTGTTTTCACAGTGGCCGCAAATGTCAAAATTTGTACCATGCACGTGAAATGAGATTTTTGCACAGTGCTTGTGTCCGCTAAAACATCTCACAAGCATTGTTTCGCCCCTAATTTAAAATTGAATTTTTAAATTATGGGCGAATCTTCCCTTCCTACTCACACTTTCTATTCGCCCTGGACGTTTAGTCCCAATGAAAATGCCAAGGCTTGACACTTTTACTAGGACGAAATGCCCCGAGCGAATAGAAAGTCATGTGCACTACAAATTATTTTTTGGTTGAGCAACCATTTTCTCTTATTTACATCTTGTTCATCGGAAATTATTGGCTGTCAATGTGTAAAATCGGACAGATATATCTCTGTGAAAAGATGCAAAATACCCTCTCAGATACAAGGAAATGGGGGTTTTGGGATTCCGGAATTCAAAATTTTTCTACCACGGCCCGAGGTACCAATGATCATCAGTCGCCACACAGACGGCCTCATTCCCTTTCCCCTAGCAGAAACCCTGTATCACTAAATCACCTGCAGAGTGGAGATTCCACCCAAGCCTGAAAATAAGCAGTCTGACATTTGCAAAATGAGGTCCCCAGAGGGTGAATTTGATGATGCTATCCCATACAATGGGCCAATTTATCCTCTGGGTACCTCTTTCTGTTTAGTTTTGAGACCCTGATTCAGACTGAGTTTCACAGAGGGTGAATTTAGTGATGCTACCCTGCATCACTAAATTCACCCTCTGGGGACCTCATTTTGCAGATGTCAGTCTGCTTATTCTCTGGCTTGATTCCACCCATGCAGTAAAATAATTGCAAGTTTGTTGCAAAGCATAACAAGCACAAGCAAAGTTCCAGCCAATGCCCCCCCCCCCCCCCCCCCCCCCCCCCCCGGGTTAAACCTGGAGGTCATTGACTGAAACATTGCTTGTGTTTTTTGTCCATATGTACAGAGTTTGAAAGTGATACTCTGGGTGATACCTCCACACTGCAGGTGATTTTGTTACAATCCACTCCCCATGTACTGTATAAAGTGAATCAACATCTTGGAAAATCCCCGCAACTTCAAAATTCAGTGTTATAACACTTCCTGTGGACAAATTGCTCATGCTTCTACACTTGTAAACAAAATATACACTGCTGTCGATTCCAACAATTTGTGCATTGAATGGTGTTTGTTGAGGAAAATGTTATCAAAATATATAAATTTAGGGATTTAATATTGAAAGTTTTCACTGAAAAGTGATGATAAAACATCCAAAGTACAAATGGAGGCTGAAAACACGGTTCAAAATCCAGTTTTATAATGCAAGTAATCTCAGAGGCTGGTCCCCACATCCCCCCCCCCCCCCCAAACAAAATTGGTTAGAATGTCACCTGCCTTTGGCCCAAACATCCCCCAACATTGGTCTTAATGTCCACAAATATTGACAAAAACACTCCAACATTGGTCAAAATATATGGAGTTGGTCAAAACCTTCCCCAGCAAAAATGTCCCATTGAATTACCTAACTCTTTATCCAACGTAATGGCCCAAACCAGCCATCATTATTCTAAAAAATCACCATTATTTTTTCATTTTTTGTCTCAAAAACATAGTTGTGACCCATCGTTGGAATGAGCTTGTCAAGCTCGTTCCAATGAGGGTTATGACCTGTCTTTTGGAGAACAAAAATGAAAAAAATTAGTTATTCAAGAATTTTTTTGCAAGTGTCGTCTGCTTTTCATGTTAGTTGAAAAGGGTTATTACAATGACAAGTTTTCACCTGCACCATACTTAGTTTACATGCTGGTTTTTATTTGAAAATTAAGATTTAAAAACAGCTTTGCAGTTTCCATTAACTGCTATACACTTTTTCAATATGTATTGCAATTCCAAGTATCAAAGATTAAAATAATCCCTGAATCAGATGCAATCTTACATGATATTCTTACATGTAGGTTGGATTCCACACATGATTTATCTAGCGCAGTATTAAATTTACAGGAATTTGTCAATTTTCCCGTAAATCAGTGATACACTGAGAATTTATTCTATTTTATTATATGCTGAACGATAGATTATCGAAAAAATTGCGGAAAGATAGAAATCGTATCCCCCACTGTGAAGATATAGTAATTTACACTTTCACGGTATCAATCAAAAATGGTGGCTTTCAAAGCATCACTTCAAAATGAATATGAGTCAAATTATCAATGGAATAGATCAATTTGTTCAAAAAGCGTATAATGAAAAGAAAATCTAGTGTTTGGGAGTGGATACCGATCATTTCCAGCAATAATTCAACACATATTCACTTTGAATTGATGCATTAAACCCTCTAGTCCAAACATGGCTTGAAAGTACGTAATATAAGTTTTTGGTTTGGTACGTCCTTTCAAAGGACGTACCAAACCAAAAACTTATATTACGGACTTTCAAGCCATGTTTGGACTAGAAACCCAGCAACTGAATCAGATTGCCAGTCGCTATCTGTTCTGAGTGTCAAACAAATCACTTCCGCGTTTCAATGATTCAATGTGCTGTTTACTTTCATGCACCAATTCAAGGTTGAAACAAGTGGAATTATCAGATTCTTATAAAAAGCGTATAATAAAAAGAAAATCTAGTTTTTGAGTGGATACCGAAAATTATCTCACTTGTGATAGAGACAAATGGTTATTTTCGCTCGTGCAAGCACTCGTGAAAAATAAACATTTGTCTCAGTCACTCATGAGATAATTTTCGGTATCCAATCAAAAACACTAGATATCCTCTATAGACATAGATCATGGGTGCTGACAAACAAGTTATATAAGATAAAATGCTTGTAATGGATGTAGAGATCAAAAAGTTGTATAAACATGTAGAAATCTGTGGTCGTCAGAACGAATCTTCGATAGATCAAAAGTACTTTTATTCAATTAACAGCAGTTTACTCTATAACCAGTATATTTCAATGATCCCTCTAACTTTTGCAGGTCTGGCTCCCCAGTTGGGGATAATTGTCGATGATCGTAGTTTATCAGGTGTCGGCTGTGGAGATGTGCTTGTTAGGTTCACCTGTTCCCATACTGACTGTTCCAAGAATTTCAAGGATAGTGCATGGGTTCTCAATATACAGGATACAGGGACACCTGGACTCACCAAAGACATGCATTTCAATATGGGAAATATGTAGCAATCAGGTGTTTTTTTTTTTGAGGGGAATAATTTTATATATAGATGATATGGAATGAGTGTTTTTCTCACATAATATTTATGAAACGAGTCAAAGAATTTTCCGTTTTGGCGAGCCCGAACGGAAACTTCGGACGAGTTTCATAAATATTATATGAGAAAAAAACTCATTTCATATTCTATTTATCATATGACACACACACGCACAAATTAGCCACTTAGTATGACTTTTTAACCCATCACTTAACTTGAGTTGCAGATGGCACTTGGAAAAAACATTCTCGTATAACAAAAAATTTTCATTTTTTGCTTCCAAAACATAGGTTATAACCCCTCACTGGAATGAGCGTGACATGCTAGCTCCAATGAGTGGTCATAACCTATGTTTTGGAAGCAAAAAAGTGAAAATATAAAAAAAAATGAATGGCGTTTTTCTTGTAGGTAAAAGATTAATACAATATAACCCACCCTAAATAGGACAGATAATGTAAATTCTCCCTACTGAAATTATGCAAATGTGACCCAGTTGTATTTTGTTTAGCCAATCAAATTGTCCAGTTTTGAAATTGACCAGTTTGAAATTGACCAATGAAAGCTCCCAACTCGAATGCAAATTATGAAAATGTGGCCCAGTTGTATTTTGTTCAGCCAATCAAATTGTCTAGTTTTGAAATTGACCAATGAAATTGACGGAAGGCTTTATTTATCATTGATTAATATGAAAACAAAATATCAAATGTTTTAAAGTGAACAAAATGGACAAGTCATATGATAAAAATAATTATGTTCTACTGCTAAGAAACAACAAGCCTATCCAAACAGTGTAATTAAAGCCACTAATGTGGCTTTTAGCATTTTTCAATAGAGCCATGATAGTGGCTTCTAGCACTCAACCAGTTACGTAAATGGTTGTTCAGTGAATTCACTGGATAGACCAATCAACATTTTCAATGTTCTATATCCCCAGTCTGCACATTGAAAATATCAACTGGACTACCTCCCAATACAATGGAACGCTGTTAATTGAATAGCCACTTTGCCAGTGAAAATTATTCAATTAACAGGAGTATTCAATTAACTGGTATGTGGTGACTTTCCTGTATTCTAGAGATAAATTGAGCATCCATTCTATTACATCTTGTTTGACAGAGCTCAAGAAGCTCAAGCTCAAGGCTGAGACCAATAAGCAGCCTTCATTAAATCTGTAATAGCAACACTATTTGCGTAAGCCCAAGATGTAGAATGAGCTCTTACTTCATGAGCCGAAATCTTAAGCACAGACTGCTGAGTAGAAGATAGATTATCATAAGTAGTACGGATAGTTAATTGAATCCATCTAGCAATAGAATGGACCGAAATGTCCTTTCTATTAGGCATCAGAGACAGAAAGAAGCGTTTTCGTCCCTTTCTGATAAACTGAGATCTTTGTTTATAAATACGTAAAGCTCTAACAGGACAGAGTAAAGGCCTACGCCCGTCTGAAGACAGAAGAGCCTTAATAACAATAGGTTCCAGGTATTTATTAGGAGCCTGATTCTTAGCTAAAAATCCAACATTAGTAGTAAAGGTAATAGTGTTCCCGACACTACGATAGTGAGAATCGTCCACCGATAGAGTATGAAGCTCACTGACTCTTCCAGCAGAAGAGAAAGCTAAGAGAAAAGTTGTCTTATAAGACAAGAATTTGAAATCTACTGTCCCAAGAGGCTCAAATGGCTTTTCTTTCAGTTTAAGAAGAACCCAAGCTAAATTCCATTTAGGAATTAATCTAAGAGTTCTAGGTCTATTTATCGCGAAGTTTCTAACTAACTTAGATAAAGAGACATTAGATCCAATTTGTAAACTATCATGGTGTGCATAGGTATCAGACAACATAGACCTATAACCTTTAATAGTAACAGGCTGCAGTTTGATTTCGTCAAACAAGTATACTAGAAAGTTTGCATTGTCTGGTATGGAGGGATCAAAAATATCAACAGAATGATCCCTACACCAACGACGAAAGACCTTCCACTTAGCCACAGAGTTTAGCGAAGAGGAGGTCCTCCTACAGTTAGAAATCGCGTCCACTGCTCGTCCTGTAAAATTCTTGCCATGCAAGAAGGACCGCACAACGGAAATACGTGAAGGTTGAGACCTTGCGGGTTGTGATGAAGTTGACGCGATTTCCCCTGCGAAAGAAGATCCTCCCGTGGAGGAAGCTTTCGCGGTAAGTCCCACAGCAGACATCTGAGTAGATTTATCCACAGTCTCTGTGGAGACAGAGATGCTACCAACAGAATCCTGCATTGAGATTGTTTTATCTTTAGCAATACTTGCTGTATTATGGGACGGAATTATAGGATATGCATATCCTCCAGCGCCGTTGAGATCAATAGAGCGTCTACTGCATATGCTCGTGGATCTGGACATGGTGACACATACATCTGCAACTGATTGTTGAGATGTGTCGCAAATAAGTCTATCATTGGCCGTTCCCATTGGTAGCAAATCTGATTGAATACCTGTTTGTTGAGAGTCCACTCTGACGGCAACAAGCGACCCTTCCGTGAAAGGGAGCCTGCTAGCACATTCAGACGACCCGGTATATGACGGACCGAAAGTAGAACTTGGTGTTCTAGAGCAAACAGAAGGATTCTTTCCGTTAAATTGAATAAGGGAACGGAATGAGTGCCTCCCTGGTTCCGTATATACGCCACTACTGTCGTATTGTCGGACAGGATTTGGACATGAGCTTTCTGAATAATGTTCATCCAATGACGTAATGCAAGCCAAATCGACATCATTTCCTTGATGTTTATGTGCTTGCTTAGAAACTGCGGATCCCAAAGACCCTGGCACTTTGAATCCGTTGGGATCAATGTTGCACCCCAACCTGTTTGACTGGCATCCGTCATAATCGTAAAACCCGGATCCGGCAACTGCAGCGGAACTCCCTGAGTCAACCACTGAATGTTTGCCCAAGTCTGAATCTCTTGTTTCACTTGATCTGACAAGAGAACGTCTGAATCGAGTGAATGAATCTTCACACTCCAATTCTGAGTCAAGAAAATTTGGAGAGGATGAGTGCGCAACCGCCCCATCGGAATGAGATCCGCAGCGGCTCCGCACAGACCTATCAGTCTCATGGACTCCCTCGCTGTGACTTTGTCTGCGTGAAGACAATAGCGAGTGTAACAACTGATTAACTTCGCTCTGGTTAACGGCAGACGAACGAGATTGTTGTGCATCTCGAAGCTCATTCACAGATGAGTGAATCACTTGGACGGCACCAGATCCGACTTCTCCTCGTTTATAACAAAACCGAGACGTCGGAGCAATAGAAGTAGATTCTGCACATCGTTCTGAAGCGTTAACTCGTTGCCGTACCTCTGAAGAATGTCGTCCAGGTAGGCCGACGTTACTGCAGTCGAATGAGCTCGGAAATGCATCATTACCGAGTTCATTATTCAAGTGAAAGCCCAGGGCGCTAGGTTCAATCCGAAGCACATCGCCCGGAATTGATATACAACTCCTAGGACTGCGAAGCGTAGATATTTTCTGAATGTTGGATGTACCATGACGTGAAAGTACGCATCTTTGAGATCTATGCTTGTAGTATAATCGTTCACCCGAATACTCGCTCTGACCGATCAAATCGTCTCCATATAAAACTTCGGAGCGACGATCAGCTTGTTTATCCAGCTCAGATCTATGACTGGACGGAATGAGCCGTCTGGTTTCGGAACCAGAAACAGATGGCTGTAGAAACCCGGTGATTCCTGGTCTTCTACGACCTCTACCGCGTTCTTCATCAAGAGAGACTGTACTTCCGATAAAAGAGCGTCTCTTTTCTGCGGATTTGACGGAAGCTGAGTACATTTTGGACTTCGAGTTAATGGAGGCTTTTGTTTGAAGGATATTCTTAGTCCTTCCAAAATTACCCCTCTGACCCAGGGGTCATCCGTAATCGACACCCACTCGTCTGTAAAACTCGATAACCTTCCGCCAACCAGAACACGATAGAGGTTCAAACCATCACCTCCTGGACCTGCAAGGCCTGCGGAAGGAGAAACCACGTCCTCCATGACCCGCACCTCATCCCTTCGACCTCGGGACGTCAGACCGGTTGTCTCGGCCCGAAGAACGTCCCGTACGTGAGTCGCTGCCTTGACGGTCTCTAGAATAAGACCTAGAGGACGTATAAGAACCTCTGTAGGAACCTCTCTTGGGCGTATTTGTCCCAGAAGTACCTGTCTTACTCTTCTCTGCTGTATCCGACTTTTTGGAAGCGGATTTAAAAAGCAGAGAATCCGAAGCTTTCTTAGTTATCTTATCATAGATTGCTGAAAGCTTGCCGTCGAATAGAAGCTCTCTGGAGACCGAAGCGACTCTGAGAGAGTTCTTCACCTTACTATCCACACGTGTGGATGTAGCTAGGGCTGCGTCACGTCTAACCAACTCCAGGTTTGCCACACTGAAAGGGCGGAGTTATACGTGGAATAAGCTACTGCCCTTGAAAGAAGTCTTAATGAGGATTGTATATCCTGGAATTCTTTCCCTTGAAGACGCAATGATAACGCCTTTGTAAGGTGGTCTGCGTATGATAAAGCATCTAAGCTTGCTCTGTTAGACGTTATTGTCGTTTCCAACGTCGCGGTTGGAATAGACATAGACGACGGTAATGATAATTCCAAGTCTTCCGCTTCATCGTCTAGACGCAGAGGAACTCTCGGTATTCCCTGTCCTGCCATATCGAATTTATTCCTTGAATTGATGAAAGGCAGGTTGAGAGCATTAGCGGACAAGAAACCAGCTTTGCCTGTTTTGGAAGCAAGCTTATAGATAGCGTCATTCAATAATTCGAATGTCCTTGTGACATTACTGGACTGTGTCGGAAACTCAGTGACGATGTCTCTGAACCGCTCAAAAAATTCAGTGTCCAATGACGCTATCAGTCTCTTATCCGGCATCGCAGCAGTCTGCCCTGACGGAACAACTTGTGGAAGGAAGTGCCGGATGAAATCTACGGCAGCTTTATGTTGTTCCGAAAGGGATAGCTCAAAGTCCTCGGTATCCCTTTCGTCATCCTGTCGGACCTCATGATGATCTCGGTCGTCCGCACCCGATGCTTCGGCGGTGCACACCGACCCAGCATCGTCGGATAATTCCTGATCCGATACCGATTCTGTCGGCTGCGATAATTTGTGCTATCTGGGCTAGCACGTCCGTCACCGAGGCCTGCGGAGTAGCGGTCTTACGCTGCTTAGCCGCCGGAAGCTCCGTGTAAACTGACTCCTGCATACTTCTCTTATGCGAACGTCCGGAGTCTACAGGCCTCTTGTCCCTGGCTACCGGATGGCGTGACCTGGTCGCCGTGGAATCCCTGATCAGCAAAGCTGGCTGGATGTCCGCTGTCACGTAGCCAAGGTGCGGTTGTGTGCGCTGTTGAGAGGATGAGGAAGCCTTTTGAACAGTCTCTCCGGACTGCCTATATAACGGAGCGTCCCGATCGGCGGACGTATGCTCCGCTTGCGAAACATTTTGTACAACAACATCTGGTCCCAGATGTTGTTGTACGAGAGAGGGGCCTCTCTCGCTCGCAGCCCGGATGGACCTGGACGAGCTAGGAACCGGACTACTAGGCTTCCTCCGTTCTCTCCTCTTATCCACCGTCACTGGGTGTGCACCTTGAATATTTATAGTGCTCGCAACACCCAAATCTCCTTCCTGGACCACAACAGACAAACCCGGCTGCCGAACCATTCGATGAATGGACGCTACACCGGGCGAGCTAGCGGACGTCAATGCCGTCGATCCTACTAGGGACCTCTTAGGAAATTGGCGTATCTCCATGAGCACTTTTGCCGCTAGCTCTTCATTTGATTGTGACGACGGAGGCGCACCTTTGGAAGATATCACAGAAACATCACCCTGTTCTTGTTCCTCTGAAATAGAAACTGATAAACTAGAGTGACCCTGCAGAGAAAGGACCGGCATAGCCCTTTCCCCACTAACAACATACCGTGACACACGTTTCCAATGTTTGTCATCCCAAAATTCACATACTGAACAGGGGTTAGTGCGAGTACACTGACTACAATTTATACAATGATCATGAAAGTCAGAGGAAGATTTCCTCTCATTACAATTTGAACAATATCCTTTCATTGTGAAAAGAAAACAATAAGTGCTAGTACTCGCACGAACCCCTGCAAACAAAGATACATAATAACATGATCCATTAACATAGAAAAAATAAATGAAATCAAAAATAATTTTTGAAAAAATATTTTTCGGCAAAGCCCAAGTTTCTGAAAAGTAACGTTCAGCCCCAATGGATCCCAAGCCTAAGTGTGGACAAAAATTTTAAAAATATTTTAAACAATTAATGCAACACTTACGAATAATAATAATGTATCTTGTAATGAATTAAACTAGTACAAAGACAAAAAGTCCCCCTCAACAGAGACTGTTGCCAATGTAAACAAGAAGTGTAAAAACACCAGAAACATGACTCCAGGCACTGATAATCCTGGCCCGAAATCAGTTACCAATAATACACTATCTGATGCAAAACAGAGACTTCCAGGGAAGAATCTGCAGAACATCAGATGGTAGATGCAGAACACTACGCCTAAACACCCATGGGTGAGAACGTAAACATGAGGAAAAGAACAGAATTCATTCTGTTACCCAGCTAAATCTCCCAAGAAATTTTAGTAATAATATTACTCAAAAATATGCCAAAAGCATGGGAGAATAGCAAGGGGGGATCTAAAGGACAAGGAGAGAGGAAACACTGAATAAGCAGTGAAACTTCATAGCAAGAATGACAACAACAGGCCCATGCCTCGAAAATAGGCAACTTAACATAATTTCATTAAAAAATTTTAAGTTACAGCCCTGAATATTTTCTGTCACTCATTTTTCCTCTCCTCCTTCTATATGCACTTTATATCCACCATTTCTCTAATATTTATGTGTCTGGCATCATTAAAACTGAGATTTACAAGCACAAATATCAGTCAGATGTGAACTGATGAAGGGCCAAACAAAGAATGATAAATTGGTGCCAATTTCGGGATGTCCTTGACACTGCGCATGCGCAGTGAGGGCAAAGTATGGAGGACCTTCAGGACATGATTTCTTTTGGTTTTAGATGCAAATTTTGGGGATTGGGGGGCAAAATTTGTGTTTGGCCCTAGAATTTTAAGAGTTAGCACCAGCTAAGTCTGGGTCATTGGTACAGTATAAAAAATTGGGATTTTGGTGATTGCCAGGATAATTTCTCGACACATTACAGGTTTTTTTTATCCAATTGACAAGAGTTTGCTCTGTAACACATATTCAATTAAGAGGTTAAATTTGTACTGAAAGTATGGTAAATGGTTTGGTGTTTGGAGATTATATTAAATTAACAGGGTTATTCAATTAAGAGATATACAATTAAATGGGCTCCACTGTAATGGATGTGGACTTTTCCACTCAAGCTATACAGATGATATGGTAGATACCACCAGGCAGTGCTGGAAATGAACAAAATTGACGGGTGCAGTTTTAAGCTCCCGTGAATTCAGAGATGGGAGTAAATTGCACCCGTAAAATGTTAGTATATGAATTTTCGAGGGATACTGTCACCAAACACCAGAAACCTTAACCCTTTGAACTCTACTGGTATCTTCCATGCCAGTTCAATGGCAGCAATTAGAAGAGGCCATATTCATTATTTGGGGCAGACCAATCAATATTTTCAATGTGCAGCCCCAGGGCTGCACGTTGAAAATATTGATTGCTCTATCCCACACATTTACTGAACAGCCATCTTATTTAATGACGTTAATCGTTATGATATATCATATTCCTGGCCAGAAAAGCAGCCGATCGGATGCAAGGGGCTAAATGTATAAGGAGTTGCTGAATTATGACAGTAACTTGACACTGGCTGCAGAGTGCTGCTTTCTCAACACAACACACGTTTATTTGCCCTCACAGTATATTAGCGCTCCATAACATTTTTCAACAAGTGCATTTTTTAGCTCCCATAAAATAGAAAACACAGGTGCTGACGGGAGCAATTGCACTCGCACCCATCTCATTTCCAGAACTGACCAAGGTTGAAAGAAGTATGATCCCTCAATTGAATAATAATTCATCCCAATGAGGGGTCACAATCTATGCATCAAGTAAAATCATCAAATTTCTAATTTAACTAGTAGAGTTCTAAATTATATTTCAAAGGTGATTTGTAATGCAAGTGCTGTTTTTTTTTAAGGGTACCATGCTGCAAGTGAAAGGAGACCCAGTTTAGTAACATTTAGTTCTTAATCCTCTGCACTCTGATGTCAAAATGACAGAGCTTTCAGCAGTAAATATTTCCCATAATGCAGTTTGATATTTAACCAAATATACCTTGTTTGACAGAGCTCAATGAGCAAGATATAATTGGTTAAATTCATAGTTAAACAAGAGAAAAACAAAGTGTCTAGCGAAAATTAAATAGCATTACCAGTGTGCTAGGGGTTAAACAATTGTTTTGTTACAATTTATCAGATAGTGCCTCTTGGCACTCTCCATCAAACTGTAATAAAACAAAAGTGGCTTTCAGTACTTTTCAGTAGAGCCCTGATGGTGGCTTCTCACACTCAACCAGTTAAATGGGAATATATTGTGGACATCTAGTGTTTTTGAGTAGATACTGGAAATTATCTCATGAGTGACCGAGATAAATGTTTAATTTTCATGAGTGCTTGTCTCGGTCACATGTGAGATAATTTTCGGTATCCACTCAAAAACACTAGATTTTCTTTTTATTATATGCTTTTTATAAGAATCTGATAATTTCACTCGTTTCAACCTTGAATTGATGCATGAAAGTAAACAGTGCATTGAATCATTGAAATGATGAAGTGATTTGATTGATACTCGGAACAGATAGCATCTTGCAATCTGATTAAGACGGTGGGTTTCTAGTCCAAACATGGCTTGAAAGTCTGTAATATAAGTTTTTTACATCCTTTGAAAGAACATACCAAACCAAACTTATGTCCCGATACCAACTGCAATACCTTGCAGTGATTGGTCAATGCCTCGTTGATTTTATTTTATGTCGCCAGGTACGCGCATATGTCTACTGTCAGCGATTCTTATGTCCACTGTCAAGGAAAGTCATGAGCAACGGTTCATCGCAATGTCTTTTTTCACTTGAAATCAACTGACGCCTCTGTTGAACATAAATTTCATGCAGGGAACGTGAGACCATGTCCCCTGTCAACAAACAGAATAACTTATATTACGGAATTTCAGGCCATGTTTGGACTAGCAGGTTTCATGCATCAATTCAAGGTGAATATGTGTTGAATTATTGCTGTAAATGATGGGTATCCACTCAAAAACATTAGATTTACTTTTCATTGTATGTTTTTAGAACAAATTGTTCATTTCCAGTGATAATTTGACTCGTATTCACCATGAAGTGATGCTTTGAAAGCCACCATTTTGATTGATACGGTGAAAGTGAAAATTTCTATATCTTCACAGTGGGGGATACGAGTTCTATCTTTCCGCAATTTCTTCGTAACTCTATCGTTTAGCGTATAATAAATGAAAGTGTCAATGACACTGTAGCTTAACTTGTCTGTGTGTTGTGTTTGATGAAAAATATAATTTTCAATGTTTATGAAAGGATTATGAAATAAGACAAGAATTGTGATAATTGGGAATATGTTAATTTCTGTTCCCTGTATACTATGTTTTTAATAAAAATAATATGAGGTGTAGACTGCACTAAAGAACTGGGGTGGGTTAATGTGGCCTTCACAGTTAATGTATGTGGCCCTCACAGTTGACGTGTGTCAACAAAAGTTACCAAGTTACAGTGAAATTATTCCAAAATGAGTCATCCTATCAAGTTATTACAATGAAATCCCTTCCTAAATATGGCCTGTAGACTGTGCTAAAGGTTTTCAGGCTTCAAGTATGTGTAGCCATCACAGTTGACCGATTGCAACTAAAAGAGGATGTCCTCATCTTGATATTATAGAGTCATTCTATCAAGTTACAATGAAATCCCTTCACAAATACGACCTGTAGTCTGTACTAAAGTTTTTCAAGTTTTGGGCTCGGGCAGCCATCATGGTTGAATGATCGCAACCAAAAGGGGATGTTCTCATCTGGGCATTATCTGGAGTGATCCTACCAAGTTAAAATGAAATCCCTTCATAAATATGACCTGTAGACTGTGCTAAAGGTTTTTGGGCTTCGGGCCCCTGTAGCCATCATAGTCGACCAATCACGACCAAAACGGGATGTCATCATCTAGGCATTATATGGAGTCAACCTAACAAATTACACTGAAATCCTTAATAAAAATAGACTATGCTAAAGGTTTTTTGGTTTTGGACTCGGGCAGTCATCACGGCTGAATGATCGCGACCAAAAGGGGACATTCTCATCTAGACATTATTTGGAGTCATCCTACCAAGTTACACTGAAATCCCTTCATATGACCTGTAGACTGTGCTAAAGTTTTTCGGGCTTCGGGTCCCTGTAGCCATCACTGTTGACCAATCGCTTCCAAATGGGGACGTTCTCATCTAGCCATTATATGAAGTCAACCTACCAAGTTACAATCAAATCCCTACATAAATATGACCTGTAGACTGTGGTAAAGGTTTTTGGGTTTTGGGCTCGGGCAGTTGTCACGGTTGACAGATCGCAACCAAATGAGAAAGTTCTCATCTAGACATCATACGGAGTCATCCTACCAAGTTACAATGAAATCCCTCCATATTAAATATGACCTGTAGACTGTGCTAAAAGTTTTTGGTTTTCAGGCTTGGGCAGCCATCAAGCTTGACAGATCATGACCAAAAGGGGATGTTCTCATCTAGACATTATACAGAGGCATCCTACCAAATTACAATGAAATACCTTCATAAATACAACCTGTAGACTGTGCTAATGGTTTTCGGGTTTTGGGCTCGGACAGCCATACCGGTTGACCGATCGCGACCAAAAGGGGATGTTCTCATCTTGACATGACCCCAAAACTGCATATGAAATTTTGTGACAATCAGAAAATGAACTACAGGGTGTAGCCTGTGCTAAAGGAAAATGTGAACAGACTCACAGACTTCTGCGAGGTAAGCTAATGTACAAACCTTCATAGAATTCAGAATCTGAATCCACAGTTACATACTTCACCAACTTCATAACCTTGAAGTATTCAAACATTGGAGACCGCGTTTCAAGATCTTCATCGAATATCCACACATTCACCCTGGCTCTTGTCACTGCAGTATAAAGATGTTTCAGTTCGGAACACAGAATCTTATGCTGATTTGGACAAAATTCTAGAGGTCGTGGTCTGCTTGATTGCGAAAAAACACCTAAAAGGAAAAAAACAATATTCAAAGCAAGGAAAATTATAATTAATATCGAATAAAATTTCTGTTTTCTAGGCAAATTTCCCTCAATTTTATACGAGGGAGGGAGAATTTTTTTTTTAACCATTTACCCAACGTAACGGCCAGAACCGACCTGCACTATTAACAAAAACTGCCGATTAAATTTCATTATTTTTTTATTTTTTGTCTCAAAAACATAGGTTATGACCCCTCATTGGAATGAGCTCATTCCAATGAGGGGTCATAAGCTATGTTTTTGAGACAAAATGAAAAAAAGTAGTTATTCAAGAATTTTGTTTGCAAGTGTCGTCTGCTTTTCAGGTTAGGTAAAGGGGTTAACTATGAATTCAACTCCAATGGACCCTGCAGGTTGCATGAAAAGAAAAAAAATCTAAATTCATGCAAGAAAACTGAATTTGTGTGACTGAAGTGAATTCGTGCCAAAGGACTGAATTTAAGCAAACAAACTGAATTTGTGCGAACGAGCTGAAATCGTGTGCATGAACTGAGCTCTGTCAAACAGGAAATATTAAGTAAAAGTATATAGAATATACCCACAGTAGCTTGGTGTACCAAATGTTCACCACAAGTGGTGAACATTTGGTACACCAACCTACTTTGGGTATATTTTATTTATACCATGATCGTCAGATTATTAATAGTTGCTATTAATTTTCTCGATTTAACTGAGCAGCAGACGTACACACGTGCAAATCTGTTTTTGTTTACATGAGCACTGGTGGGCAGTACTTCCACTATCAATTTTATCGCCGAAACGAAAAGAAAAAAAACCCACGAATATCACAGGACCTTTTTGATTTTAATAACATACTATATTTCGAGTTATGGATGCTTTATTAACATGAGACAACGTATGTTTGTTAATTTTTGGTATCTTATGAGGTAAACGTATTTAAAAACGTAATAAACTAGAACTATCACTGAAGGTGATTAATACCCCCGCTTTGGGTTTTTAGAGGAATGCACTTCTGATCATGTAGGCGAAGGCCATAAGGAAATGTATACATAAAGATCATTTTTTGTTGTTGAAATTTGTATTTGCATGTGGCCTTCCACAGAACAGCACTGAATACTTAAAGAGCCCACACATATATGGTTTACATTTGGAAAAACACATTTACAATGTGCAACATGTATTCAAAATCGGTTCATTAATGTAGGAGGAGTTGCACACACAAGAATCCCATTTGAAAACCCATAATAAATCCAAGTTAAAGGGAGATAACCTGGTTAAAATTGTCGCAGATCAAAAATTTGGGAATATGCGTATGTTCACTTAGTTGTGATAATGTTTGAAAGGTTTCGTCAAAATTGATTGATAAATGTAGGAGGAGTTGCACGCACAAGAATTTCATGTAGAAACCCATAATAAATCTAAGTTAAAGGGAGATAACCTAGTTAAAATTGCCACAGCTCAAAAATTTTGGAATATGCGCATGTTCACTTAGTAGTGATGATGTCTGTAAACTTTCGTCCAAATTGACTGATAAATGTAGGAGGAGTTGCACACACAAGAATTTCATGCAGAAACCCATATTAAATCAAAGTTCAAGAGAGATAACCTGGTTAAAATTGTCGCAGATCAAAAAGTTTGGAATATGCACATGTTCACTTAGTAGAGATGATGTTTGAAAGGTTTCATCAAAATCGGTTCATTAATGTAGGAGGAGTTGCTCACACAAGAATTTGTTCGAACGGAAAGACATAATAAATCTAAGTCAAAGGGAGATAACCTGGTTAAAATTGTCGCAGATCAAAAATCTTGGAATATGCGCATGTTCACTTAGTAGTGATGATGTCTGAAAAATTTTGTCCAAATTGATTGATAAATGTAGGAGGAGTTGCACGCACAAGAATTTCATGTAGAAACCCATAATAAATCTAAGTTAAAGGGAGATAACCTAGTTAAAATTGCCACAGCTCAAAAATTTTGGAATATGCGCATGTTCACTTAGTAGTGATGATGTCTGTAAACTTTCGTCCAAATTGATTGATAAATGTAAGAGGAGTTGCGCACACAAGAATTTCATGCAGAAACCCATATTAAATCAAAGTTCAAGAGACATAACCTGGTTAAAATTGTCGCAGATCAAAAAGTTTGGAATATGCACATGTTCACTTAGTAGAGATGATGTTTGAAAGGTTTCATCAAAATCGGTTCATTAATGTAGGAGGAGTTGCGCACACAAGAATTTGTTCGAACGGAAAGACATAATAAATCTAAGTCAAAGGGAGATAACCTGGTTAAAATTGCCGCAGATCAAAAATCTTGGAATATGTGCATGTTCACTTAGTAGTGATGATGTCTGAAAAGTTTTGTCCAAATTGATTGATAAATGTAGGAGGAGTTGCGCACACAAGAATTTCATGTAGAAACCCATATTAAATCAAAGTTCAAGAAAGATAACCTGGTTAAAATTGTCGCAGGTTAAAAAGTTTGGAATATGCACATGTTCATTTAGTAGAGATGATGTTTGAAAGGTTTCATCAAAATCGGTTCATTAATGTAGGAGGAGTTGCGCACACAAGAATTTGTTCGGATGGAAAGACACAATAAATCTAAGTCGAAGGGAGATAACCTGGTTAAAATTGTCGCAGATCAACAAGAAAATACAGCAGTGCTGTGCAAAAAAGGACGATGAAAATATGCCAATGCAGTTTTACTGAAAAGCTGTGACGTCAACATTGCCCTGTATGTTTTTATTTGCAATACATTTTGGGTCCGTATACCGAATTTGGTCAAAATCGCCCCAGTGGTTAGCCCATTGCTAAGGTGGCGCTCTGGTTGCTAGGGACATCACGTGACGTCAACATTAACCTATCTGTTTTCATTTGCAATGCATTTTGGGTCCGAATACCGAATTTTGTCAAAATCGATCCAGTAGTTAGCCCGTTGCTAAGGGGCGCTCTGGTTGCTAGGGAAGTCAAGTGACGTCAACATTGATCTGTCTGTTTTCATTTGCAAAGCATTTTGGGTCCGTATACCGAATTTGGTCAAAATCGGCCCAGTAGTTAGCCCGTTACTAAGGGGAAGCTCTGGTTGCTAGGGAAGTCACATGACATCAACATTGACCTGTATGTTTTTATTTGCAATACATTTTGGGTCAGTATACCGAATTTGGTCAAAATTGGCCCAGTAGTTAGCCCGTTGCTAAGGTGGCGCTCTGGTTGCTAGGGAAGTCACGTGATGTCAACATTGATCTGTCTGTTTTCATTTGCAAAGCATTTTGGGTCCGTATACCAAATTTGGTCAAAATCGGCGCAGTAGTTAGCCCGTTACTGAGGGGGAGCTCTGGTTGCTAGGGAAGTCACGTGACGTCAACATTGACCTGTATGTTTTTATTTGCAATACATTTTGGGTCCGTATACCAAATTTGGTCAAAATTGGCCCAGTAGATAGCCCGTTGCTAAGGTGGTGCTCTGGTTGCTAAGGAAGTCACGTGACGTCAACATTGACCTATCTGTTTTCATTTGCAATGCATTTTGGGTCCGTATACCGAATTTTGTCAAAATCGGCCCAGTAGTTAGCCCGTTGCTAAGGGGGTGCTCTGGTTGCTAGGGAAGTCATGTGACGTCAACATTGATCTGTCTGTTTTCATTTGCAAAGCATTTTCGGGCCCGTATACCGAATTTGGTCAAAACCGGCCGAGTAGTTAGCCCGTTGCTAAGGGGCATTCTGGTTGTTAGGGAAGTCATGTGACGTCAACATTGATCTGTCTGTTTTCATTTGCAATGAATTTTGGGACCGTATACCGAATTTGGTCAAAATCGGCACAGTAGTTAGCCTGTTGATAAGGGGGCGCTCTGGTTGCTATGGAAGTCACGTGACGTCATGATTGATCTGTCTGTTTTCATTTGCAATGCATTTTGGGTCCGTATACCGAATTTGGTCAAAATCGGCCCAGTAGTTAGCCCGTTGCTAAGGGGGCGCTCTGGTTGCTAGGGAAGTCACGTGGCGACACCATTGACCTGTCCGTTTTCGTTTGCATTGCATGTTGGGTCCATGTATCAAAACTGGTCAAAATTGGCCCAGTAGTTTGCCCGTTGCTAGGGGAGTGTTTTACTTGCTATGGTCGTCACGTGACATAATCAGTGACCCATTACACCCTCCCCCCCCCCCCCCCCCCACACACACACACTCAATATATTAAGGGTCCCTTGACCCTATGAGGGTGAAAGCAATGGTGGAGAGCCATCACTTGTTCTTTCATCCGAGTATCCTTTAAAAAATGTAACCTTATTTGTCCCCGGTTCCTTTGCCAAAAATCCCTAAAAGTTTAATCAGCCAGAGTCATTCTCGTGAAGTCTCATCTCGTTAATTACTTCCTACGTTAAAAAAAGTGTGAAATTAGTATAAAGGACTCACAAGTTTCGACGTCGACTTCGCCTCCGTCTCAACTCGGGCGCCTCCGTCCTTTATAAAAATCTTGGAATATGCGCATGTTCACTTAGTAGTGATGATGTCTGAAAAGTTTTGTCCAAATTGATTGACAAATGTAGGAGGAGTTGCGCACACAAGAATTTCATATAGAAACCCATATTAAATCAAAGTTCAAGAGAGATAACCTGGTTAAAATTGTCGCAGATCAAAAAGTTTGGAATATGCACATGTTCACTTAGTAGAGATGAAGGTTTCATCAAAATCGGTTCATTAATGTAGGAGGAGTTGTGCACACAAGAATTTGTCCGGATGGAAAGACGTACGTATGGACAGACGGATGGATGGACATACATATAGACAGACATACGGACGTACAGGGCGATTCCTATATAGCCCCCACTTCTTCGAGGCGGGGGTATAATAACTGCCACTTCAATTTCACTCTTCACGAGGAGGTGACGAGTGATACATTTAGACAAGTTTGCATTAAAGGCAAGGTCACCAAAGGTCAACTTGGATGTAGTTCCACTGTGGGTGCAAATTTTAACTACTGAAATCCTTTTGCTGGCGTGTTCAGTGTACCACAGTTGGTGTGTGAAGCTAAAATTTATGTCATAGGCTTTTTATATACAGTAGAATAGGTAATAATGGTATAAAAAATTTTTTAGTTGTACAAATGCAAAATAGAAGAATGAAGAGATTTCCAAGTAGAAAAAAAAAGAGTGATGAGGCAGATTTGCAATGACAAAGGAGGTATTTTTTTTAAAAGCCTCAAGTTCATACTTTTGAATGGCTCTATTTCTATTTTATATCCCTTTTTTCCATAAACTTTCTGATTTTCAGGATAATGCATTATTATCTACTTTATACGTAAAAACAGTAACGTTTTATCTTTTATCGTTATCGAAAACTCGCCGTCAATAAAAAATCTTTTATCGTTACTGCAGTAAGAATAAAAGTCACGTGATATCGCAAGAATACAACGTTCACGCCCATCTCATTTGCATGACGTACTATTTCATTCAACACTTTGAATAACTAATTATCGCTGCCGCGGATCGAAACAAATAAAACGGGGCGTATTTATCGAAATGTATTGAATAAAAAAGAATGCCATTAATTAAACTTACTGAATTGTAAAAATAAAATTTGACGGAAAAGAGTAAAAATTAGTAACTTACACTTTTTCAAATGAGATTATTTCACCCTTCGAGACTTTAATTATCCTGACGTTCAAACGTCACTGGGAATTCAGTTTCTTCAACATTTTTCAAAATATGACGTCAAACGTCGGAAAGTACAAATAACCAGATATTTTTCACATTAGTGATTATCTGGTTGAAGGCTAGATTATTTTTAGTGGTCTGCATTTGTTAATCAAAACTTGTTTTATTACGGGAGTGGGGGAGGTGGGGGGTGTAGATAAAAGGGTTATATACACATGGTGTTTGTAAAAAATCTTTTATCGCGACTCGAGCGTTTTCGGGGGCTGCATAGCTACTCGTCGCTGCGCGACTCGTAGCTATATATGCCCCCGAAAACGCTCTCGTCGCGATAAAAGATTTTTTACAAACACCATGTGTATATAACCCATATTTATCATTATTATTTATTGTTGTTCAAGATCTTTTGCAGCATCTGCAGCTATGTAATGGATTTGGTAACAGCAGTTGAAATAACATACAACAAAAGTTCTAAACAAGCCTGAATATAAGCAACCTGTCATTTGCAAAATGAGGTCCCCAGAGAGTGAATTTGCTAATGCTATCCCATACAGTGGGCCAATTTATCCTCTTGGTACATCTTTCTATTTTGGCTTGAGACCTTGATTCAGACTGAGGTTCAGAGAGGGTAAATTTTGTGATGCTATCCTGCTGTGCAGGGTACCATCAACAAATTCAACCTCTGGGGACCTCATTTTGAGTTTGTAACTGCCGACCGGTCTTGACTGACGGTTCAAAAGTTCAGAACATCAAAGCTTTGAATGTACCTAGAAGACAAATGATTCTAACGGATTCTTGAGGTTTAACGTCGACATTCTTGACTATTTACCTTTAGAAACAATAGTTTTTTCATCAATTTTTTTTTAAATTATTAATCGTCTACAACGGGGTAAAATTTATCGATTCTTCTATAACGGAAAATACTAATCAATTTTGGTGTGACCAACCGACAATCCATTAATCGTGACAGCCCTAATTATTACCACCTCCCAGACTTTGCATCTTACGCTGATTTTTCCATGGACAGTCTGTCTGATGTCCAACCACAGAATATTCCATCTACACTCAAGCCTATGTATTCAGTGGAAAGAAGATCTCTATTGTCGTTCATTCATCATTAGCTACATTCTCCGCCATATCAGAGCTCCAGTTATTGACATTTTTGGAAGAGTGCATATTTTATAAATGCCTCTTGTTTTGGACAATAACAATTGCATCATCTATTCCTGTATATACCCAAGTCAGTTATGTACCTATTATAGACTTCAGAGACTTCTCCACGTCTCTTTCAGGATATGAGGTTCAATCTGTCGATTGAACCATTTAGTGGCAGTTTTTGCCTCATGAGTCTTGGATGTAAATTATGTGGATGACACAGTGGCTTTAAAACTCTATACAGATGCTTGGTTTTGACTTCTATCCTTTTATAAGCCACAGGAGCTTGGTTGATATAGCGTTCACTTGGCTATTTGTGCACAAATTCTGCAGCGTAACTTCATCTCTCTCTGTTGCATTTCCTAGGAGTGCATATGACATAAACTGCTATTAAACCAGAGTTCTTTGCATCACTTTCATCCACTTTCTTCTCCTCATTCTCAAAGAATTCTACTGCTCATTGGACTTATCACCATGATTTGAGTAACTATTCTTATTCGTATCATGGACATTCACTGGCAGATGGGTGGGCGGGCGGGTGGTCTATCCCTTTTCAGAGGGAAATGATCAAGGTCGCTTGTAATCTTGACTCGCCAGTGATGTTCAGCAATCTCCTCTTAGTACTGAAGGCTTTTTGACAGCTCATACATTCTCAGCAATGAGCTTGTGAATATTTCCATACAACAACCACTTTTCAATATGGAAAACATCCAGATGGGCTAGGAGCAATATTAATGAGAAGATACATTTTTGGCATCACTTTTCATTCTTACTTCCATTCTCGACTTTGTATCAATAAAGGGGACGTAATTTCTATTCTTTTCAGAGACATAGTATATACATGCTGGACTTTGTCTCTGACCTTTTTATGCTCTTGGACCATTCTTGTCCATGATAATATTATATTATCAAGTGACAGTTTTCAATTAACCCTTTACCCAACACAGACGATATCAAAATTTATTATTTTAAATATCATTTTTTGAAATTTAAAAAAAAATTTCAACAAAACCATATCATGTGACTCCTCGTTGGAACGAGCTCGTTCCAATGAGGGGTCTCATGATATGGTTTTGTTGAAATTTTTTGAAAAATTTTATTTTTTCAACTGCTGAATTTGCATATTACGTGGGCGGATGCGGCCGATTCATTGGGTATAGGGTTAACACCTTTGGCCTATTTCAATGCCTTATCCAGTTATTTACGGCAACACTATCGTATATTCTGGAACACGATGGCCATTAATTATCAATTCTGCTCCAGTCACTAGGCTTTTAGCTATCTTCAGAGAAGTTGTTCCTGCCTTCATTCACTAACTTCAGAACAATTTTATAACTTGGTTGAAATGGAACTGTATTCAGGCAGCAAAAGCCAAGTTTTCGCCTGAAGGCTTCTGCCATTTTCTTCTCCAAAGTGACATTAGTAACTTACAAGGAATTTATCCAATTGTCTTTATGCATCACTGAACACTAGACCCAAACATCCTATTTAATCTTACATGTTTCACATGCCTGGAAGACAAATGTCGACTAATTTATTGGTTTATTCAGTTGTTAGTTGTTCTTCAAATTTAGCTTGGATGAATTCTTCCTGGGCTTAATTGATGATATTTCTTTTACTTTCAAATTCAGATCGTAAGTAACAACTTTCTCAAGTGAACTGATTTTTGAGAGTAACTCTCATCTCTCTGATCCCTCAATTCTCAGCAGGACTGGAGGACAGAGATACTAGCAGATTACCAGAATCATGTTCTTCCAGCAGAAGTTATACATGATTCTTCAGAGGTTATAGTTATCTCCCCTCTCGAATCACCACTGTCTGATTCATTACATCATCGTTCCAAGATTACATTCAGAATCCCGGAAAAGCACATACCTTCTTATGTATTTTTTATGGGAGATCTCTTTTAGGGCTGAAACGGTTGGTTCATTTTCATAACCAACTACCCGAGAGCGATAACCGGATAATATCCGGTTATCCATGGCCATTATTTCACCGAATATGGGATCAAGACTATAGAAATTGGAAAGCAGTATTCTCAAACTATTCCGTAGTGTGTATACAAACGAACGTTGTCGAGTATCAACATTCGTTTGTATTCACACTACGGAATAGTTTCTGCGATTTCCATTACTCCACAGAAACTGCCGACCATTAACGAAGTCTTGAATGCCAAAGTCGATTATTTCTCAATATATACTATGCGGCTTTGATGTGTAATCTATCACAAATGAATCACTCTGTGGGTGATTTAGTCACAATACACTCTCCACGTACTGTAGATTCTTAGCCTTATCATGTGCAGTTAATGTTCTGTCCTTTATAGGTAGAATGCTGTAATTCCTTGATGTTTTTACAGGCGTTCAAGTTGATATGCTATTGGGACACAACCCATCGACTTCTTACGCATCAATATCTATTTTCGGGTCAGACACTCTCCGATCACCTTACATAGGCTGTTGACATTCCATTGATTGATGGTCTCGGCATACACAGCTACGCATATTCATGGTCACCATTTGTATAATGTTGACTGTGTATCCTCTTTGCTCTTCTTTTAGTCCATAATACCTGCTTAGACAACTTTTAGAAGGTAAAAAGGTTGGGGGGATGCAAGGAGGTATTTTATCAGATAGGTTTCCTTCCTCTAAAATCCCTTTTTTGATAATGTGCTCCCTGTCATCTCCCTGCCATTCTTTTGGAGCAAAATTCTGTTGGTGTTCTAACCCTCTCTTCAGTCAGTTTGGTTGGATATTTTTTTTTTCCTGCTACAAGACAGAAAAATATCTCTGTTATGTATTCTCATGTTTATTTTCTGTGCTTTATGCATTCCTTGGAAAATCTCTTAACAGTGGATAGTATAACTTATACATATTTCCACACTGATTTAAGAAGTTAGGGCCTGAGAATCTTCAGGCCTAAACTTCTTATCAGGGACCAACCGGAGCATTTAAAAAAAAAGAGCCAGACTTGGAGTCTACTTTTGAAATTGAGAAACCAGTAGAGCTGTAGGTTAACCGAAACCCTACCGAGGTTTTTAGTTTCTTGTAAAAACCGAAAACGAAACCTTGGACATCCCGTAATCTAAGGTTTTTCATTTTTTATTAAATTCTCTCTTGCTGCAGAAATTCACAGAATGTAGCCAGCCCAGAGTAGTGAGAGTACTCAGACACTGCCAATGGCAGTGTCTGGGTACTCTCACTGCTCTGGGAAGGCTACATTCTGTGAATTTCCGACATTTCAGTTTATTTGTGTTTGCAGCTTTCCTCAAGTTGCGTGTAGGTGTCAGACGTCGAAAAATGGCCAAGCACAATAAAAGTTCTGTATATTTAGGTAATTACTATATTGGCCTCTGTGATTCTTCATGTTTTATAGCTTATTTCGGGCATTCATTGAGTTTCATTCAATTTCACTGCCATTCAGTTATGACTCCGGACATAAGTATGAGTTTTATTGAATTTTAATTGGCCTCATGAACAAACTGAAAACCGAACCGAACCGTGTTTTTACTCCACCTGAAAAACCAAAGCCGAAACCGAACAAGAAATTTAACCCTTTACCTAACATGAAAAGCAGACGACACTTGCAAAAAATATTCTTGAATAACTAATTTTTTTCATTTTTTGTCTCAAAAACATAGGTTATGACCCCTCGTTGGAACGAGCTCGACGAGCTCGTTCCAACGAGGGGTCATAACCTATGTTTTTGAGACAAAAAATGAAAATATTTTGAAAATTAATTGGCGATTTTTGAGAATAGCGCTGGCCGGTTTTGGCCGTTACGTTGGGTAAAGGGTTAAAAACCTACAGCTCTAAGACTTGGAGTCTACTTTTGAAGTCAAGAAGCCAGGTTTACTTTTTAACCGGTAGATTGCTAAATTATTGTCAAAATTTGCTATAGGCACTCTCCCATAAATTGTGATAAGGCAAATCCACACAGATGATATAATGTTACTTCAAGGATAATATGCAGTGCAGTACATTTATAGAACATGAAGTCTTTATTCATTCATTTATTTCTGACCATTGCCATTGTCTGTTAAAATTCCAGCACAAATTTCCTGATCAGTCATTTCTCCAAAACATTCCAACTCATTGTCCTGATCAACAAACGTATCAAACCTTTTTATCGTCAGTCCTGTGGGAGGGGCTATCTCATCTTCCACCATTTCTGATAGAAACTCATCTCCTGAAATTACAAATCCTGCTTTCCTGAAACAATTCTGAATGGCAATTGGGGTGGCTTCCCTCCACGCAACATGTAGCATGTGTGCAGCGTCAAGCACATTCAACTTTTTCGCCAGCTGATTTGCACCAAGCTCAGCTTCACTGTCTATTGCCTCTATTATTCTTTAAACCACTTTTTTCCGATCGATGCATTTCAAGTTCCTTATAATGCCCTGATCGCATGGTTGAATAACTGATGTAGTGTTATATTAGCTGGTAAAAATACAATTTCAACGTGGGAAAGGTTTTTTTCAGTCTTTTAGGTGTGCACTGCAATTTTCTAATAAAAGAAGCACTTTTCTCTGCTGTCGTTTCATATCAGTGTTAAAGTCTTTCAACCACTTCACAAAAAACCTCCTCGTCATCCATGCATTTTCGTTGCCTTCATAAGTAACAGGCAGTGATTTCTTTCCTCTGAAACAACATGGGTCTTTACTTTTCCCAATCACAAGCAGCTTTCTTTTATCATTTCCACTCATATTTGTTGCGACTAATGCAGTAATTCTGTCCTTTGGTTTTTTACTTCTAGCTAAAACTTCACTTTTTTTTGTTAAAGTCTCTTCAGGTAATGCCCCATAATAAATCCCAGTCTCATCTGCATTGTAAATGTCATTGGTATCATTTTTTCAATAAATCTGGAAGAACTGATCGAATCCAATTTTCTGCTGCTGGTCTTTCTTTTCACCATGCATTTTCTTGTAAACTATTGCGTTCCTGTCTTTTCATCTGCATAGCCAGCCATAAGTTGGCGTGAAGTCTTTTTCTTTTAATTCCTTGGCCAAATCCACTGCTTTCGCTGACAAAATTGGCCCAGACAGAGGAATGTCCCAAGTTCTGGCCTCTGTGAACTACTTTGAAAGGACAGACTCCACATTTGAAGCCTTTCCAGTGCGCTGTCTCTTCCGCTCAGGGTTGGCATTTTAAGTATATTCCTCCTTTATTTCATCTTTCTTTCCCCTTATTCTCGAAATCTGTTGCTGCGAACAGCCCATTTTCTTTGCTATTTCTGCCTGGGGGACTTTTTGTTCCAATAATTTGACAACCTCATACTTAGCAGCAAGTGACAAATCATTTCTCTTTCGCTTTGTAGCCATATCAAAGTTTTTTTGTACTGAACACCCATTGCTGCACTGACAAGTTATATGCAAAAATTAAACAGTTATTAATACAACTTTCCCCAAGCCCCAGTGATAAAGAAAACTTTTGAACAAATGGCTGTTTTGACAGTTATCTACTATGAAGTGAAAAAACAATACAGGTCATAAAAGGTTGCGGTTTTAATAAATGAAGAACAAAACACATGTCAGTAAATGATGCTTTAATAATTACGGATGAATGAGTGAAATGTATCCATTCCTTTGTCATCTCCCCGATACTTTCCCCAATCCCCACATGCATGTAATCAAAACATACAGCCATCTTCACATGTGCTGCAGAAACAATCCAGAGATGATTTCACATTTGTTGGTTCACAAAAATAAAGAATTATTATCAGTCTGTGATTTTTAAGTACATATGTGATGTTATTCACAGTATGTTATTCATAAGTAAGGCAGAATCAAATGTCATGTTATTCTTCGTTAATATTTGAAGATGATTGCACGTGGTATGTAAATGACCATGTAATTGAAATTAAATTTGGTGACAATGATTTTCAAAGTAAGCTGAATAAAGTAAAATTAGTTCGATAAAATATTTCTGATCATTTTTTCATCTACAGTCTTCAATGAAAATCTTCATATACGTGATTTTGGTGTTAAAATCCTGTCAAAATTTGTATACAATTAAGCAGGATACACAATTATGCGCGAAACAATTAACAGATCAATTTTGTATTGAGTGAATGGCAAATGGATCTGTGCAGCAGAATAATATACAAATAAGCGGGATATAAAATTATCCGATATACAATTAAGTGGGATCCACTGTACTGCAATAAAACTGAGGCTCGAACACTGAGGTTTTAGATAAAGTTTCAACTTATTTTCTAAGTATCTTGGCAGTTGCTTTTAGGCAAGCCTTGGCTGCCTAAACAGACAGACAAGACATGCCTAGAAACAACTGCAAGGCCACCCAATATACTTTATCAATGTGTGGCAAAAATTTATACAAACGCCAGGCTTTTAACCCTTTACCTAACATGAAAAGCAGACGACACTTGCCAAAACAATTCTTGAATAACTAATTTTTTTCATTTTTTGTCTCAAAAACATAGGTTATGACCCCTCATTGGAACGAGCTCGACGAGCTCGTTCCAATGAGGGGTCATAACCTATGTTTTTGAGACAAAAAATGAAAAGAATAATGAAAATTAATTGGCGATTTTTGAGAATAGCGCTGGCCGGTTTTGGCCGTTACGTTGGGTAAAGGGTTAAAGGTTAAGAAGCCCCAAATACCAATGACTCAAGTAGCAATTCTTGTTGAACCCTATAAATTGAGAGTATATAGATTTTTAAATGGTCATCTTAGACAGGAGAAATACCCATGTTACCCATATCTGTTCATTTTCCATAACTTTTCCAAAACCCACCTCAATTTTCCAGGGCTTGGAAAATCAATTTATTGCTTTCCAAGACTTTCCATAACCTGTACGAACAATGTTCACTACAAATCCATCAATCCCCATCATCTGTTTCCTATTTCTATGCTATTTATGTGTACACCTCCTTCCTTTTGTTCATTCATCATATTGTTTTAGTGTGGTAGGTTGAATGAAGAAATTAAAATATTCTCCCAAATTTAATTTCTACTATATCTACCACACCAATACAAATTATGTCCCTCCTGGTCGAAGTATTGCAATATGCAATATTTTCAACGGCCTCTCCACTTCACACATATAGTTACGTGCATATTTGATTCTCAACATAAGGAACTGAAGCTTTCAGCACATTTATGGAGAGATATGGACAAAGGGGTGCACTGCAGTAGAGAGGAAGAATGGGACATCAGGTTGTGCACCATTTCGATATTTTTTTTTTCTTATTTTTTTCGCTCAGATTGTTAATTTTCAGGAAGAGAGATTAATAGGGAGCAATGCATATTGTGCTGGCATGGTAGGTATAGTAAAAATAAAATTTGGGAGAAAATTTTAATTTTCATGTGTGCGACTTGGCAGTTCCAATTTTTTATAACTAGAAAAGGGTGCAGTGGCTCAGCTGGTAGAGGGGCTGGCTGCAAGCCGAGAGGTCCTTAGTTCGAATCCCACCAGCGGTTGTGTCCTTGGGCAAGACACTTCACATCCACTGCCCACGTGGGGGCATGGTGGCATTGTGTACTAAGGTGTACTGCACGTCAATGGTGCACTTGTCTTCAACCAATGCTAACCTTGCTTGTGTGAAGTTAGTACGTTGGGGAGCCTGACAGTTGCTCAATGTTGCTGACTGGTTCTCTCCGGGTGCTCCGGCTTCCTCCACCCATAAAACTGTCCGACATGAGGTGACCCTGGCTGTTGAAAGTGTCATTAAACAACCAATAAAGAAATAAAAAAATAAATAAATATTTATAACTAGAAAGTGTAACTAACCGTGTGCGCTGCAAAGGTTAAGTAACACTTTCTGGTTAAAAAACCTTTATTTAATCTTATTTGTTTTACAAGGATTGGCGAAAAGGTTATGCAACTTATATTAACTCCTCTCCTTGGCCCAATGGCGTAGGTGTGTGGGATGACCTTCATATCGGCAACTTCGTGGCCTAGCTCTTCTTGAATACTATGAAGGGATCTTTAGCCTGCACAGAGTGTGTCTCTCTCCGCACAGAGGACAGCCATTTTACGTCCCCACCCGATAGGATGGTATGCTGTGACAACATCAACCCCACAATTGATGCTGACGGAGAGTGTTTGGACACCTCGAGAACTTTCCCTGACCGGGGATCGATCCCGGGACCTCTGGCATGAGAGACCAGCGCACTTATCCACTCAGCCACCACTTTCATAATTAACTGAGTAACTAACCCTGTGCACTGTACTGCTTTAGTATAAATTGCATCCATAGCAACTCTTTATTCAACATAACAATGAAAAACAGCCAATACTACTCTCAAAAAGCATTTAAACTCAGCTTCTGACCCCTCATTGGAAATGATTGCGGAAAGACTTTTTTAAAGTGAATTCCAAAAATGAAATATTCATTTTCAATCAATAGCCTGTTTACCATTTACCCAACGTTAATGGCCAAAACCAGCCAGCACTATTCTAAAAAATCGCCAATTAATTTTCATTATTTTTTTTATTTTTTGTCTCAAAAACATAGGTTATGAGATACCTCATTGGAACGAATTCGTCGAGCTCGTTCCAATGAGGGGTCATAACCCCTGTTTTTGAGACAAAAAATGAAAAATATTAGTTATTCAAGAATTGTTTTTACAAGTGTCGTCTGCTTTTCATGTTAGGTAAAGGGTTATTAACCCCCTGACACATTCAAACAAAGTCTTGGTCATCAGTGATTAGGTTTAAAAATTTCTTTTCATCTAAAGTACTCACTTTCATCAATTTCAAACAGCCCACTGCTCGTGGATGCAATCTCATTTTCAGATTTCTCCCCTTTGACTTTTTCGTCCCTTTTACCTTCAACCATTCTGTTCAAGTAATCAGTGACAACTCTCCATTCCTTGCTGGCCTACAAACGTCATTAACACATCATAAAATCAAGTCTGAATAGCAGTCAGGTAAACTGATAATATATATGTATATTAAACTTTTTTATTTTATATATAGAGGATATGTAGTGGATACCAAAAATTATCTCATGAGTAACCGAGACAAATGTTTGTTTTTTGCGAGCACTTGTGCGAGTGAAAATTACCATTTGTCTCGGTCACAAGTGAAAAATTTTTTGGTATCCACTCAAAAAAACTAGAATTTCTTTTTATCATATGCTTTTTATAAGATAATTCCACTCGTTTCAACCTTGCATGAACTGATGCATGAAAGTAAACAGCACATTGAATCATTAAAATGCAGAAATGATTTGATTGATACTCGGAACAGATAGCGTCTTGCAATCCGATTCAGCCAAGCCTAAAAATAAGTAGACTGTCATCAGCAGGGTAGCATCACCAAATTTACCCTCTGTGAACCTCAGTCTGAATCAAGGTCTCAAGCCAAAACAGAAAGACGTACCAAGGGGATAAATTGGCCCACTGTATGGGATAGCATCAGCAAAGTCACCGTCTAAGGACCCCATTTTGCAAATGACAGGTTGCTTATATTCAGGCTTGGATTCAGCTGGCAGGTTTCTAGTCCAAACATGGCCTGGAAATCTGTAATATAAGTTTTTGGTTTGGTACGTCCTTTGAAAGGACGTACCAAATCAAAAACTTATACTACGAAGTTTCAGGCCATGTTTGGACTAGCAGGTTTCATGCATCAATTCAAGGTTAATACGCGTTGAATTATTGCTGGAAATGATCGGTATGCACTCAAAAACACAAGATTTACTTTTCATAACACATTTTTTAGAACAAATTGATCATTTCCAGTGATAATTTGACTTGTATTCACTTTGAAGTGATGCTTTGAAAGCCGCCATTTTGATTGATACAGTGAAAGTGAAAATTTCTAAATCTTCACAGTGGGGGATTCGATTTCCATCTTTCTGCAATTTCTTCAATAATCTATCGTTTAGTATATAATAAATTACAGGACACAAGATTTAAGAAGTGGTTAGATTGATTCTGTGTGTTTTTCTACATGGAAATCCAGTTGAATCTATTTGTTGCAAGACTAATCAGGTACTGAAAGTAGACACTGAGGCCACGAAATATAGCATTTGTAGCTGGCTCAGGTGAATCAAGGATTGCTAGTTGGCTGCATTATCATAGCAACCACATTTTGTCAGCTGATCTATTTATTTATCCAGGGCAGTTCAGCTGACACAGTTGACTCTCTAAATCATCATAATTGATGTGTAGATTAACTTTATTGGTTACCGGTGTCACACGTCATCTTCCCCTCTGGATATCTTCCCCCGCAGGGGAAGTTATCTTAGGATATCTTCCTTTCGAGGGGGGAAAGGGGGGGGGGGAGGGAGATATCCTAGTATATCTGCCCCCTACCCTGGATATCTTCCCCCACCATGAAAATTTTTTTTTTTTATTAATTTAAAATTATTTGATGATGAAATGGCGAGAAAAATGTTTTTTTCTGTCAGAATATTGGGTTTTTTTCAGGTCCAACCTGGATATCTTGCTCTCATCCAGTTGAAAACCTGTGACAAACAAAAGCTGGACTTTTGTCCAGTGCATACCCCCACGTGGTGTACCGCCTAGTGTGGGCATACCTATAACCAACAAATATTATTTATGAATATTCTTGTACGGACTGACGGATTGACGCAATCCAGTATAACTCCCCCCCCCACCCACCCCCCCCCCCCCCCCCATTTTCTTCGAAAGTTTTCAACAATTTCCAAAAATTTCTAAGTCAAAAGGTATGGTAAATTGTTTGGTGTTTGGAAGTTTTATGCAATGAGGCAGAAGCCTTTGTCACAGGCAAATTGCATGCCATATTTCACTGAAATCCGATAACCCATACCTGAGATGCAGGTTGAACAGACAAATAATGTCTATTTCCTACAATTTCTAAGTCAAAAAAGTGGGATAACTCTAAAAAGGAGAATGGGAGAAATATCGTTGAATCTTTTTTTAAAGCCTATACCATAAGCAGTGTTCACGGCAAATTTCATTGCAACAGAACATTCGATACCTGAGATACAGGCTGAACAGACAAAATTTGGCTCGGACAGACAAAATTATTAGTGAACAAGTGAAAAAAAAAATAACTAGTGAGGGCATACCTATGACCAACAAATATTATAGAAAATAATAATTTACTGAAGTTATGAAAGTTATGAATATTCTCGGATGGACTCACGGATGGATGGCCGCACGCATGTAAGTGGGGGTATAAAAAATCATTTGAATATTTTGTCAACTATTCTGGTTCACATTGTCATGTGACATGAAGTGTAACTGTTTTGGGCAGAGAAATTGGTTTCGGATTTAAACACTGAGTTAGGGTTGGTTGGAATGGGAGGAGGGGGGGAGAATCCAGGCCTGGATATCTCCCCCCCCCCCCCCCCCCCCCCCCCAACCATGACGAAAAATTTTTTGTCAAACATTTGACATAAATTGATAATGAAATGGTGAGAGAAATAGATTTGGGGCAAAAAAAAAATGGTTTCGGATTAACACCAAGTTAGGGTTGGTTGGAGATGGGGGCGGGGGAAGATATCCAGGCATGGATATCTTCCCCCCACCACCATGACAATTTTTTTCTTGTCAAACATTTGACATTAATTGATAATGAAATGATGAGAGAAATAGATTTGGGGCATAAAAAATTGGTTTGGGATAAACACTGAGTTAGGGTTGGTTGGGGGGGGGGGGAGGAGGATATCCAGGCGTGGATATCTTCCTATATCCCCCCCCCCCCTCCCCCACCATGACAAAAATTTTTTTTGTCAAACATTTGACATTAATTGATAATGAAATGGTGAGAGAAATAGATTTGGGGCACAAAAAATGGTTTCGGATAAACACTAAATTAGGGTTGATTGGAGTGGGGGGGGGGGGGGGGGGGGGGGGGGGGAGGGATATCCAGGCCTGGATATCTTTCCCCCCCACCATGACAAAAATTGTTTTATCAATTGATAATGAAATGGTGAGAGAAATAGATTTGGGGCATTACAGTAAAAACGTTGGTATCAGGATTGACATAATCGATTATTATCTTTGCAATGGAGATGTAGGAAGGATATGACAGGAAATTTTTCCTGTCAAATCTGTGAAAAAACTGAATTTTATTTTGTCATGTTTGGAGTGGGGGAATTCAGGCTTGGACTACCCCCTCCCCACCTCCCATTCCAACCAACTCAGTGTTTATATCCCAAAGCAATATTTCCACCTTTAAAACACTTTTTATCCCCATTTTATTGTCATTTTTGTCATAGGTCGGTAACTGGGTGGGGGCAAGATATCCAGGATGGTCTTGAAAAAAAAAAAATAATTCTGTAAAAACTCTTTTCTCACCATTTCATCATCAAATAATGTCAAATTAATCAAAAAAATTTTTTTTATGGGTGGGGGGAAGATATCCTGTTACACCGGTATAAAGCGATAAGTCTGATATTGGCATGTTTGAAACGCAAACTTTGGGTTGATAACTAAGAACTGGATTTCTGGTTCAAGTAGGTGGAAGGTAACTTTTAGTTCTTTCCCATCAAAAGTTCATATTCTTGGTTTGTTTTATGTTTTAGGCCTCATAAACTACAGAATAGCATTGGTTGTCGTGTATTTTGTTCCTTGAATGCAAGAAGGCTTTGCAATGCTCAGCAAAGCCTTGTTGCACTCAAGAGACAAATTTATCAATTTTATTAACTTGGGTAAAATATTGTACATAAACCATAAGTTTTGCATTGGTTATAAAAAGAGAGCATGTGGCAGCCAAAACAACCATGTGAGATGACCTGAGAAACAGATTTTTAACTTCTTGAGGCCTATACTTTCGTACTTTAGTTATAGATATGCCAATCAATAAGAATTTAATTAACCTTGAAAACATCAAGATAATAACAAAAACAATGGAACTTTGCACAGTGTAAACATAAAACTAGAGCTGTGGAGAGACTTAATACATAATATTTAGAAAACAAATGTTAGAGCTGAAACGGTAAACCGATTAATCAATGATCAACATCTTGATCGATCCAAAAAGTAATTGTTCGATTAACCGTCACTTTTGAACTACTGTATTATATGGTTTAACTGGTAGAGTGCTAAGTTTTTTGAGGTGTTAAAATTTTGTTCACATGTTATTGCTTTGCTACAATTTATGGGAGAGTGCCTGTAGGCACTCTCCCATATATTGTAGCAGGGCAATTCCATCCAGACTAAATAATATTACATCAAGAATTAATTGAAGCACATCCACAGAATATCAAGCCTTTAAGCTGTGGTACCTGCACTTCAGGATAAAGCCCAAAAATGGGCTTCCAGCACTCTACCAGTTAACAAAGGAACAAACTTGCTCCAAAACAGGCAAACATTGTCACACTGACTCACACCAATTATATGAGACAGAGTAAATCATGCAAGTTACTTGCTCACATACTTGTTCAGGCTCATTTTGAGGCGGGCGATAGGCCACAGCTGCAGTGGCCCGCCTAAACTAAAATTTCTGCAGACCATAAACGACTGCCTCACGCAAAAATATGGCAGACGATAAATATTTATCAGCTCCAATATGTTAACAGAGCTTGAGACGTTAAAATTGGGAGGGGGGATTTTTGCTCAGCATTATATTTCGTCAAATGTCCAGGAGCAGGTGCCTGTACATGTAATATCACCCCTCACCTGTCAAGAATTATGTACAGAACAGTCAACATGCCAACAAAATTTCGAAACATTCCAATAAAAATTGGAATGCAAATGAGCGAAGTGACCAGCGTTTCATATCTGTCACTCATTTAGTCAGTGTGAGGATTCCTTTATGCATAAAGCCTTATCCATAATATATTCTAACTAAATACAAAAAAAATATGCAGGACGCTTCACCCCACAACAGCTTTGTTTTAATTTTATTTGCCATGTGTCACGTCATTTCACCCACGTGTGTTGAGTACTCTCCCTCTCCCTTGATGAGCAGAGCTCTGTTTTGAACAGCTGATTCTATGTTTCTTTTCTTGCTTTCACCCAAAATAACAGCATATCAAAATACTTCTTTACTGAGTAACAATTCATCCAATATATTTACCAGTATGTATTATTCTTTGTTTTTTTTTCACCAAATTTTCTTGCCGGTACCCAAGGTAAACTGTTTGATATTTGTGGGACGTCACTGGTCACTGGATCAGCAAAGCTCACCAAACTTCGTGTCAACTCAAAAAATAGGCCCGAACCCAGTCGCCTTCCTTTGATGAATTAAGAAGGACCAAAAATGGCCCTCCTGGACCCATTTTAGGCGGACAATTATGGTCCTCCTGCAATTCTGATAATGACAAGCCTGCTTGTTTACTTGCATGATCATCATACTGTATCAGTAGCTAGAAATCGTCAATCTTAACCCTTTACCCATTGCAGGTTAGCAGACGATACTTGCAAAATAAATTCATGAATAACTAAGAATTTTCAATTTTTGTCTAAAAAACGTAGCTTATGACCCCTCGTTGGAACGAGCTCAATGAACTTGTTCCAATGAGGGGTCATAAGCTATGTTTTTCAGACAAAAATTGAAAACATAATAAATTTGAATGAAGATTTTTGTATATAGGCCTAGTCGGTTTTGTTTGTTATGGTGGGTAAAGGATTCATGCTGTAAATCATCAACAGTATGGCAATTATTCAGATATCTATTTGGACAAGTGATTAATCGGAAAACCAAGGTTAATCCATGTGATTAATCGATCAAGAAAACCTCTTTACCATTTCAGCTCGAACAAATATGTCAAAAAGTAATGCCGCCAGAGTCGGTCAAATCAGTTCTTGATTGAGAAACCTTTATTGCACTCAATCATAGGAAAATGAATGTTATTATTGCACTGAATCACACGAAAATGAATGTTATTATTGCACTGAATCACACGAAAATGAATGTTATTATTGCACTGAATCACAGGAAAATGAACATTATTATTGCACTGAATCACAGGAAAATGAACGTTATTATTGCACTGAATCATAGGAAAATGAATGTTATTATTGCACTGAATCACAGGAAAATGAATGTTAATATTGCACTGAATCACAGGAAAATGAATGTTATTATTGCACTGAATGACAGGAAAATGAACATTATTATTGCACCGAATCACAGGAAAATGAACGTTATTATTGCACTGAATCACAGGAAAATGAATGTTAATATTGCACTGAATCACAGGAAAATGAATGTTATTATTGCACTGAATGACAGGAAAATGAACGTTATTATTGCACTGAATGACAGGGAAAATGAATGTTATTATTGCAATGAATGACAGGAAAATGAACGTTATTATTGCACTGAATCACAGGAAAATGAACATTATTATTGCAATGAATCACAGGAAAATGAACATTATTATTGCACTGAATCACAGGAAAATGAACGTTATTATTGCACTGAATGACAGGAAAATGAACGTTATTATTGCACTGAATGACAGGAAATGAATGTTATTATTGCACTGAATCACAGGAAAATGAACATTATTATTGCACTGAATCACAGGAAAATGAAAGTTATTATTGCACTGAATGACAGGAAAATGAATGTTATTATTGCACTGAATGACAGGAAAATGAACGTTATTATTGCACTGAATCACGGGAAAATGAACATTATTATTGCAATGAATCACAGGAAAATGAACATTATTATTGCACTGAATCACAGGAAAATGAACGTTATTATTGCACTGAATGACAGGAAAATGAACGTTATTATTGCACTGAATGACAGGAAAATGAATGTTATTATTGCACTGAATGACAGGAAAATGAACATTATTATTGCACTGAATCACAGGAAAATGAACGTTATTATTGCACTGAATGACAGGAAAATGAATGTTATTATTGCAATGAATCACAGGAAAATGAACATTATTATTGCACTGAATCACAGGAAAATGAACGTTATTATTGCACTGAATGACAGGAAAATGAACGTTATTATTGCACTGATTGACAGGAAAATGAATGTTATTATTGCACTGAATCACAGGAAAATGAAC